>CM076572.1:1424301432-1424447825 GCA_034641835.2 Pinus albicaulis
TCTTCCACAAAAAGTGGAGGGTACTGAAACCCTAGGGGGCTATGTTCCCACTTAGATGAGCCAAAAAAGATCATAACCAGGTCAAAGCGGGCTGAGATAGAGGCTGGAAAACCCTGACAGAAGCTTCAGCAGAACCCAGAAAAATTGCAGAAAAACAGCTGAAAAATGGGCAGGTCGTAGTTTCTGACCTGTTTCAGTGCAGGTCGCAGAAAAGAGGCTGAAAAGTGCGACCTGGAGGTCCAGGTTGCAGTTTTTGGGCCGAAAAGTGTGACCTCCCGTTCCAGTTGTCTCGGCGGCAGATTTTTGGAAAAGTTGCCGTCTCAGTTGCGGCTGATGTCGCTTACCTACGCAATAGGGCCAGAAACACACGGAAGTTAGAAATTTTAATGTTTTAGGGTTTTATGTGAGGAAAACAACATAAAAATAGGAAAAATAAACAGCTGAAAAGAAACCCTAGGGTCTGAAGTAGCTGGATATGCAGGAATATGAAAAACGACAGCGGTCGTAATTTAAAACCCGTGTGGAGTCGCCATTTGTTAGTATGAATCCTTTGTCGAAGTGTACGAAAAAGGACCACTTTAGCTACGCATAACTAATAGCCTTAACCACAAAAGTGGCTGCCAATATCTTCAGATCTGCAGTTAGTTGATCAAGAAAAGAGCTGCAAAAAACCAGATCTATGCATAGAAAGACATTAAGCAGTAAAAATAAGGGTTTTCTCCATATACCAATAGACAAGACAAGAACAATTTTTGAAAGAATTTTTGTATTAAGGGGACCTGGGAGGAAAAAAAGAAGGCGTATCCAATTCTCCTCAGTGGGATGGTTCTTGGAAGTCCTCAGCACTTCAGATCTAGAATCTCTCTCTCTTGTTGGTGTAGAAAACCCAATACAAAGAATAGAGCTCAAAGGGAGCTCACACAGCAAATAATGGAAAAATGTGACCAAGTGTATAGATCCAGAGTGATCTAATAGGCAAAAAAAGGTGAAGAATGGTAGGAAAAACCCTCCTATTTATAACAAAATATTGGGTAATTCTAGATCTTGGTGCATGATTAAAATAATGTTAACCAAATCTAGATCCACCTTTTATGGAATACTTTATTATATTTGTTGGAGGGAAAAAGTATTTGACTTGGGTCAAATCCCTTTATTTGTTAATAATAAATAAATAAATGATTTATTTATCTTTTTAAGGAAGTGGTTGAAGGATAATCAAAGAAATAATGATTTATTTAATTATTTGTGGGTGATTTGGTCATATTTAACAAGGAATATTATCTAAATAAGATTTAAATAATTATTCCTAGGAAATAATAAGATAAATAAAGGTTTATCTAATTAATTTCTTTGTTTTGGGTTAAACATGACTAGGAATAATAATTAAATTATGGTTTAATTAATTATTCCATGAGGAAAATCAAACAAATATAGGTTTGTTTAATATTTCCTTTTGGGGTTTCCTGTTTAGACCATAAACAACCTAATAAATGCGGTTTATTAAGTTATTTAACATAGTGAAGGCAATTTTACTTAGGGTAAAATTGGTCTTACATGGTGTACTTGGGTCCATCTAATGATAATAGGTTAGATGACCAAAAAATGGTGTAACAAGATTCAGTATTGTTGAATGTATCTGGGGAAGCTACAACGAAGAATTTGTGGGAAAAACTTGGGACTTTGTACCAATCTAAGTCTCTGGTGAATAAGTTGTTCCTGCGGAAAAAATTGTATAACCTGAGGATGAAGGATGGAGACTTGGTGACAGAGAATTTGAACGCCTTCAATACTGTGGCAAGTTAGCTATCATCTGTTGATATTAAAATCTCAGATGAAGATAAGTGCATCAGTTTGTTGTGTTCTCTACCAGACTCGTGGGACAGTCTGGTTATTGCAATAGGTAGCAGTTCAACTACCTTGAATTTTGATGACATTCTCTCAGCCTTGCTGTCGGAGGAAATGAGACGGAGAAATATGGAGGGTCAAAATGGAGATGCCTTATCTGTACGAGGAAGGTCCCAAAACAGAAACAAGAATAAGGTTTTGAGTGGGATATCTAAATCTAGAGGGAGATCTAAATCTCCTGGAAAGTTTGTAAATGTATGTTGGAAATGCGGAAAGGAAGGGCACTACAGAAAGGACTTCAGATCTAAAGCTCCTGAGAAAGGAAAGGGATCTGATGATGCTCCTTCTGCAGAGGCAAAAACCACATCGGATGAAGGTGGGGATGTGTATTTGGATTCTCCTTCAAATACACATGTAGATCATGAGTCATGGTTGATTGACTCAGGTGCATCCTTTCACTTCACTCCCCATAGTGAGTGGTTCTGCGAGTATGAGAAATATGATGGTGGTGATGTCTTCCTAGGGGATGGTAGGAAGGCCAGAATCATCAGACGTGGAAAGGTCAAGATGAAGCTGCAAGGTGGAAGGATTAGAACACTTCCTGGTGTTCTGCATATTCCTGCATTGGCCAGAAATCTGATTTATGTAAGCAAGATGGATGATGCAGGTGTAAAAACAATGTTCGAGAAAGATGCCTGCAAGATGGTTCAGGGAGCACTGGTATTAATGCGGGGAGTTCAAACTGGAACTCTGTACAAGCTACAAGGTAGCACTATTATTGATGGGTGTAACAGTTATGTGGCTCCTGAAAGTGGAGCAGAAAGCCTAACTGTCTCTGGAGAAAATACCATGCTATGGCATCAAAGGCTTGGACATATTGGAGAGAAGGGCCTTTTGATACTACATAGAAATGGTATGGTAGAAGGCATGTCTAATTTCTCTCTGGATTTTGATTTCTGTGAACATTGTGTATATGGGAAGCAGAATCGGGTGAGTTTTCCTTCTGGTGCTAAGAGGGCAAACAAGATATTAGAACTTGTGCACAGTGATGTGTTTGGACCTGTGTCAGTTCCATCACTGGGAAAGTCTATGTACTATGTTTCATACATAGATGACTTCTCAAGGAATACATGGATATATTTCTTAAGGAAGAAATCTGAAGTCTTTGACAAATTTAAAGAATTTAAGGCTCTGGTGGAAAACCAGACAGAGAAGAAGATAAAGGCGCTGAGGACAGATAATGGTGGGGAGTTCTGCAAGAAGGAATTTGAAGAGTTCTGTAAGAAGTGTGGTATAGCACGGTAGAAGACTACTCCATACACACCTCAGCAAAATGGAGTTGCAGAAAGAATGAACATAACACTGATGGAAAATGCAAGAAGCATGCTCAGTGGTACCGGGTTAGGACAAGAATTCTGGGCAGAGGCAGTGGAGACTGCATGTTACTTAGTCAACAGATCACCTTCATTAGCATTGGAGGATAAGACTCCACATGAGGTATGGACTGGTAAGAAACCTTCTATTTCACACCTAAGGGTATTTGGATGTGATGCGTATGTACATGTTCCAAAGGAGAAAAGGACCAAGTTGGATAATAAATCTGAAAGGTGCATCTTTATTGGGTATAAGGATGGTTTAAAGGGTTACAAGCTTTGGAACCCAGAAACAAGGAAGGCTGTGTACAGCTGAGATGTGGTGTTTAAAGAGGTGAAAGATGTTGTTACACATGAATTCCTACCAAAGGAACCTGAGAAGATTGAGTTTGAGTTAAAGGAGGATGAATCAGACTCTACAACAGAATAAGACTCAGAAGAGGAAGAGCCACAAACTCCAGCTGTGAGAAGATCAGTTCAGGAAAGAAGGCAACTAGAAAGGTATAGTCCATCTGCTTTCTATTTAGGTTTTGCCTTAACTATAACTGATGATGATCCTAGAACTATCAGGGAGGCAGTAGATTTAGAGGATGGAAAACTCTGGAAGGAGGCCATGGTTGATGAAATGGCATCCTTGCAAAAAAATGAGGCATGGTATTTGGTGGAATTTCCAGCTGGAAGGAAGCCCATTGGGAGCAAATGGGTGTTTAAGAAGAAGAAGAATGTAGAAGGCAAGGTGGAGAAATACAAAGCTCGGTTGGTAGCAAAAGGTTATTCCTAGGTGCCGGGAATTGATTTTGGTGATATTTTTTCTCCTGTTGCCAAAGTTACTTCTATTAGATTACTTTTATTTGTTGCTACTGCATTTGATTTTGAGATAGAACAGATGGATGTGAAGACAAAATTTCTTCACGGGGATCTAGAAGAGGAGATGTACATGAAGCAACCTGAAGGATTTATGGTGAAGGGTAAGAAAAAACTGGTGTGCAGGTTGAAGAAGTCTTTGTATGGGTTAAAACAATCACCAAGGATGTGCTATCAGAAATTTGATACCTATATACGGGGACTTGGCTTCACTAGAAGAAAGGAGGATCACTGTGTTTATTTTAAATTAATTGGTGATCGTGCTATTTATTTGGTCTTATATGTGGATGATATGTTGTTGATTGGAAATGACAAAGAAATTATCCAAGATTTGAAGGCCCAACTATTCTCCAAATTCGACATGAAGGATCTTGGTGCTGCAAACTATATTTTGGGCATGAAAATTAAGAGAGATTGGGCAAAGAGGAAGCTCTGGTTAAACCAGAGAAAGTATGTCGAGACTATATTGCAGAGATTCAATATGCAGTATAGTAAACCAGTAAATGTTCCTATTCCTGTAGGTGTAAATTTGTCTGATGAACAGTGTCCCAAGACACAAGAAGAAGAGGAGGATATGTCCCGTGTTCCATATGCAAGTGTAGTGGGTAGCATGATGTATGCAATGGTCTGTACTAGACCAGACATTGCACATGCAGTGGGAGTATTGAGCAGGTTTATGTCAAACCTAGTGAAGGATCATTAGACAACAGTGAAGTGGGTTTTCAGATATTTACGTGGCACTAGTGATTATGGCTTGTGCTACCAGGGAAGACTAGGATTGGAAAGGATGTTGGACATTCGTGGTTTTGTTGATGTAGACTGGGCTGGAGATCTAGACCAAAGAATATCTACAAGTGGGTATGTGTTTAGCCTATTTGGAGGCGCAGTCAGTTGGATGAGTAAAAGACAGTCTGTAGTGGCTCTTTCAAATACAGAGGCAGAATACATAGCAGCCACTCATGCAAGCAAGGAAGCATTTTGGTTGTAGATATTGTGTTCAAGTATGGGGTTGGTACATCAAGCTATAAGGATAGACTGTGATAGCCAAAGTGCAATTTTCTTGGCTAAGAACCCTGCTTATCATTCAAAGACAAAGCACATTGATGTTCAATATCACTTTGTTAGAGATATGGCTGAGGCTAAAAGGGTGTTGCTGGTAAAGGTGGACACTTTGAAGAATGGTACAGATGCATTGACGAAGTATGTGAGCACTCAGAAGTTCTCTTGGTGTAGAGAAACAATGGGTGTTGAAGAATTGGCCCAATGACTAAGCTCTCCCGTGGCCCCCTGTGGAAAGAAAACAACAAGTGGGAGAATGTTGGGTGTGTGTTATATTCTTTCCACGACTAGTCCCACACGCTGTACGTTGCGCTGAGCGCAGTAGGGGGGTCACAGGGGGGCGACAGCGCCCCGGCAAATTTTTTTTTTGGTATGCGGTCCCACTCATAGGTGGACCCACCCATGTTTTGTGCATGAGTTTGTACATGGTTTTTGGGGTACGATGGTTTTCGACCCCTGGTATTTTGTAGATCCGGTCAAGGGAACTACGGTTATGTTCTAATCCAGGGTTAATGTATGCTTCGACATGTATATATATGTGTTGTAACACTAAAAGGAATATAATGAAAAATCAAGCTGGTCGTCCCGATTTGGGATCCAGGGGAAAATCTTTGTGTTTATCTGTTTTATGTTTTATGCTCTCGCTATTGTCTATTTTCTGTTATAAGATTCATGTGTAGATAATTTTTGTTCAGGGTTAAAACCTACAATATCTTGTGTGGGAGTGGTGTTTAGGTGGATTAATTGGCCCTATGAAGGCAATGGCCCACTTCTCAAATTCTTGTAGTTCCTGTTCCGGTTGTAGTGGCAACTCATCACGTTGGGATGACTTTCTAACTTGCTGGCACATGTCACACTTCTTGACATATTCTTTTGCGTATCTGTAAAGAGTGGGACACCAAGAACCCTCCTGTAGAATCTTCCTTTTGATACTCTTCTCTCCATGGTGTCCTCCCACAACCCTTGAGTTCCCTTCCCATAGTACTTCTTCTCTTCATGGTCCAGTACACACCTTTGCAACATCTAATCTAGCCCCATTTTTGTAGAGTTGACCTGCAGTTAACTGATAATAAACAAATATGACTACCATATGTCTCTTATGTGTTTTGTTGTAATCCTCTGGGAATTTCCCTGTAGCTAAGAATGTTGTGATAGGTCAAGTCATCTAGCACCACTTCTACCATGAATAAGTTTGCATCTGGTAATTGATCATCAACAAAACCTCTGCTTCCTCCTAACTCAAGTCAGCAGAAGTGGTCAGGTACGACATTCAGTCTGCCTGGCTTGAAAATTACGTCGAATGTGAACTCTTGGAACAACAACAACCATCTGCAAATTATCCCCTACACTACAGGCTTGTTGACTAGATATTTTAATGTTGAGTGATCTGTAAAAAAATTTAAAGGTCCTCCTAGAATATAATGGCGGAACTTTTGTAGGGAATACACCATCGCAATTGCTTCCCTGTATGTCATTGTGTAATTCTTCTTTGTTGTCGATAGTTTCCTACTCGAAAATTAGATTGGATGGTCTAGTTTTCCTTTTCCTGGTTTAGCCAACACCGCTCCCAATGCAATCCCTAAGGAATCAATATGTACATGAAACTGTTTATCCCAATCCGGGTAGAAAAAAATTGGTGCACTTGCCAGCTTTTCCTTTAGTATATTAAATACCTCATTACACTCTTCGATCCATATAAATTTTTATGTCTTCTTAAGTAGCCTTTCCATTGGATCCATGATGAGGGCATAGTTGCAGATGAATCTTAGATAGTAGTCAGTGTGTCCTAACGCTGATCTCAGTTGCTTAACATTTCCTGGTGGGTCCATATTCACAATCGCCACAACCTTGGCGAGGTCCATGCACACACCATATTTACATACAATTTGGCTCGGTAAAGTTCCAAAAGGAACAAAAAAGATACATTTTTTCACATTCAACGATATATGCAACTGCCTACACAGATCGAACATTATTCGAAGTAGGTTGGAGTGATTTTTCAACAAGTTGTACATCGTCCAGTCGTCCATGTATACTTCCAAAAATTTGTGGATGTATTCTCTGAATGCCACTATCACAATCCAAGAGAAAAGTGTTGGTGCATTCTTTAGGCCAAAGGGCATCACATGGTAGACATACGAACCACACTCTATAGTGAAAGTCACTTTCTTTTTATCCTCCTGTGCTATTCTGACTTGGTGGTAGCCCGAAAATTCGTCTGTGAATGAGTAGGCTTCATTTTCAGCTACATTTTCTAATACTTCATCACTGAAGGAAACAGATCATGTACTCATGCATTTTTCAAGATGCGATAATCGACACATACCCTTATCTCAAATACACATTTCTTATTATGAATGACTATTGGGCTAACCCAATCAGCCTCATCAACTAGGAATATCAATCTGACCTCTAGAATTTTGTTTATTTCCTTCTTTACCTTTTCCTTTACTCGCAGATTCAATCTATAGGGTCGGTGTTTGATTGGTTTCACATTTGATTTTAGCATGATCTTCATCTCTCCCAGATCCCCCTTTATTCCCTTTATATCGGTAACAGATGAAGGAAATAAATTCTCATACTCAATTGGTAGGTTGAATATCTCGTTTATTTTTTGGTCATCCCAGTAGTCCCCGATGGATGCTAGCTTCGGCTTCTCTTTGGTTCCTATTTTGTGTTTCTTCACCTTCAGGGGAAAAAAATGGGGTCCTTCTGTAATCGGTCCATCTCTGATTCCTCGCTCCACTTCTTTCTCCGCAAATGAAAGATTCCTTAATTCTTCTAATTAATCATCATCTGATTCCCAATCCATCTTTTTGCAAGCCACTGCTTCTTTGTAATTTGACTCATAAATATGCTTCAATGTAGCTTGATATATTATTCCTTTCATCAGCTAACCTGTTGTAAATAAAATCCTTTTGACCACTTATAGTGCATCAGTTAACCTTTGATTAGTATCTTTAAATAAAAACTACTCACAAATCTGCTTGCTAGAGAATCCCAATCTGCAGTATGTCTCTTTATTTCTTCCGTTATGTACTCGGCTTGTGGAAATGTTCCTAGGGAATGAAAAAATTAATGTACCCACAATTACCTTGGAAATTATTCCACCTCCCATCATTCTTCACAACCCTTTATATGTTTTTGTGGGTCTGAAGTATCTCTATACTTTACATCTGGTTGCTGATCCTCAGATTTTCAGAATCCAACCCTTAATGCACTTGATATTTCGCTCAACCTTTTAAGGTCATTGCGATGGGTTCCCCACCACCAAGTCGATGTTTCTTGTAAATCCGCATTCATTAAGGGTACTTTTTTCTCTTCAAGAACAATTTTATCAACTTTTTAAATAAAACTATTAATCGTTTCCATATTGGTGAAGCTAGGATATCCTCTTACCTTTGTTCCAATGTATTTTACCCCTTGGATGGTGGCATGTATTCCGGTGTTGATTTCGTAACCTCCTTGCTAACAATCATCCAAAGAAACCTTTTATCCAATGTTTGAACTCTGAACATTGCTACATCTAATTGATCCTTCAGTGTTCGGGTTGAATAATCTTCCCCTTTTCCCGCTGTTAGCTGGTAGAATTGATCTAGTAGTCCAGCTTCTTCTTGGTCATATATCGATTCTGTAAACCTAAGACCTCAGTAGGGGTTCAAGGGTTGGATTAATCGAATCCCATCCACTTCAAAAATCATTAATTCTTTTGTTAAGTCAATCACTGCATAATTTTCAAATTCCTAGTCTATCCCGAGAAGTGCAAGATAGGGGCCTTTAGTACCCATTATGTCTATGACTTCAAAGTCTGCATAGGTCTTAACCACCACGATATAAAATTCCACATATTATAGTATCCCAATGGGTATGATATTGTATTGATTCACCTTGTGCAACTGTATAGGAGAAAATGCTATCTTGGGTTTCCCCAATGCTTCCCAGGTTTTCCTTGGTAGTATATTAACATCTGAACCCAGATACAACATGGTATCTCTTATCTGAAATCCTGAAATTTTTGCATCAATAATGATATCCTTCCCTATTTGTCTTTTGTTTCTTTGGATTCTTCTTGATTGCCTCTCTGGAAGATTAACAGAGATTGTGTTGTCATGATCCATCCCTCCTTTAATAGTTGATTTCAAATTCTCCCGCAATTTTTTGAGCATTTGTTCATCATTCACAAAGTTCAAAAACAATATGAAGCACTCCTCTATAGCTTGTGTTTAATGCATGCCTTTTTCCTTCCTAGGCATTGGTTGTACTGTCCATGGTTCTTTGCTTGACTTTAGCTTTTTGAATGTTTCCACTGCTTCTTTATAGTATTGTTTTCTTTGTTCTAGATTATAGGGCTGCTTTGGCGAGGTTGGTTTTATACTATTAAGTTGCTCTATTATTCCTGCATCATTTTTAGTATTATTTCCTCCACATGTCACTATAGCTACACTTGAGAGGGGTTCAATTTCTGGTATTCTGGGTCCTGCATTGATCAAATTGGCTCCCCTCTATCTCGTTCGCTCTTCCCATATTTTGATTAGTTTCGTGAAATCTTATGTGGCATGCGTGTTCACTCTGCACTAATAACACCATGTCCCTATAGGTAAAGGACATTCCATCGCAACATGGCCCTCCTGGTCACAGTTGTAGCATCCCATTGGCCTTTGTCCTCTCGTACTGCCCCTTCTTATTCCTGCTCCTCCTCGTCCTTGAGGAGTTTCGTTGAACCTGTAACTTTTTATGTCCAGCCTGACAGATAATGCATCCAATTCTCTACATTTATTTGTGTGGTGAGTTTTCAAGGCATAAAATTCATAATATGTGTTGTTAAGAATAATCGAATATTTTTGTAAAAATGGGAAAAGTCGAGGGAGGGGTACAAATTATTACAAATCTCATAGTATTTAGTGGCACTGGGCTTTGCTGATTCGAGAATCCATGGAATTTTTTTCCCTTGGTATATGCCTTGCTTCCATATCTACATAACTCTCGCAGTCATGGAGCTCCTAAGCCCCCTCGAATATCGATACATTTCTCATCCCACACAACGTTGGGAACTCTGTGACTAGGTGTCCTTCAACTAGGTAATGTGTACACCATACATTTGTTCTTGTTGGTCACACAACCTACATATCCTTCAATTTATCTGTTATACTTGAAATTTGATGATACAAACCCAATAGAGAAGGAAACTGTGATGTTTCTTCCCCCCTGAATTCATGCGGGTATCTTGTCATATCTTCAATCCTTGTTGCTTGTTCTAAATCATCATGCAACAAATCAATCTTCTGTTGGGTTAATGATGTTCTTGTAAGAGGAAAAAGTGCTTTGATGAAGTAATCTCATTGATGTTTTGGGTCTATGGGCTAACTTGTCAATTGCGTCTTTAAACCTTCTCATTAGTTCCCAAGTTGTTTCCCCTTGTCATTGCTTAGTCTCCCAAAATTCATACAATCCTTGTTGATTCGTCTGATGAAGTTTGAATTATTGTACAAATTCCATTTTCAGATCATCCACTGTCATATTTTCATGTAGCTTTGACCATTTAATAAACAACCTCAAGGCTCTCTCTCCCTAAGGGTGGTTTGGAATTCAATCAATTTGGAAGCATCTAGTGTTTAGAGGGCCCTCCATATGGCTTCACACAAGTACCAATGTTTCTCCACATCACCATTCCCTTTCCCAAATAACTTTGGATACCGTGTGAATGACCCTGCCATCTCTAACTGTGTTTGAGGAAAAAGTACAAATCCTCTTGATCCAGGTTGTGATGATCCTTGAGGGATCTTTCCAGTATGAATGTTGATACTAGTACTAGCTTCAAATGTAGTTTGAATACTATTATCTCTAATATTTGAAAAAAACTGATCAGAACTTTTGTAAAGTACCAGGGGAAGGTTGGGAAATGTGCTACCTTGGCACGGGAAGACCACATTGCTTTATATATTGGACGCTTCTCTTTCCGAAAATAATCTTTCCATCATGACATGCATGTCACCATCTGAATCATCTTTCAACCTTACACCTTCCATTCTATCTGACATCTCTTATTTTGTGGATTGGGATGGGCTCCTGTTATCTTATAGATTCTTAACTCTCCCAAGAGACCCTTCTTTCCTTGTCGGTCCCACTGCCACTTCTTCTTCTATCGGACCCTGCAACACCTCTCCTACTTGGTGCCCATCCTCCTTTTTCCTATTAATCTCTCACATTTCCATTTCCTGCCACTTATCCCTTATTTGTGCTCTCTGATTCTCCCTTAGATCCCTATATTTCTTGGAGTTATCTGCGTCCATCTTATCAGTCTCCTCATATCTCCCAATCCTGTAGCATCCCTCCCTTTAGGTCCTTCCCCCAGTACTAGGCATTTAGGCTTCCATGCTCAGATTTTGGAATTAGGCTTCCATGCTCATAGTTTGGAAGACCAACAAGCCTTCTTGCACCATTAGAAATTTAGTCCACAACGTGATATCCTTCAACAACTTCCCCCACAACCCTGATCTGAATATATCTTCGGATTTGGAAAAGGACTAGTGTATTTCTGTAGAAAATTCAAAAATATAACCTTCTAGCGTGGACTGTACCCAGAAGTTTACTACTTTAGTTAGATATGTGTCTAACTGATGTAATGATACCAGATTTGATTGCACCTATGTGCAACAAGATCTGTTTTGTTCGCCGACTTTTCCTTTGATCTGCAGCCTTCGCAACCAATTATAAATCTCTTCAGGGAATTTATCCCTAAATATCTTGTACTCATCACTCGTTGAGTCTGAGTACAGAATATGTTCCTTCAACTTCCTTTATTTCTGGTGCCTATGATGGGCTTGTTGTGAGATAAATTTATCTACATGGTTATCCCACCAGCTTCATAGTTATCTCTTATAAATCATTGATACCATATTCCAATTCTATTTTAAATTTAGGAACATGGAAATGGAACCATTTTTTGGATCAAAATAATAACCGGGTGAAGACCCATGTTCAGGCACATGGACCAACAAGGTTCTGCTATAGTCTAGGACAATGCAGACATTTTCACCTTACTCAAGACTGAGTAAGGAGTCTCACCCGAGGCGTGTCGTGACCTTCATAAGATAAGAGAGTCAAGAATGGGATATCATAAGCACCAACGATTGTTACTTCCTTAGTCCATATCCATCATAATTGAGGCATCATTCTGCAATATCTAAACACACCATTGAGTGAAAAGGATTGAAAGACACATACAAAAAAAAAACTTTTATTACCAACTATTCAGATAATAGCATTAATCCAGAGCATACACACAAGATATAAGCCAATAACCATCTCTTTATATTAGATTCATCACTGTATGTTACATCAACTACAAAGTTGTCTCTCCTAGAGAACAATCGAGACTAACAATACAGAGTTGCAGAGAGACCACATCCCATAGAAACTCTCCTTCCTTCGTGAATGTCTTCCTTCTCCCTGTTCCTCCTAGTTTTCCTTCCTTATCCTGCTTTTGTCCAGCCAAACTACTAGTCTCTGCTATCCTTTCTCTTGGTTTCCTTTGTAGCTCAGTTGTCATTTCTCTTTCCCGTTTACCTTCTGCCACTCAAAGTCTACTCTATATTACTACTTGTTGCTTTTGAAGCTCGGTAACGGTTGTCTTGCCACTCACTATCCCTCTTGTTGTCTCAAAACCACTCTTCATTCCAAAAACGAAGGCCCCAACATTAATCAGTATAATTAAAAGGGTTAAAAGGGCATATCTAATTTGCATATAAATCTCAACCTTTGATTTGTGTATACTACTATGAATATTCTGTAATATTTTGTGGAGGTGTTGTAGCGGCTACAACCACCCTCCAAAATTTTGTCTTTGCTTAGATTTTAGAGCCTAACATTCTTTTAACAAGATATTATCTCACACTGATATCATGTATTCATGCTTTGATCACTGTTTATCTTTTATCTATTTTTTTTCACTTGATTTTCACTTATTTAACCTTTCTAAGTCACAAGCTAATCTCCCGACTTAGTATTGGACAACATTTATGGGCTTGCCTCCAAAAAATGCACAATCCAACACGGCAAGAAACCTTGATGACTGGAATTGCGCAGCCATGACTAGAAGTCAACCTTGAGCTCGGAAACTGCACATTCATGGTAGGCAGCCTAACACTGAGCCCAGAAAATGTGCAATCCATCACTGAGCTCATAAACTCCGTAGTGCACAGAGCCGAAAATTTTCCTAGTTCCTAAAATTGTGCAATCTCTCCCGATGATGTGCTTGGAAAATTTTTCCTCGAAAAATCAGAAAAACTAAAAAAACAAAAAACACCCCTGAAATATAGGGATCCATTTTTAGTAACCTGAAAGAGGCACACTTGATATTTTTGGAAAATTTCACCATATGTCTCTTTTTCCTTGATTTTTGGCATGTGCCTCATAAACCCTAATTTTCTCAAATCTATTTAATCGAAGCCCCTAGAGCGTATTTTCACACTCAATATTAGATCTCTAACATTCTCGAGGAGATAAAGGAACCTTCAGTGCGTTCGTTGTCACTTTTTTGGGTAAGTTTCACATTTATCGCTTTTTGTCGCTTTTTTCGTTTAGCTTGTGTGAGTCCTTTTTTCTTGTTTCTTTGCATGCATGTTGGCATTTCAAATTTCTTTAGCTTGTAGAAGTGTTGTTTCAAGTTGTCATTTTCCTTTCACAAGTGTCACATCGATTTCTTCATTTTTTCACCGATGGTCATTTTTGCGGTGACTCTCCTCATTGATTTGGTTTTCTTCACATTTATTCATATTATACACTTGATTTATCTTGTTTCATTCAAACTTAGTCATATCTGCACACAAGCCAACACTATCTCTCATATCTTCTCATTTTTCACACTTCCCTTGGGTAGATCTGCCATTCCCTTGGCTAGTTTTCAATTTTCATAGCTGGGCATTGCGTAGTATTAAAGCTCAAGCCGAGATATCAGCCTATAGAACTAAGTGGTGCATATTACAGGCTAGCCCAACTACGCATTACACAGTTCCAGGGATCAATCTGCATCCCTAGCCATTGATACTGCATAGAATATGCAATGCACAATATCTCCTAAACCACTGCCCAAGATGAACTGTGCATTGCATAGTTTTAGGCCTCAGCCTTCAATCCTAACTGTTGGGACTGCGCAGTGCGTAGTTCCCTCAAGAAACCAACCCTTCTTGCCAGCGAAAATTGCATAATACTTCCTAACAGATGTTCTATCTATTGCTTGAACATGCCTTGAAAGTGTTTTTACTTAAAACTGATGTTTTCTTTCCATGAGTGTCTTTTCTATCCCACAGGTACAACAATTTTTTATAACCTCTCCAACAGTCGCTATTACCATGGAACGCAAGAGATATGCTTCTAAAGAAACCACTGAAAGTAGTACTGGGAAGCAGTTGAGCAAGCGTCGGTTAACTTTCCAATATATGCAGACACTCAACTGTTTGTAGAAAAGGAATAGAAAATGACATGGAAACATATTAAATATGCTTTTACAAATGACTTTGGGGAAAAATTAGAGGACCAACAGGTTTATCTCAACATTCATCAGTTAAGACTATACAAGGTTGCATGCAGGTATCCAACGTTCCCATGTGTAGATGTGATCAACTGGGTTAAGGCTCACACACTGATGAGAAAAATTTGACCATTAGAGGAAATTTCAACCTAAAAGTGGCATTCTAAAAAAATATAATAAATAATAGTTAAAATAATAAAATAAGAGTTATGAATTTTGGAGGGAAAAGAAGAAAAATACTTTTTTTTTTAAATTGTATTTTTTGCTTATCTCCTTATAGGTTTACTCACATTTAAAGTGTATACACTCATTGGATGCAGAATTGAATTCTGCATCCAATGAGTACCCATCATGCATACTTTTTAGAAGACCCACATTGATAAAATTTGTAGATACATTAAAAAAACATGTTCAACACATTTTTTAATCTATATACATTTTTTTTATCAATACATATCTTCCCAAAACTATGGATGACGAGTACTCATTGGATGTGGAATTTATTTATGAATCCAACGAGTGTCTACACTTGAAATTTGATTCAAACTATAAGGAGATAAGCAAAAAATACAACTAAAAAAAGTAGTTTTTCTTCTTTTCCCTCCAAAATATTTACATGTATCTCTTTTTAAATTTAAAGGATTTTGATTGGTTTACATATTATGACATGGAATTTACATGAAAATTTCATGGGAAATTTTAGGCTAAAATGTAATCTAATGATTGAGAAACACGAGAAGACAAAAGCTTGCTACATTTCTCGTAACAAATTTTCAGTGTATGTATCATCGTCCTGAGCTAGTAAAGATCATGGAATCATTGTTTTATGCCACCCACAACTATGCGAGCATGAACGATATTGTCAGAATTTGGGTGATGGAGCCATCGAATTTGAGACAGAAACCCACGCACACGTACAAGACAAATTCACTTAGGAAGGCCTATTAAATCTTGGTCATCTTAGCTTGTAGAATATATGGCCAACCGAGCACATAGACCTTTCCTGAGGGGTGGGATATATTATTGAACCAGGTGGTGAATGAGGGGAAGCCATTCAATTGGTCATTTCTTTTGGCTCATCAGCTAAGAGCCCATGCATCACAAGCCCGAGATCCTACCAAGGGTGAGCAAGAAAGATTATATATTTATGCATACTTACTGGATGTGATTTGTGCATAAAATCTGTTTCCTGGCATAAACTTGCTGTGGACATTGAGATAAAATGTCGTGCTATTGAGATTGCAATAAGATGATGAGCTTAGTGGAAAGAAGTTGCCTTCACTAAGTGGGCCTGCAGGCTATTTTTGGCGCAAGTCTATTTTTAGACTATGTCTATTTTCAGACATGTCGATCATATTCTATGAGTTGCAGGATGCTATTTGTGGATGGTTGGTCAAGTTGGAAAAATAGATGGACTTCTATTTTTAGAAATATTAATAATCTATTTTTTAGATTGCTTACTCTTCAAAAGATATGTCGAATATTATTAGCTCTTAATAATATTTGGACTATAAACATCAACTTATTCTCTCGAGCACTTTATTTCAGTACGTATGTGGCATAGAGCCTATTGCAGAATTACGCTATTCCTATGGGTTATGAGCTATTGCATGGAGACTTGGGTTAGAACTCACATGTGAGCGCAGTTTGGTGGAGTTATTGAGGTAGTTGGTGGAGTTGTGTTCAGTTTAACTCAATTAGACACAGTTGAGCTAGTTGTATCTAGTCTAACTGAATGATACACTAGTGAGAGTGGTGTGCATTAATTATTAATTAATTCAATAAATAGTAACTCATTAATCAACTGAAGAATACATCAGTTAACTACAGTGCATGGAAATTTTCATTGGAGACCAGTTTTGGGAAAAATACTGAGAGGGGGGGGGGGAGGGTGAATCAGTATTTAGAGCTTATAATATAAATTCAACTTTTTCTTTGAGAAGATTTCCATACGTGGTTTTTATGAACGGAACTAGCGTATGCACATAGAAATGCAGAAGGAAACTAGCGTATACTGATTTAACTTTTCAGAATTAGAGACAATTCACAGAAGCAATCTTATAAACAGATTTATCAGTTATGTATCAGGTTATGAGCAGTAATCAACAAAATAAAGCATCACACACATGAACACCAATATTTAAGGTGGAAACCCAATTCGGGAAAAAACCACCACTGCTGTCGTCTCTGTTTTCAATCTTTATTATTTAGAAAACCTTTTACAATGTTGTACTAATGCAGACTTATACCAAGACGCTACTTCCTTTCTACCCGCAAGGTCGCAACCTTTCTCCCTCGTTTCCCAGCTGCCAACCTGGAAGGAGCTCCAACCCCTTAACTTCGCCATTTCAAATTTCTCTCCTGGAAGGGAGCTTCGACCCCCTGATTTCAACACCAGCTTCTACTGGCAGAAAGCTTCTACTTCAACCCTCAGACCCACTGCAGACCATGTTTCATCAATTTTCATACTAGATCAAACAGCTTCAACACAACCCTTCACTTAACATCAGCAAACATACTTTGCCCAATACTTCAAACAGAACAGTGAGACCACTGTAACCAGAATATCAGAAATAACCCAGACTTCAGAATAGATATGCAGATACAAGCTCAACCCTGAACATTCATTAATTCAAATATCATACACTACTTTTCTTCACTGAAGCCGCGTATATACGCGCTTTCCTGCACACCAACCCGCGTATACTTCTGTGTATTTTATTCTTCAGAAACCCTAACTTCCATACGCGCTTTTCATGAAGAGAACTCGCGTATATATGCGCTTTTTATGAAACCAAATAGCGTATAGATCTATAAAAATAAATTTTGTAGAATAGACCAGATCTATAAAACTTACCTAGATTTATTCACTTTCTTCGGCAGACTTGTGCCAGTTCTTCATGCTTTCGTCAGTCGATCAAACCAGAGATTCATCATCGTCAGATCTAGAGATCTTGAACCATCATTATATCCATGGGTGCATCATAGATTCAGATCTATCAATTAAGAATAGAGTTCATCCATGCAGATATTCCTTAGAGAAATTTATTCATCAACAACCCTTACACATGCACACCTTGCACTATGAATTTCTTCTCCTTAAATAGATTTAGCTTTTACAATTACCATGAGCCAAAACCACACAACTTCCAATGGTATTCTTGGACGGAATCAAATAAACCATACAACGCTCAATACTGTGTGCCAAAACCATGGTAATGCCCCTTGGTATTATAAATTTGGAGCGCAAAAGGGCATACGCGACTTGGGACGTACTTATCCGCGTGTATACGCGACTTGGCCTTTACAAACTCGCGTATACATTGTGACATATTATATTTATCATTTCTCCAGCACTTACTGGAATTCTTTTCTCTGTCACATCTGTAGATACATCATTCTTACATCTTTAACACATAGGTTTCTATCCAAAGACAACTTCATCAAGTAGGTTGCCATCAAGGACAACACATTGCATCATATTGCCAACAATCTCCCCCTTTGGACTTGATGGAAACCATGATGGTGTTTGATCACCAAAACAGATATATACATTGAATATAACCATTATTCAAACACCCATTATTCAAATACCATGATACTCTCCCCCTTTGACATCAAGGGAAAATGGTGGATCAAAACCAAAACAAGGTTTTTCTTCTCTTGTAGAAAGAAGAGCTCTGTAGATCTGATGTGCACTGAAGTGACCATGCTCCCCCTGAGTTCACGCTGAATCGTCAAACATATTTTTCAATGAAGTACATGCCTCTATGACCTTTCCTATCACCAAGGACTCATACTTACATCAATGATCCAACCAAGTGGATTTACATATTTGAACAAGTCCTTACATGACTGAATATTTCAATTTTACATCACTGGTCTCAAGATGACCTTTTTCATCAATTATAGAAAAATACAATGAGATCAGACTACAACAAATAATGAGAATGCCAACAATGCATCCTTTCCACATGACCAATGCTCCCCCTTAGCCTATGCATCATGAACACTTTCAACAACAAATCATCAAGGCATATTCATCACAATCATTAGAAAATGAAACAGAAATATGAGAGCTGGAACATCACCAGAGATACCAACAAAATTGCAGCTGTGCTGAAGAGTGCTGACCCAGAAAAATTTTGTCAGAAAACACCCATACACGGTTTTATGTCAATAAACTCGCGTATATACACGACTGTCCTTCAGGAAATCCGCGTATCCAATTTAATCTTCTGAATTTAAGAAGATCTGATCTTCTGAGAGGCAGAGACAACTCCCAGCTTCTGTCTAAGATATTCAAACGCTTCCCTGGGTAAAGGTTTGGTAAATATATCAGCAACTTGTTCTTTGGAGGGAACATACTCCAACTTCACCTTTTGTTCAAGCACTTGTTCACGTAAGAAGTGATACTTGATGGGAATGTGCTTGGTCTTGGAATGCATAACAGGATTCTTTGAGATACTGATGGCACTTGTATTATCACACATAATGGAGATAAGAGGTGAACATTTGATTTGAATGTCTTGTAAGGTTTGCATCATCCAAAGAAGTTGAGTGCAACATGATGCGGCAGCCACATATTCTGCTTCTGCTGTAGATAAGGCAATAGAGCTTTGCTTCTTGCTAAACCAAGATACTAACCGGGGCCCCATATAGAATGCACCACCACTAGTGCTTTTCCGATCATCAACATTTCCAACCCAATCTGCATCAGTGTATGCATGAAGAGTAAGATCAACATTCTTTGGATACCATAGTCCAAAGTCTTGAGTTCCTTGTAGATATTTGAATATTCTTTTCACAGCCTGAAGGTGAGACTCTTTTGGATTAGCTTTGAATCGTCCAACAATCCCAACTGCATGCATAATGTCTGGTCTTGTCCCAGTGAGATAAAGTAGACTTCCTATCATAGATCTGTATTCTGGTTGATTCACCATGGGGGAATCATCATTAGAACTGAGATTACATCCGGTTATCATTGGTGTACTTACAGGTTTGCAATCTTCCATACCATACTTCTTCAAGATTTGCTTAAGATATTTTTCTTGTGATAAGAATATGCCATTTGTTTCTTGTTGCACTTGTAAGCCAAGAAAGAATGTTAGTTCCCCAAGTAAATACATTTCAAATTCTTGTTGCATAGCAAAAGAAAATTTCTGACTCATATACTCTTCATTACTTCCAAAAATGATATCATCAACATATACAACCACAATCAATGGTTTATCATTTTCAGTTTTAGTGTATAAGTTGCTATCAACAGACCCCTTTGAAAATCCTTGTTGATGAAGATATTTGTCAAGATGATAATACTATGCCCTTGGAGCTTGTTTGAGACCATATAGAGCCTTTTTAAGTTTACAAACAATTTTTTCATCATTTCCCAAAATGAATCCTTCTGGTTGTTCTATATAAACTTCTTCTTCTAGATCACCATTGAGAAAAGCAGATTTAAGATTCATTTGATAAACTTTAATTTGTTGGAAGCTTGAAAAAGCAAGAAACATTCTTATGGCTTCAAGTCTAGCTACAGGAGCAAAAGTTTCTTCAAAGTCTATACCTTCTTGTTGAGCATACCCCTTGCAAACAAGTCTAGCTTTATTTCTTATAACATCCCCATTCTCATTTAACTTGTTTTTGAATATCCATTTAGTTCCAATAACATTTTTGTCATGAGGTCTTGGTACTAATTCCCAAGTGTGATTCTTTTCAATTTGATCAAGCTATTCATTCATGGCTTGAATCCAACATTCATCTTTGCTAGCTTGATTGACATTGTGTGGTTCAATAGTGGATAGAAATGCCAGATAGCTAGAATATCCCACAAGAGTCCTTCTTGTTTGTACACCTGATCCCTTTTCTCCCAAAATTTGAGATTCTGGATGATTCTTTTGAACATAACTGGATGGAGCTTTTTCAGATAAATCATCTTCAGGTTCTTCATTGGGTTCACTGTCTATATCATTTCTATTTGATGTAGAAGGATATATGTCACCATCATCTTCATCTGTTGTTTGTTTTTCTTCTTTTGGAGCTGCAGGAGACTCATCAATACATTCAACAATCTTCCGAAGTCTTTTATTGTAACATTTATATGCTCTACTCCTAGAGGAGTAACCAAGAAGTATTCCTTCATCTGCTCTGGGTTCAAACTTGCCAAGTTTTTCATCATTATTTTTGATAAATAATTTGCTTCCAAAAACTCTAAAATGCTTCACAGTGGGAGGATTACCATACCAAAGTTCATATGGAGTTTTATCACTATTTACAAGAACATGTGCCTTTTTAAGAATATTTACCGCTTTATGTGCTGCTTCTCCCCAAAATGTGTCAGGTGTTCCGGAATCATCAAGCATAGCTCTAGCCATTTTTTGAACTGTTCTATTCGTTCTTTCTGCCACGCCATTTTGTTGTGGAGTGCCAGCTACAGAAAACTGTCTTTTTATGCCATGTTGTTCACAAAATTCAAGGAATTCATCTGATGTATATTCTCCTCCTCGATCAGATCTAAGACACTTGATTTTTAGATCTAATTCATTCTCAACTAGTGATTTGAAGATCTGAAATTTCTCAAATGCTTCATCTTTGTGTTTAAGCAGCCCAATCCAACACATTCTAGAGAAATCATCAATAAATAAGATATAGTATTGTTCACCACGTGGTGACGTTTTCCTCACAGGTCCACATATGTCAGTATGAATGAGTTCAAGAGGCTTACTTGATGATCCTTCCTTGGCATTAAATTGTACTCTGGTTTGCTTACCGAATTGGAAAGATTTGCATATGATATTTTCAGGTAGAGTAATATTGGGAAGATCACGAATAGCTTTAAGTCTGCTTGATTTGTTGATTTGAGAGAAGCTCAGATGCCCCAACCTTCTATGCCATAGCCAATTTTCTGAAGATTTACTCAAATAACATTGTTCTTTGGGGTTCTTCAATATATACAGGTTGTTTGGAGTTCTTCTTCCTTTTATAATTGCTTTACCTGTATCAGGATCATGTACCACACATTATTTTGAACTAAAGACAACTTTAGTTCCTTGATCACACATTTGACTTACACTTAACAAGCTATGTTTTAATCCATCCACATACATGACTTCATTAGCTTTCACCTTTTCTTTTAGAAAAACAAACCCTTTTCCCTTAATGACCGCAAGAGTATCATTTCCAAATGTAACATTTTTTACTTTTTCTAGAGCACTATATGCAAGAAGTTTTTCTTTATCACCTATCATGTGTCTTGAGCATCCACTATCAATGTACCATTGTTTTTGTTCATCTTCTGCAAATAACGCTATGCCACAATTTTCAACCTGTAATTCCTTCTTTTTCCATACTTTGGAGCTTGAAGGAACATGTTCTTTTGGCTGAACTTTGCTCCTACATTTAGATTCTTCATGGCCAAAGTTATTGCAATAAGCACATTCAACTTCATTTTGAAGAGGAGAAAATTTGTTATAGGTATTCTTCTTTGTTTCAATATCAATCCTTTTCTTTCTTGCTTCTCTTGTCATGATGGTTTTATATGCAACACATTGAACAAATTTATGACCAAAATTGTGACATGAGAAACATTGTCCATTGAAGAAGAAATTTCTGCGATCATGAAATCTCCTACTTGAATTTACCTGTTGATTTGTGTTTCTTTGAAAGATATTCCTGTTAGTGTTCTTTGAATTGAGATGATCATGCTTTACCTGTAAATATTCTTTATTCCCTTGCTGAGTGGCAGCATGTTGTATACCAGCTGTAGCTGCTTTTAGATAATTTGGTGCTGAAGCCTGAGAAGATTCTCCGATATATCCAAGACCTGTCTTTATAAGGGGAGAACGTTGTACCTTGATAATATCATCTAAGGTTTCAGATCCTTTAGCAAATCTAAGATTCAGAGTCTTTACTTTCTCAAGTTCTTTTCTTAGACTTACTACTTCACACTCTAATTTCTCATTGTGTTTCTCTTTTTCTTCAAGCTGATTTTTCAGAGTTTCTATGGTTATTTTACTCTCTTCTAAGAAAATTTTGAGTTGATTGTTTTCATCAAGAAAATCATTGTCTTCTAGGGAATCCACAAAAGTATCCTTTTCTTCTCTAGATTCTTTTTCAAATGCCATGAGAAGTCTAAGATCTTGTTCACATTCTTCCTCACTATCAGATAACCCATCACTGTCTTCATGATTATAGTAACTTTTTCTAGTGCTAAACCGATTCTTATTCCTTCTTGCTACTTCCTTCCCCTTTTTATGTGTTTCTTTATAATGACACTTAGCAGCATAATGACCAACTCTTCCACAATCAAAAAATTTGAAAGGAAGCTTACCTCTGAACCATCCTGTGCCAAGTTGACGTTTCTTTACAAAGTTTATCTCATCTTCTTCTGAGATATATCCTGATCCTTCTGTTTTTTGTACTTCCTTCCCTTTTGTAGAAGTTCTAAAGACTTCTTCTTTGACTTCAAATGGTCCTCCTCTTCTCATTTCATATGCAGCTAGTATGCCATGAAGTTGCACCACAGTAAGATTTTGAAGATCCTGCTTTTCTTCAAGAGCATAAACTTTTGACTCAAATTTTTCCATTAGTGATCTTAAAATTTTCTCAACCAGAGTGGATTCGGTTATTGTTTCTCCCATATTTCTCATACGATTTACAATATCATCAAGACGTAAAAAGAAATTTGCAATGCTCTCCTCATTATCCATTTTTAGATTCTCATATTGAATTCTGAGAGTTTGGAGTTTAGCACTTTTTACCTTTGCATCACCTTCATAACTTAGAATGATTTTGTCCCATATTGCCTTTGCTGTATTCAGCTGCATGACTTTGACAAATTCTGATTCAGTTAGACTTCCCAATAGAGCATTGATCGCCTTTGCATTGGTTTCATAATTCTTTCTTTCCATCGAATCTGTTGGTACTGCAGCTGGATATTGATATCCTCCTTCAACAATTGCCCATACATCTGCTCCCAGAGACTGAAGATAGGATCTCATCCTTGTTTTCCAGAAGATTAAATTTTTTCCGTTAAAGAGCAGAGACCTGATAGATGCTGTTCCATCTTGATTGCTCATCTTGCTTGATCTTCCTTCTAGCGGTTAAGCTTTTTCAGAAGGACCTGCTCTGATACCAATTGTTGGGAAAAATACTGAGAGGGGGGGGGGGGGGTGAATCAGTATTTAGAGCTTATAATATAAATTCAACTTTTTCTTTGAGAAGATTTCCATACGTGGTTTTTATGAACGGAACTAGCGTATGCACATAGAAATGCAGAAGGAAACTAGCGTATACTGATTTAACTTTTCAGAATTAGAGACAATTCACAGAAGCAATCTTATAAACAGATTTATCAGTTATGTATCAGGTTATGAGCAGTAATCAACAAAATAAAGCATCACACACATGAACACCAATATTTAAGGTGGAAACCCAATTCGGGAAAAAACCACCACTGCTGTCGTCTCTGTTTTCAATCTTTATTATTTAGAAAACCTTTTACAATGTTGTACTAATGCAGACTTATACTAGTACGTAGGCTTCTACCTGCAGAAGGCTGCAACCTTCTCTCATTTTCCAGCTGCAACTGTAAGGGAGCTCCAACCCCCTAATCTCGTTTACCAGCCTCTTCTGGAAGGGAGCTTCGACCCCCTGATTTCAACACCAGCTTCTACTGGCAGAAAGCTTCTACTTCAACCCTCAGATCCACTGCAGACCATGTTTCATCAATTTTCATACTAGATCACTTCAACACAACCCTTCACTTAACATTAACAAACATACTTTTCCCAATACTTTAAACAGAACCGTGAGTCCACTGAAACCAGAATATCAGAAATAATCCAGACTTCAGAATAGATATGCAGATACAAACTCAACCCTGAACATTCATTAATTCAAATAGAATATGCTACTTTTCTTCACTAAAGTCGCGTATATACGCGCTTTCCTGCACACCAACCCGTGTATACTTCTGTGTATTTTATTCTTCAGAAACCCTAACTTCCATACGCGCTTTTCAAGAAGATAACCCGCGTATATATGCACTTTTTCTGAAACCAACTAGCGTATAGATCTGTAAAATAAATTTTGTAGAACAGACCAGATCTATAGAAATTACCCAGATTTATTCACTCTCTTCAGCAGACTTGCGACAGTTCTTCATTCTTTCGTCAGTCGATCAAACCAGAGATTCATCATCGTCAGATCTAGAGATCTTGAACCATCATTATATCCATGGGTGCATCATAGATTTAGATCTATCAATTAAGAACAGAGTTCATCCATGCATATATTCCTTAGAGAAATTTATCCATCAACAACCCTTACCCATGCACACCTTGCACTATGAATTTCTTCTCCTTAAATAGATTTAGCTTTTACCAATACCATGAGCCAAAACCACACAAATTCCGATGGTATTCTTGGACGGAATCAAATAAACCATACAACGCTCAATAATGTGTGCCAAAACCATGGTAATGCCCCTTGGTATTATAAATTTGGAGCGCAAAAGGGCATACGCGACTTGGGACGTACTTATCTCATATACGAAAAAGTAACCCTACAAACTCGCGATATTACTGTTACTTTGTATATTTATCATTTCTCCAGCACTTACTGGAATTCTTTTCTCTGTCACATCTGTAGATACATCATTCTTAAATCTTTAACACATAGGTTTCTATCCAAAGACAACTTCATCAAGTAGGTTTCCATCAAGGACAACACATTGCATCATATTGCCAACAACCAGTGGAGAGGTAGGTGAAAGAGCAAGTAGACTATCAGTTGTGACCATAGTGGTGCATGAGTTTGCACCACACATTGATGGAGATGCCAATGAGGATTATGTAGTGTAAGCCAGGTGGATTCGAGTTCATTCAGAGCCCATATTCAGTAGGGATTGCACAGTAGAGGCAGGCTAGCATGTGGCAGAGATCGGTGCATGGGATTTGCTATATCGGACCTGATTAGTGTGTAGCGATTGGAGATTGTATTGAGAGCTTGTGAGAAGATTTGTATGATGATTGTTACATGATCTCTATGACATATATTATACAGATAGTTGGGGGTTTTCAGCTTTAATCTTTCCCATAAATCACTGTGTTAATGTGTGTGAATTTTTATGGTTTTAATGTGTGCATGCAATTGATTTTATTTCTGCATATGATGATCAATGGTGGAATAGATTCTGTATTGTGCATGAAGTCAAATAGTGTATGATCAGGAGAATCTTAGACATATAACATATCAGTTATATAATTTCTACACGTGCATATTTATTGTAAGTTGCTTTCAGATTGAAGCCATATAGGAGTTATGGAGCAACTAACTAATCACTTCATTATCCCGCTTTATAGGTTTATATTTCAGGAGGAATTGCCTTGAAATTCACAAGGAGTGATGGAGGCAATATACGATATTACAGATTGGTTCGCCTTGTTAGTGTCAGTTAGTTATGCCTGTCACTAGTGATCAAATGTGCTCTTACAAAGTTTTTTTTAGGGTGTCAAGTCAACTTTTTATGGTTTCAGTAGGTCCTCAAATAAAAATTTGGTCACTGGCTAGTGTGTCTAGGTATATTATTGATCCTTTCAAAAATTTCATGTGCTCATCATTGCCATATTTCAGTTGGATGAGTCATCATTGCAAAGTATCCATTTTCATCTTAGTCATACCACCACAGTCCTCATTCAGCTCAGTGTCACCATTAGGTCATTAGGGTTTAATTCATCACAATCTGTAATTTCATTAATAAATCTAGAAAATGGAGTAGTAATAGGGAAATTTCTCAATAAAGTTTTGTTTCAAGTGTAATTTATTTCAAAATATGATGTAATATGTTCTAATATTCCAAAGCTGCAAAGTTTAAAGACAAAAGTGAAAAGCACATGGTGGGCCACCACACCATTATGAAGAATTTGATTTCCGCAAGCTATAAAAGACCATCATAATCATTTATCTCATACATTTAATTGGCATAAATCACTCACTCACTAGTAAATACTATCTCAGCACATTCAACATCAAAGGACACTCTAAAAAAGTGATTGGCACCCTCTCCAGGAAGCCACACTGCGTTTTTGCCAATTCGTTGTGTTTTCACTCCTACAAGAAAAAAAATTGTTTCCAACAGTTCTTAGGGGAAACGGAAGGTTTCATCAGTAGTCTACAAGTAATTTAAAGACTTTGACATCCCCTATCAGCATTTGTTTCCTTGTTTTTATGGTGAAAATCCTAATATAGTCCCCG
The DNA here is from genome assembly GCA_034641835.2 of Pinus albicaulis. Taxonomy (NCBI): domain Eukaryota; kingdom Viridiplantae; phylum Streptophyta; class Pinopsida; order Pinales; family Pinaceae; genus Pinus; species Pinus albicaulis. The sequence goes on from CM076572.1 coordinate 1,424,328,358, forward strand.
CACTGCATTTTTGGTGGGTGAGCTTCATTTTTCAAATTGTAACTAATAAAACCTATCCCATACACACTCTACCCTTCCTCACACTTAAAAAAACTTCTCACATCCCTCACACTCCCTCACCCTCATTTCCCAAACACCTAGATCTTACGCTGTGTTTTTGGCAGTTTTAGGGCTAAGACTGTGTATAATTTCCCTAGACCAATCCATTCATTTATTTTTTCATTTTTAACTTCCCTAACCTCCCTAATACCTCTATATACTTCCATAAATTTTTATACCCTCATATCTCCTCCCTAATCCCTTCTTCCCCTCCCCTCACTCACTTCCCCTGCTTTTCCCACTAGGGTTTTTCCTTGCAAATTGTCAACATGGAGGGAAAAAGGAAATATTACAACAAAGGAGGTCAAATATCAAGGTTTGAGCCACTCAACACTCATGAGTTAATTTCTTCCTCACTGGCCAAGCAATGTTTTCAAAATGTATCCCAGATGCGGGTGGTTATGAAGAGCATTAAGGTGATGGGATGGTCAGGAGGCATTATGGGAAGCCATATGCCAACCTGCCTTGAAAATGTCCTTCGACGCATCTACATAAGAGAGCAGAGTTTAATGCATTTAACACCCAGCGCGCATCACAACCAAGCCTCCGAACCTCGAGACCACTCCACACGCTGCGACCTAGCCATGTCGTCTGCTCATATTTATGATGTTTTAATGCCAAGGATTTACGGTAGCACGGGGTTTTGTGTTAACAGGATGGAGAGCGATCACAGCTCCAGTAGACTTCCCAGGCCTGTAACGATTTGCTACTCCCCGGATACTCGGCTCTCTTCTGAGAGCAGTACTACAGGCAAAAGAACTACGCTCCACTGTTGTTTGGAGCTAAGTGACAGTTTCCACTATTCCATTGCCGGCTATTGCATGCTTGCAACGGTGAATTGGCCATCGCAGTCGCCCCAGTCTCCTACCCTGCTCTCGCACCCCCACTCTGCAGACTTGACAGAGAACATGCCGCGTCTTAGACACCGAATGAGGTGCAGAAGAGGCTCTTCCTGGCGCCAGACGAGGCGTTCCCCCACCTCCTCCAGCACCTCTGCTGCGACTTCTCCAACTTCCGACAGCACTTCCAGAGCAAACAGGGGTCGTCTTCATCGTTTTGGGCGTTGATTTCGCTCCCCTACACCTCCGAATTCTCCTGTTCACTCCCAAACTATGCATTTCTCCTTCAAAAACTCTCTAAATATTCCAAGAGTCACTGCCTCCATCACGATTGCCTTTCGGGAAACTCCTCAGGACATGATTCCTAGTTCTGATCGGGGGGCTGGAAGTAATTCGGAAGCCCAGGCTTAGAGGCATAGTGCTGGCTGCTTGAATTTGTAGGATGTGGCGGCTAATGTCAACCAAGACGGCACCAACAAAGGCGAGGCTGTTCAGCCTAGCTCGAAGCCGCACGAGAAGCAAACTGACACTGGTCACGCACAGGACGAGCAACTCAATGAAATCAGGGAACTTGGGAATGATAGAAAGCAGCTGAGAAATGGAAATCAAGAGAGCGAGGTAAAGGGTCCCTCTGCTACTGGGAAGGTGATTCATTCAATTGAGGACCTGTACATGGAAGAAGGAGAACCGGATGCCCTCTGGTGCAGGGTTGTTGAAGAAGCACCTGACGAGTAGCGCCTCTCTCCTTTTCTGGTTTTTTTCTTTGTCTCTGTCAGTAATTAAGAGAATGTTCATGTTTGTTATAATGTTCAGGTTTAGGTTTTGGGTTCTGTCAAATATGATATGTATAATCAGAACTAACGGCTTCCCCTGTGTGGGATTTTTCTGGAAAACACTCAGCACTGGTTTCCCTCAGGGAGGGCAGTGCTTAACAATGATCTTTTGCTCAAAATGCCTCTAAATCGGGCATGGTTCTGGTTGAGACCTCATGTACATATTTTTTTTCTGATAAATAGATTACACTTACATAGAATTTTTTTTTTTTTCAAAATGTAGGGTGTTTAGGGTTTTGTGAGAAAATTCAGCAAGTGAAATATCATGCCAAGTTGACAAGTATGTTTTCCACTAACATTAGGAGAGATAAGGTCAAAATTTCAGGGGTGAGCATCACAATTTCAACTGAGGCCATAGCTACAACTACAGGGATACCAAACAATGGGGAAAAGTGGTTTAAGAGCTCAGATTTGGATGTGCAGAATTACAAAGCCTTCATCAAAGGTCACTACAAATATGCCATTAAGAATTTTTTTCCTTTTGGATAGCTGCTTGATAAGTTTGCTCCATTTATGAGTGAAATTATGAAGCATTTTACATGCGACGATATATTTTCAATATTGTACAAATATCATGTCATATTGCTAATGCACTTCACAGCGGTAAAACCTCTCAACCTATCCTACTACCTCTACAAGAGCTTGGCTAAAATGGCAGAGAAAGTGAAGCATAAAGAGAGTGATCATCAAGCTAGAATTTTTCACCATGCCCTCATAAAAATCATTGTATTGCATCAGCTTGCACAAATGAACATCACTTGGGAGACATTCATTCAGTCCAATGTCTTTCCCCCCTCCTAGTCAGCTTACTAGCCAAAGTACACCATCAACAATACCTTCAACACCATCCAAACAAAGGGAGATTGGCTCATCTAGCATAATTTTAGTCAAAAGGACACCTAGGGCTAAGGTGAATCAAACATATCAGAGCGGAAGGAGGCTTGTTTTTGCTCCAAATATTGTGGAAGGGGCCAAGCCTACATCAACAGAACAAAGATCACCATCACAACATGCCAGCACCTTTGCAAGATGAGGAACCATTCCATCTTGAAGCTGACATGGAAAAATTGGAGGTGGATGAAGAGTACAGAACAACAGATAAGGTCATCATGGAGAAATATGTTGATATCATAGAACTTAAGGGCAACTTTTCCAAGGCCAATTTCTTGATTTCAATCTTAGAGCAGGAGAATATGCAATTTAAGGTAAATCAACTACCTTTGAATAGGTATAAAGTTGAAGATAACAAGGAATATGTAAAGGGAAACGTAGTAGTTGACATAGATGAGTCAGATGAGCATGAAGAGTAGGTGAGGAGGCAGAGGCCAATAAATAGAGGCATAAAAAGGGCACTTCAGCAACAAAGAGAGGCATCTCCACCAAGGACCTAAATGACAGTGAATGAACTCATATTGGCAGAAATTGAGCAGGACAGGGAATATTGGGTTGATTGAGTCAATGGTAATTTGGAAAAGCTCTTGAAGAGGGAAAATAAGAACAATAACATTCATAGATACATGGCCATGCACTATTACACAATAAATCAGTTGTCTCCGGAAAAAATCAAGCAATTGAAGGAAAAACTCAAAGAAACCCTAATGAAGGAAGAAGAGAAGGGTAAGTTGGATTTGATTGTTGACACTTCCCTGATAGAATAGAATTCCATATAAATTATTTATGGAGCACGTCTAGAGAAATTTTGAGAAAATTTTTGAGAAAATTTGGAAACTCTTGAGAAAATTTGGAAAATTTTGAAGCTTTTTTACTTTTTGGAAATATCTGCACAGTCCCTATGCCAAAAACTCAACGTGCCTCATGTTGCACTTTTTTTGGGGGCCTCAAAATGGTAAATTTTTTGCATATTTAGGTTTATAATGGCCTATACATCAACTTTAGCCCCTGGGACAACCATTTCAGCACTTTCTGTTGGGTCAAAATATCAAAAAACACCTTTCTGCCCTGTTTTTCAAAAGTTTGTTGTGTTTTTGGAGTACTTGTGGGAGAATGGAGTTTTGGAGGGCCAAGAGCAGTCTTCCTCAGTGCTTTAGGATTATATCATGTAGTAGACATGCAGATATCTCTCCAGCATCTTTTAGATTAGGATTTGGACCTCAGGAAGGCCTCTAAAAATATCTTGCACCAAATTCGTTGCATTTTCTCTTGGCATGCTGTGTTTTGTTGACATTTCATTGTGCTTTTTCTTGGAAGCTAATTTTCTCCATTTGATCAGTCAAACTCAGCTCTGTCTAATGTATTTTGTCATTTTTTGAGTTGTAATGATGTAATAAAGTGTAATTATGCTAGTTATAGTACAAATGAGGTGGATACATGCTAGTAATTATCTTTTATGGTCAAATGTATCAATTTATCTATCTTGAGGAGAGTTTTGTTAACCTACTAGGCTTTAGGTTTAAGGTGAGGGAATCATCATTAGAGAATTTTTGAGGTCTAAAATGAGCCTCCTAAGAAAAATGTACAACCAAAATAAACTTTATAAGAACCAATATGTTTCAATATGATGATGTCAACCATAGTGGACGATCCACCAATATTGGGGTAAAATAGTAAACAAATTAAAAAATAATAGAATAATAAAACTACTTTTTCATATCGTATTTTCAAATCATTGTTGAGCCCCAAAGATGTTCTTCTTTTCCACCACATTTCACTTCATTTCCTTTGTCCCTCATCAATTACAGGCTTGAATGATCAATAGGATTGATTAGGATTACTTTAAGAATGTATATAATGACTAACTTGCTATGTTTTCATGATTTTGTTGTTGTAGTAATTTTTGACTAGACTTGGCTACAGAACGCAGTAATTCTGTAGCCAGTCGCCTATTCCGCAACTATATTCTTGTTCACGCAGGTTCCAGATGTCACCTCAAGGAAAAACACATATGGTCGTATTCCACATCACTCCCCCATCATTTCTTGCTCTCCACGAAGTCTGAGCTCGAGTCTACAGGTGGTTATGCACGTGGGAAACCAAAACTAGGAGATAGACTTCTAATAGGATAAGGACTGTACATATGTCCTTAATCATAGTACGAGGCCACCACCAGAGTCCTACTTTGATTTTAGTTAGGAAAGACATTTATTCCTGTTTTATCTCAAAGACAGTTATGTAATTTTGTTATAAGTATGGCTTGGGAGACCGAGAAACAGCTAGCTAGATTTTGTTTTGTTGCTAGATCTCAGAAGACCGTAATACTCTGTTTTTTTTTAATAATTACTCCTTTAATGAAAGAAGCATCACTTTATTGCAAGAGCTGAGTCAATATTGAGTAGATTTACGTGCTAATCCGGTGGTAGAGGGCCCCTGCTACCTGAGAAGCTTTGTTCATATGGTTTAGATAAGTAACTTAGCCTTGTTTCATTCCTAGTTTAATCAATTTTCTGAACTTTGTGTTTTTATACTTACTTGCAGTGGATGCCATAGTCAGTCTTATCCTTACAAAATATTCAAAAATACCACTAACATTGGATGAGATATAACTGTAGTATTTTAGGAGTTAATTGCATTTTTTTTCCAAAACTTTATGTTTTATAATCATTTGCATTGAATGATACAGCCAGACTTGTTTTTACAAACTATTCCAAAATATCACCCATACTGAACGAGATAGGGTTGTAGTATTTCATAGAATTAGTTGCATTTTAGTTAAGTTGAAATACTCCGGAGGTAGATGTCACTCTATTTTAATTCTGCCACTATATTTCAAGTTTGATAATGGCACTCTAGTTCAACTCTGTTCACTGTATTTCAAGTTAGATTAGTGGAATTCTAGTTCAGTTCCAGTTCACTCTATTTCAAGTTAGGTTAATGGCATTCTAGTTTAGTTGTGGTCACCGTGTTTCAAGTTTGATCAATTGCATTCTAGTTCAGTGTTATCCATTGTTCTTTAAGTTGTATTAACTGTCAAAATTAGACTTCACGGCCTTCATTGTTTACAAACTAATCTTGTTCTGACTTTCTATTAATTCATCATTATATGGATAGGAATTAGTGATATTAGTTTAAGGCCCTGATTGTTCTGCAATATTTTGCAATTTCACAAATAAGCCTTTTTTTTTCCCAAAAAATATTCTAGAAAATCTCTAACTTTCGAATGAGGCTTGGTAGTGACAGGTTGGGTTGCAGAATGGATTGATCTTAGCATTACAAGTTAATTTAGAGTAGAAATCTTATTGTGCTACAAATAATATTTTCCAATTGTGTTCCAATAAACTTCTAGCCATGGATGAGATTCTTTGTAATATTGTAAGATGATTGTTTACTTAGGAGAACCTCATTTGCACTAAACTTGTCCTTTTCTCAAGCTATTCCAACATATTTCTAATGAATGAATTGGATGAGTTTATGTTATGAGTTATTGAGTTCATGTTGTGATTTATTTTCTTGCTATGAGTCATTATCAAACTTTGCATTTTCTGTTCTTTAGTATAGGTTTTGCTCTGTTTTTAGTGTGACCAACAACTATTCTTTTTCAACATTTAGTTCTTTTCCTTCTTAACATAAAACCACAAAACAAAAAACATCATAAAAACACTAAACACAACGTAGTGAGAAACAGATACCTAGGCACATATAGTGCACCTCACTTCAGCAGTTTACTAACCCTGGTTGACAATTTATGACCTCAATTTAGGAACACTAAGTTGAGCGCACATTTTGGTGCCGTTGTTGGGGAAGTGTAACTAGGTAGCATTGTTTCTTACCTCCCAAAAACAATGATATGCGTAGAGAAAGAGACTCAAGGGGTAGATTCATAAGAAGCAGAAGCTTGATTCCTAAAACACCACTTGTTTCACCAAGACCAAGAGCCAGCACATCTTCAACTCAAACCCACATTCCATCCTTTACTGATCCTAGACTCTCAGAGGAATTAAGATCAGATAATCCATTAGAAAGACCTTCCACTTCATCCAGTGAACCTGTCTTAGAAGAAGATTCAAGGACCCCTGCTAGAGATATAAACTTTTCCACTTCCACGGAAGAATCAACTATGGCGGAAGAAGGGGGAGGAGGAGTCTTTAATGGAGAACACACACTATTTGGAGGGGGTAGAGGTAGAGGTAGAGGAGAAGGAGGTAGAGGTGCAGAAGGAGAAGGAGGCAGAGGAAGAGGTAGAAGAGAAATGGGAAGCTCTTTTTGGTTTCCTATAGTAGATGAAGAAACCAATAAAACTATGAAAAACATTTCACCCTCTGTCCTTCCAAACTTTTATGGACTTAAAAATGAAGATCCTGAAACCTTCCTATTTGAATTTGAAGTCCTATGTAGAACCTATGACTACTTACAAGATGCTCAAAAACTTAAACTATTTCCTTCAACATTGAAAGGAGCAACATTGAAGTGGTTTATGAGTTTGATCAATAGTTCTATTAGGACATGGGAAGACATGAAACAAGAATTTCTAGAGAGGTATTTGGATTACTGTATGCCAGTCAACCATAAGGAGGAAGTGTTTAAAATGCTACAAAAAGAGGATGAAAATTTGGAAGATTTGTTGGAGAGATTTAACTACAACATCAAAAGAGAAAAAATGGAAAACCTAGACCAAGATACCTTGAAAGCTCTCTTGTTGAAGACAATTAGGGATGAATGGTTAGATATCCTTAACATGATGGGAAAAGGGGATATATCTCAGCTTACATTACCTAAAATAGCTAAATTATGTATCAACCTTTCAAGAGGGAAATCTAAAACTGTAAAAGGACCAAGAGACCCTGCTCTTGCAAGGGCAAGTAAGTTTGCTTCTGGGACAGTAAGTAGGGCAGAAATAGGACATATGCTTGATGAATTCAAATCTGATATCTTAGGGAGTCTTAGTGAACAAATAGACACCCTTAAGTTAAAAAACAAGCAAAAATCTGAATCTGATGCCTTAGCAATCTTTTGTCCCAAATGTAGAAAGAAACATGCCTTGAGAGAGTGCCCTTTGGATGCAAAAGTTGTAGAGACTTGTGTAATTTGTTCAGGAAAACATGAGACCAAGAGTCGTCCTTCACTTCCTAGTCTTAAAGCTGTCTTTCAAGAAGAAACTCCTACGAGTTCCACAGAATCTCTCAATTTTTTCTCCAAGAGGCCTTGGTAAGGACCTCAAACACAAGGATTTCATGATCAATTGTATAATCAACCCCCACCAAATTGGAATTCTTGGCAGCAACCTTGGCCCCAATTTCAAAATCAATCACAAAATTCGGCGCAAGGAGCACAAAATCCCTATGGAAGATACTCTCAGTATTACCAATATCCACCATCCAATCCACCATATCCACATTTCCCTCCTCAACAAAATTTTCAACAAAAGTTTCAACAAAATCCTCAAAATCCACAACATCAAAATCAACCACTTCCATTACCATTTCATCAGAAAAAAAATCAGTTGCCTACCCAACCCATACCAAACCCCAACAATAAAAATCCTCAGAACACATACATGATAGAAGGCCAACAGTTTCCAACTTATTTGATCACTCCTTTAAACCTTAGTGATGTTCAACTTAGGTCTGGAAGAATACTTGAAAAGAGGAAACCTTCTGTAATCATACAAGAGCAAGAAAATTCTGAGGAAGATTCTCTACGGGTAAATAAAAGTCTTGAAAAGAACACAACTTTCCAAGACTCAAATATTGAAAAATCAAAACAAAAAGAACCAATAATTTCAACTCCTATATTAGAGCAGTCATCAACATCCACTTCTACACCTCCCTTTCTAGAAAGATTACAAATTGATAGGGGTGTAGAAAAACAAATTATGGTGCCTAATTATGATTTCCTAGATGAGATGAGAAATGTTTGTATTAAGATCCCATTATTACAAGCCATCAAGGAAATTCCAATCTTAGCAAAAACAATAAAGGAGTTGAGCATGAAGAAAACAAGAAAAAGAATCAGAGAGATAAAGAAAATTCAACTGGCAGGAAAAATAGCAGATATCATGATGGGTAAGATTTCTATTCCAAAGTATCTAGACCCAGGAAATCCAGTTGTTAAAATTCACATGAATGGAATTGAGATTCAAAACACACTTATTGATTTAGGAGCAGCAATCAATATTATGAGTAGACAAATCATGGATAAATTGAAACTTCCTAATCTTCTTTTTACACCCACATTATTACAATTAGCAGACAGATCTGTGATCAAACCTGATGGGGTAATAGAAGACATTCCAGTGTCCCTAGATTCTTGGGAATATCCTGTGGATTTTATTATCCTAACTCCTAAGAATAATCTAGGAGGGAATCCTATTATATTAGGAAGACCTTGGTTAGCTACAGCTGATGCTTTCATTAGTTGTAGATCCGGTGATATGTACATCTCTGATGGTAGTTCAACTAAGAAATTTACCTTGTATCCTCCAGGAAGAAAAATTACAGAATTAGATGATACTCAATGGATAGAGGATGAAGAAGACTTACAACCTCTCTTCACAATTTCAGAAATTAGTGAAGACAGCCAGATTTTGAATACCTTAGAAAACTTTGAATCCTCTTTAGAATATAAGCATGAAAAATTTCAAGAAGAATCCAACATTGAGTTTTTATCATCAAGGCAGATGTCTATTTATTCCATGGATAAATTTGGCAGCTCTACAATTGAGATATTTCCAGGCAAAACCTTAAACATAAACAAGAACTTAGAGAAATCTCAACAAGAAGAGCTAGTCAAGATTTTACAGAGACATTCTTCCGCATATGCATGGGAGTACACTGATATGAAAGGGATAAGCCCCAAGACTTGCACTCATCACATCTACATATAGGAAAATTGTAAACCAATCAGACAACCTTAGAGACGGATGGATCCAAATCTTAGGGAGATTTTTAAGGAAGAATTGCAGAAATTGTTAAAAGTTAACTTCATCTATCCCATTTCAAATAGTCAGTGGGTTTCTCCTTTGGTAATTGTTCCAAAGAAAAATGGTAAATGGAGGGTATGTATTGACTACCGGGAATTAAACAAAGCTACTCTTAAAGATCATTTTCCTTTACCTTTCATAGATCAGGTGTTAGATACATTAGCTGGCAAAAAGTACTTTTCATTTCTAGATGGGTTTAGTGGTTATAACCGAATTCAAGTAGCACTTGAAGATCAAGAAAAAACCACATTTACCTATCCTTGGGGTACCTATGCTTACCGAGTATTTCCATTTGGACTATGCAATGCACCCGCAACATTTCAAAGGGCAGTACTAGGAATATTTTCAGATCTAATACATGAATGTGTAGAGGTATATATGGATGATTTCACAGTTTATGGAAACACATTTGAAGAAGCCTTAACAAACTTGGAAAAAGTTTTAAAGAGATGTAAAGAAGCAAATCTTTCACTTAGTCATGAGAAGTGTTTTATGATGTTTACTGAAGGAATTGTTTTAGGACATCACATTTCAGGGGATGGGATTAGAGTTGATGAGTCGAAAGTTGAAGTCATCTCTAACTTACCTATTCCAAGTTGTCAAAAAGATGTTAGGAGTTTTCTAGGATTTACAGGATATTATCGAAGGTTTATAGAAAACTTCACCAAGATAACATCTCCACTTTTCAAATTACTTACCAAGGACTGTGAATTCAAGTGGAATCCTGATTGCCAATTAGCCTTTGAGACCCTGAAAACAAAAATTTCTGAAGCACCTATTTTAAGGGGACCTAACTGGAAGTTACCTTTTCATATTTCAACAGATGCCTCAGATACAACTCTAGGAGCAGTATTGGAACAAAAAGACTCGATTCCTTATGCCATCTACTATACCAGTAAAAATTTGACTCCTGCAGAGTTAAACTATACTGTAACTGAAAAAGAGTTTTTAGTTGTTGTTCATGCCATAAACAAATTCAGACACTATATAACAGGCTATGAAACTTTTGTTCACACGGATCATTCTGCAATTAGATACTTAATGAACAAATCAATTACTAATGGCAGAGTTATAAGATGGTTATTGCTTTTACAAGAATTCAACATTACCATTCTAGATAGGCCTGGAAAACAAAACACAGTAGCTAATTTTCTATCTAGACTCCAAAACATCAAAGACAATAAGTCCGATTTGAAGAATCAATTTACGATGAATATCTTTGCAATTTCTACTCAGACTCCTTGGTTTGCTGATATTGCTAATTATTTAGTTTCAGGGAAATTTCCTTCAATAATGAATGCAAGAGACAAAAGGAAGATCATTTATGACAGTGCAAAATATTCATGGGTTGCTAATGAGTTATACAAAATAGGTCCAGATTTTATCATTAGGAGATGTGTTCGAGAAGATGAAATGCCTGAGATCCTCAAGGCATGTCATGATGAACCTTGTGGCGGGCACTTTGCTGATAAAAGAACAGCTTATAAGATCCTTCATTTAGGATATTATTGGCCATCCATTTTTAAAGATGCTAAAGAGTATGTCAAAAGGTGTGACAGTTGCCAAAGGGTAGGGAAACCTTCTCCTTCAGGTGAGATGCCATTGCAGCCTTAGGTACATATTGAACCTTTTGAAAAATGGGCTTTAGATTTTGTAGGACCTATTATTCCTCCATCAAGACAAAAGAAATATATATTAGTTTGCACTGATTATGTTACCAAATGGGTAGAGGCCAAGCCATTACTTTCTGCTACTGAAGCATCTGTAGTTAATTTTCTTTTTGAGGATATTTTTACTCGTTTATTTTTCCCAAGGGAAATTGTTACAGATCAAGGAGCTCAATTTACATCAAAGCTAGTGGAACAAATAATGGAGAGGTACAAAATCAGACACAAAAAATCTACTCCCTATCATCCACAAGCAAATGGTCAAGTGGAATCTACTAATAAGGTCATTGAAGGGATCCTAATAAAGACTGTTCATTTACATAGAAGAGATTGGGCAGATAGGCTTCCTGAAGCTTTGTGGGCCTATATAACTACATGGAGAAGCACAACGGGTCATACTATCTATGAACTTGTTTATGGAAAACATGTTTTGTTTCCCATAGAGTTTCAGATTCAAACTTTTAAAATGGCAGTTCAGCTAGGACTTGATCTAACAGAGGCACAAAAGCACAGATTGGAGCAGATTAATGAGTTGGATGAGATCATACAAGATGCAGTTCAGAAAACAAGTATAGTCCAGCAGCAAAGGACTAGATGGCATGATAAGTATATCAAGGAAAAGAAGTTCAAAGAAGGTGACTGGGCTCACTTGTTTGATTCAAAGTTCAAAGATTTTCAAGGTAAATTCCAAACACATTGGCTTGGGCCATATGAAATTGTGAAATTTTTTGACAATGGAGCAATAAAAATTAGGACAATAGATGAAGAAGAGGTCACTTTTCTTGTAAATGGTCATAGATTGAAACTGTATCATAAGCCACTTTCAAGAGAAGAATTTGTCAAGAAATTTCAGGAAAACAGTGAGGTGAAGTTAATGAAGAAGAATTTTTCTTCTTCATCAACTTAGTTGAATTTTCTGAATTCAAAAGCATAAAAAAAATAATAATAATAAAGTATAAACATGAAAACTAATCACTGATTAGCATGTTTATACAAAAAATATAGAGTGAAAATCAGAATCTTTCTGACACTTTAGCTTTTCAAATTTGTTCTTTTTCTGCAAGCAGCTATTACAAAATCATAAGTGCAAACCCATATTTCACTTATGATTCATTTCATTCCATTCATCCATACTCCACTTCATTCCATACTTCATTCATTTCATTCCATGGTCCACCTCATTTCCATCTCAGATTTAAAAAAAAAAAAAAATTGATCTTTTTCTGCAATTGAATAATACAAATCATAAGTTGTAGGTCACTTTCCATACTTCACTCCACTTCATAATTGTGATTCATTTCATTCCATTATTCACTTCACTCATACTCCATTACACCATATTTTATTATCCATTTTTAACTCATTTCATACAACATTCCATTCATGCTTCAAACCATTCCATTCCATGTTTCAAGACTTCTACAGGTACATTCTGCAATCAGTCAGACATTCTGCAGCCAGTCAGACATTCTGCAGCCAGAGATCCTGAAGGCACTATCCAGTAATCACTTGATTTAGCAGCAAATTGATCCTGCATATCCAAGACAACAAGAAAAATCAAAGGAGTTATGAGGACTGAAGATCAATGATTTTCAAAGGAGGAAAAGGCATATCAAAACCACAAAAAAATCAAAGGAAAGGCAAAGGTAAAAGTTATGAAATTATTATGGTGACAGATCATGAAAGTTTTAGCATAGTTAAGTCATGTATGATTCAAAAATTTATTTTAATTAGTCGTGTTGATCATGCCTATCAAACCTATCATAAAAACTTTGGACAAAATCCCTTTCACTCCGCCATTCCAAATCATCACTTAAAACTTAACGGTTAAGTACTGAAGTGACCTAATCAGTCACGTCACTAGCCCGAAGCATTTAGTGATGATTTTGAAATTTACATGAGAATTTTTCCGCGGTCTTTTCTTCCGTGATAGCTCTCAACTCATTAATTCGTGTGAATCATCCTCACCGCATTATACTCATTTCATAACTACTCCATATCATTTATTTCCGTAGCCAATTCTTAGCCATTCCGGTCTGTAAAATAGAGGAAACATCTTTGGAGTAAAAACATCTCTTTAACAACCATTTTCACCGTGAGTAGAGGAGCAGTAATTTGAAGGTTGAAAAGATAATTTATGGGTCTCATAGTAAGAACTGAACCAGTTGGAACCAAGTACTTGGAGGGCTATCCACAAATAAGAGAAATGCTACAGCAGGCTAGGTGGTTACAATTCTTGGAAAAATTTAATGGTTTTCATAAGGAGGTAACTAAAACATTTGCACGGTCCTTCAATGGAGCAGAGGTCGAAATAGGAGATGTTAAATTCAATATTACAGAGGCTTTCATTGTAGAAGAAACGGAATTACCCAGACAAGGAGAACGCTGGTTCAAAAATAGGGAATTTCATAATGAAGCATGGAGGCAAATACTCAAAACACCAGGTATGGATGTTTCCATTTTTAAGAAAGGTATTCCTAGATCGGCACTGAAGAATAAATGGAGGAATATGTTGCTCATTTTGCAAAAAATTATTACTTGTGAAGGAAGATTTGGTACCCTCTATGTTTATCATATTCAGTTAATGATGCATTTCTTAGATGAAGAAATCAATTTTCACTTTTTCCTACTTCATAGTCTGAAAAGAATGGCCTCTAATGTTCAAAAGAGGGTTCAATTTCTAGAAACCACTTTGTATCACTATGGTTTAGTCAAAATCCTAATTGAACATCATTTGAGAAAAATGGGAGATAATTGGGATGAGTTTCTAGTAAGGAATCACTTTGAAGAACCCAAGGAATCTCCACCTGAAGGCAAACCTACAAGAAGAAGCAGGAGAAGGGAAATTTCCAAAGCTGTTGAAACTAAAACTGGTAAATCAATACAAGAGGACAGTGAAGAGATGATTTCTGAGAAATTGGCTGCAATTAAGAAGAAACTTAAGAAGGAAAGGATAATAAGAAAATATGCCAAAGAGAGAGGTGAAGGACCATCTCAACCAAGATGGAGCCACAAACTTAAAGGTATATTGAAGAAAACAGAGGCTAGACAAACAGGAATCATAAACATTGAGAATGAAGAAACACCTATTGCTAGATCACCTGATTACCAGTACGAGGATGATCTTGATGAAAGAGCTCCAGATATAGACCCAACACAACAACAAATTTATAATTATGTTGATACATTAGAGAAGAGAGCCTCGAAAAGTAGAGACAAAACTCCTAGCCCACCAAAATCTGCAATTGATGTACTAAGAAGAGACAAATATGAGTTAGAAGTGCTCAATAGGCATATCAAGAATGAGAATAAAATTTTAAGGGAGCAGGTTAAATTGAAAGGTGATATGAATACAACTCTGTCTCTACAAATGAAAAATTTGCACAAGGCCAGTGAAAAATTGAAGAAGAAAAAGAAAAAGTTAAGCAGGGCACTTACAAATTTGAGATTCAAGTTGATCATAAGGAAGCCCAGGAGGCCATTGACTGTCAGGAAAATCAGAAGAAGGGGCCTAGATGTCCTAACAGAGGTCTCAGAGTACATGGATTAGTTGCATGAGGACATGCAAAAGCCTTGCAGTGGGGGTATGTTGAGCCCCAAAGATGTCCTTCTTTTCCACCACATTTCACTTCATTTCCTTTTTCCCTCATCAATTACAGGCTTGAATGATCAATAGGATTGATTAGGATTACTTTAAGAATGTATATAATGACTAACTTGCTATGTTTTCATGATTTTGTTGTTGTAGTAATTTTTTACTAGACTTGGCTACAGAACGCAGTCATTCTGTAGCCAGTCACCTATTCCGCAACTATCTTCATGTTTACGCAGGTTCCAGGTGTCACCTCAAGGAAAAATGCATATGGTCGTATTCCACATCACTCCCCCATCATTTCTTGCTCTCCACGAAGTCTGAGCTCGAGTCTACAAGTGGTTATGCACGTGGGAAACCAAAACTAGGAGATAGAATTCTAATAGGACAAGGACTGTACAGATGTCCTTAATCATAGTACGAGGCCACCACCAGAGTCCTAGTTTGATTTTAGTTGGGAAAGAAATTTATTCCTGTTTCATCTCAAAGACAGTTATGTAATTTTGTTATAAGTATGGCTCGGGAGACTGAGAAACATCTAGCTAGATTTTGTTTTGTTGCTAGATCTCAGAAGACCGTAATACTCTATTTTTTTTGAATAATTTCTCCTTTAATGAAAGAAGCATCACTTTATTGCAAGAGCTGATTCAATATTGAGTAGATTTGCATGCGAATCCGGTGGTAGAGGGCCCCTGCTACCTGAGAAGCTTTGTTCATATGGTTTAGGTAAGTAACTTAGCCTTGTTTCATTCCTAGTTTAATCAATTTTCTGAACTTTGTGTTTTTATAATTACTTGCAGTGGATGCCACAGTCAGTCTTATCCTTACAAACTATTACAAAATACCACTAACATTGGATGGGATATAACTATAGTATTTTAGGAGTTAATTGCATTTTTTTCCGAAACTTTATGTTTTATGCTCATTTGCATTGAATAATACAGCCAGACTTGTTTTTACAAACTATTCCAAAATATCACTCATATTGAACGAGATAGGGCTGTAGTATTTCATAGAATTAGTTGCATTTTAGTTCAGTTGAAATACTCCGGAGGTAGATGTCACTCTAGTTTAATTATGTCATTATATTTCAAGTTTGATAATGGCACTCTAGTTCAACTATGTTCACTGTACTTCAAGTTAGATTATTGGCATTTTAGTTTAGTTGTGGTCACTGTGTTTCAAGTTTGATCAATTTCATTCTAGTTCAGTGTTATCCATTGTTCTTTAAGTTGTATTAAATGTCAAAATTAGACTTCACAACATTCATTGTTTACAAACTACTCTTGTTCTGACTTTCTATTAATGCATCATCATATGGATAGGAATTAGTGATATCAATTTAAGGCCTTGATTGTTCTACAATCTTTTGCAATTTCACAAATAAGCCTTTTCCCAAAAACTATTCTAGAAAATATCTAACTTTCGAATGAGGCTTAGTAGTGACAAGTTGAGCTGCAGAATGGATTAATCTTAGCATTACAAGTTAATTCAGAGTAGAAATCTTATTGTGCTACAAATAATATTTTCTAATTGTGTTCCAATAAACTTTTAGCCATGGATTAGATTCTTTGTAATATTGTAAGATGATTGTTTACTTAGGAGAACCTCATTTGCACTATACTTGTCCTTTTCTCAAGCTATTCCAACATATTTCTAATGAATGAATTGGATGAGTTCATGTTATGAGTTATTGAGTTCATGTTGTGATTTATTTCCTTGCTATGAGTCATTATCAAACTTTGCATTTTCTGTTCTTTAGTGCCACACATAATTTAGAATAGGTTTTGCTGTGTTTTTAGTGTGACCAACAACTGTTCTTTTTCAAACATTTAGTTCTTTTCCTTCTTAATATAAAACCACAAAACCAAAAACATCATAAAAACACTAAACACAACGTAGTGAGAAACATATACCTAGGCACATATAGTGCACCTCACTTCAGCAGTTTACTAACCCTGGTTGACAATTTATGACCTCAATTTAGGAACACTAAGTTGAGCACACAATTATCTCCCTAAGGTTTTGCTCAAATTTCGAGCAGGAGTACTCATTGGATGTATAGTTTAATTCCTCATCCAAGGAGTACCCATGTGTAATATCCGAAAATGGAAAAGACAGAAATATAGAACAAAATAATGGAAATAGCAGTGAGTATCATTACACCAAATTGTGTGACAAACATAGAGCCATTTTATTATGTAAATCAGTAGAAAATAAGTACAATAAATATGGGCACAAATAAAATAATCAAGGCAAACAAGCCTCCAATGAATACATATGCCAAACACATGAAATGCTGCTGCATAGCAGAATGTCGGAGAACTAATACAACGCAGTCCTAG
The DNA here is from genome assembly GCA_034641835.2 of Pinus albicaulis. Taxonomy (NCBI): domain Eukaryota; kingdom Viridiplantae; phylum Streptophyta; class Pinopsida; order Pinales; family Pinaceae; genus Pinus; species Pinus albicaulis. Next base: position 1,424,345,606 of record CM076572.1, read on the forward strand.
TGAATATAACTGCAGCTGGAAAATGTGAATACATGTATCTGCTAATGTATGCCTCCAATAGTTCCAGGGATAGAGATATATGCTCCCTGTTGAATGTATGTATCTTGTTGAATTCGTGATGATGTGTTAATCTGCCACCTTAAGTTGTGGACTATTCTAATTTTTAGATCATGTGACGTCATTTTGCTCGTGTGTTCCTTCTAAGCTATGTACTATTATAGGCTTTAAAAGGGCACACTTTATTTTCCCCTTCGTGTATTAGAACCATCACACATCGCACTTGATTCTTTATAGGGTCACACACTTGTTCTCACCAAAGACACTAGTAGTGTTTATGAGTCACTAGTGATCAAATGCGCTCTTTAATATGGTTGATAAGGTCCTAGGTCAAATTTTATAGTTTGAAATGAATTTTCAAATAAAATTTGATCATTGGTTGATGTGTATAGGTCACTGCTACTCTCTCCACATACTCATAGTCTTCATCACTCATCATGGTCATGTATTCATTTAGGTGTCTTAGGTCCTGAAATTGTTAATATTTCATCATTTAGTTCATGGTCTAGGTTTCCACTTGACTTTTCATCATAATGTCATTCATTTAAAATTTAAAGGAGTCATGTTAATCATTTGAGTAATCATTAAATGGAATTATCAGCTTAGGAACAAAAAAAATAAAGGTAAAGGTAATGGTATCATTGCGAAAGACTATGTTGCAATCACATCACATCATTTCTAAAAAATACATGATGATGTCATACCACCATCAATAGAAAAATCAGTTTCCAACTAATAAAATACCATCCAAATATTTATAATTTATCATTCTATTTTCCTATATTTTTCATCCATAATCTAGCCTGATCTAAGCATTCAGAGACCTCAAATCATCCATCAGAAAACCCTAATTTTGTCCTTTGTTGCGCTTTTTCCTGATTTGCTACGCTTATGGCTCCTTGTTGCGCTTTTCAACTAGGATGGAAAAAAAGCATCAAAATGGATCTTCTTAGAATTTCAAAGGTTTTAATCTCATTTTCAAGTAAGTAGACATTTATTACCTCTCTTATGCACCATTCTCATAAAAACTTTTAGTGAAATTACCTCTCTTAGGGTTTCGGCGTGCTTTTCATTTCCATGTAAATTTATTCTAATTCAGTAGAAAAACACCTATTTTCCCACTCTCTCAAACTCACCTACACCTCACATACTTCTCCCCTAACATTTTTCCATGACCATTCCCCTCATTTCCCTCACTTTCCCACAAACTCTAGCCTATTGCTACACTTTTGACTTTTTCCTAGGCTAGGACTGTGTTTTGCACTTTTATACCCCTCCCCCTCACTCATTTCCCAAATTTCCACCTCCCTACACTCCCTAACATCTATCCCTAGCCCCAAAATTTTTCCTAAGAATTTATATACTCTTAAACCCCTTCATCTCCATCCATTCATAAAACTCCCCCAAATCCCCTATTTTCCTAAAACTAAACCCTAATTCCCCTCCCTAGTGAGCTAGGGTTTCAAAATGGATCCAGAGACCAAAAACATTGATAAGAGGAAGCATAAATGATGCCAAATTATCATATATGAACCCATCAAAGTCTAAGAAATGATGGCTTCATCTTTCATCAAGAAATCCTTTCAAGATGTGGGTTGCCTAGGGTTTACATTGCACACAAGGACAATTCCATTTCAAAATTGCACACAAGGACACTTCTATTTTGAGGCCTTCCCATACCACTTTAAGCCCAAAAACCCTATGGGAAGGCCTAAAAAAACCATCTTAAAGAACACGTTGCGCTTCTGTTGAGAGCTTGTTGCCCTTCTGCAATTTTTAGTGACCAACTTCAAACTTGGATTATGAACAAATGGAAAAGTATTTTTAAAAACAGGAGGATTTTTTTATAAAATATCGAAGAAAAAAACCCTCTCTTAGTTTTTCAAAAAAAGGTATGGTTAGATAGATATTTCTCCACGTTGGAACCTTGGTTTCAGGAAATTTTTGGTCATTTTGGCAATTTTTGGAAATTCAATCAGCCAAAAGCGCAGCGCCTTGGCATTGCGCTTTTCCCTGAGGGCTCTAAATCAAAAAAATTCTATATGCCTGGATAGCTTGTGACCTTCACATATCAGCCATCTATTTTTTGTGCCATGTTAGCCTTCTATTTGGAAGAACAATTCCAAAAACATGTCAAAAAACCACTTCCAACCATTGTTTTCACCCTGGCGCTCTGCTCTTAGAGTGACCTTGGGAGAATCAAGTTTTCTCAGCCTTAGAGACGCCAATTTGCTTGCTTAAGGACTCTATTGATAACTAGACATCCTAATATTTCAAATGATACCTTTAGATCAGAATTTGGAGCACTGGAAGTCACTTAAAACTACCCTCCGAGTTAGCGCTGCGCTTTTCTCAGAATTTGCTACGCTTTTTCATAGAGGTCAAAATTTTGAGTTTAATCAGTCAAATTCAAATCCTAATGATGTAATTTGTCTTGTTTTGAGTGGAAATGATGTAAATTAATGAAATTGTGCTGGTAAAGCTCAAATTGAGTTAAATTAATGCTCATAAATTCTTGTAAATTCAAATTTGCATCATTTGGTCTAAATAGAGGGTTTGTTTTTAACTTCCCTAGATTTAGGTTTGGTTGGAGATTATCATGTAAATTATTCCTATCATGAGGGATTCGACCCATGATAGGGGAAAAATATGTTTTTGGTATATATGTAGCAACTATGTGATGTCAGCTGTCGCATCTGCGGTTCACTGTAAGATGTGATTTCTCCACAATGGAAAGATCGTCACCATCGATCAGTTGACATATCACAAACCAAAGTCTCAGACCTCCCCCGAGCCTATCATATCTTCGGTGGAAAATAACCAATTAGTCACAACTCTCACCAGTGTTTTACTGGGAGTCTATAAATATTCCACCTTACTTGGTTCATTCCCTGGTCCCCCCCCCCCTCTTATCATTGAGCCAAGCTCATCGAGTGTTTTCATGTTGCAAGGGTCTCGGGCTCACCAAAAGCGTCCCTGTTTGACTAGCCAGTAGCACACACTTCTGCAACCTGCTGTTGTTCACTTGACACAGCCTTCAGAACCTTCTCCTCAAGTACCTTCTCCTTCTATTGGTGTCTCTCCTGTTAGTCATCAATAATTTTTACCTGTTTAGATGACTAAATGCTTTGTCCTAGATTTCTAAGAAACAAAATTCAAGAATCATGTGAGTTATAAAAATCTCCTCAAAGAGAAATTTTTTGTTTATCCCATTTCCTTGTCAAAGCATGGCCAATCTATTGCCCATACAAGACCAATGTCCCTCACTCTCACTATGTTTTCCACCTCTGCCTATAACACTATGTCTCTGTTTTCCTAAGCCCTCTATTTTCATACCTTGTTTCGCCAAGTAAATCAAAATTTTCTCCTACTCACCAAATTCCTCAAGCAATGGTGATCTCAAAACTCCCTGTCTGAAAGATCTTTGAATCAAAACAAGGTTTCTAGTTATCTAGGATGGAAGTGCATAATAGAGTGTCAAAAACCCTACCTCCTCATCCAAACCCTATTTGAAGTTTTTCAGTCAAAAAACCTATTCCAAGAATATGACCATAAGTCAAATAGGGTCAGCTAGGTTATGCACTATCATGGTTATAAATGCACTATTTCCACAAGTATTCAAAGGTGAAGTCAAGAGAACACAAGGATGAAGCTTTTCATTATCCAAAGAACATCAAAATACCTCCAAAGATATCCTCTTGATTAAGCAGTAAGCCTGAAAAGGAGCAATATACCATGTCCAAGAATTTCTGCAAAAATGTTTTGTAAATGGTCAAATAGCAGAACAGAGTCAAAGAAGGAGGCCTAAAAAACTTATAAAGGAATTCACAGCTGATAGTAAGAATATAGCAGGTTTAAGTTTACATGGAAGATAATGATCTCATAAGATATTGTTATGAGGTGTTGCCCATCAAAAGGTCCATGCAGGTCTTGAAAGACAGTGGCACATAAGCAACATTGTACCTCAAATCAAAAAGATAAATTAAAGGTTGTTTGGCCTCAAGCATGAAACTGGTAGAGGGACAATTGCCCTTTACCTATATTCCTGCAAAAAGGACCAAGAAGTTGTCATATTAGCCATGAGATAAGATAAAAAGGGAGGGTCATCATGAGAAGGCCATTCACAACCTAGAAGAAAGTAGCAAGGTATGTGTTTGTTGGGAATTAGGATTCTTGACTGTTTTGAACAAGTAATAGAGCAATGCTAAGGCTACAAAGGCAAAGAACACCTAAAACCCTTCAAAACATCATTGAAGGCTTTAGGCATAAAATAATGAGTTTGATAAGTATCTTTTTGACAACTAAGAAGACATCACTGTTTGTTTTTCTGAAGTATCCCTAAAAACTCAAAATCTTGGGAAGATAGGAAAAAATGGTCAAGATAGCAACAAAGAAACCTCCTTCATCACAGCAGATGGTTTCAAGGTCAAAGGAAAGAATGTTTTCAACATAGAATATTAGTCAAAAGGAGAAATGGCAACAATAATGAGTTTGTTGTGTGTAGGGGTTAAAAGTTCAAAACAATTACTTTTCCAAAGTATAGGCTAAGAGGCATGGGCTTAGTGTCTTTAGAAATATTTTCAAAATAAGGAGAACCTTAAGAGACCTCCAGCAGTGAAAAAAGAACCATGTTTTCATCAAATTGTCCACCTACAGGACCAAAAGCAGTAAAAAACACAGTAAGAAAAAGAAAAGAAAAAGGAACCTTATAAAAGTGGGTTTTGGGGCATCTAATCATTTTCAAGGAGAAATATAAAGTCTCCTCAGCTTCTCTCGCACTTCATTTACACTTGAAGACAAGAGAGAGTCGTTGGAAGCATTTTTGAGGGTTTTTGAGCAAAATCTGAAGAAATCTCCAGGCGTTACGCACTAATGCCGGCGCTACGCACCTGGATCTTGATGTTACGCATAGGAGGGGTGGACGCAGTGTTCTTTAACACTGCGCTATGCACCTAGGGCCCGATGCTACGCACCTGGCCGGTGTTATCCATAGGCAGAATAGAGTGTCTAAAAACTGCCTGTTACGCACCTACGCTACGCTCCTGAACCCGATTGACCTGTCTCCTGCTTTTTACGTACCTGCGCTATGCTCCTGAAGCCCGACTGGCTCATCTCCTGACTATTATGCACCAGCGCTAAGCACCGGTGCTACGCACAGGCGCTATGCACCGGTGTTACGCACATACAAAGTTTGTCTAAAATTGCTAAAGGGAGTCAAAATTTCGGTTTTTCACCTTCAAAGCCTCTGCAAAATTCAAGACACGAGGTTGGTGATTTGTTTTGTTGCCTCCCAAATTTTCATTTTCCTAAGCAAAGTCATATTTAAAGGCTTAATTAAACCAAACCCTAGGTTGCCTAAAAATTAGTTTTAAATACCTTTGGTTAGGGTTTGAAGGAGAAAATTGTTATATGTGCCAGAGGAGGCTGAGTGACATCAAACAAACCTCTAAACACTGAGTGCAGTCTTGGAGAGTTTCATCTTGCCTTCATTTGCACAAATTTTCCCTCACTTCACCCATTGCAACCTTTTGACCCAAAGGCCCTCAAAAAGTTTTCAAAAATTCTTCTGTGCTAAAAAACTGGCCACCATGTCTGAAGCAGAGATTCACACCAGCAGTGATGAAAGTCAAAGACCTTCCAAGAAAAAATACAAGGGAGGAAGGGAAAATAGGTTTGAACCCTTAGACACAGTTCAAATTACTTCCTCTCCCATGATCCTTTCATGCTTTCAGGATGTTGGGTGTTATAATTTTTGTGAAAAGGTCAAGCAAGTCAAAAGCCACTCAGACCTGACTAGATTGTTCTTCCTTGGCTTACAAAATCACCGAGTTAGCCTAGCAGGAGTGGAGTTTGAGCTCTCATCTGAATCCATTTCTAAATTAATAGGTATACAAGACATTGGCGAGATATGTTTTAAACAAAATAAGTTGGAGTTGAGCTATTATGAGCCCTACCTAAAACCAAGCTGTCAACAAGGCTGCAAGGTTGTTTTTCCTTTTTCCCACTTGCTAGAGAGGTATGCCTTGTTGATGAAGCAAATTATCAGATATTTCACCTGTGAGGGGAGATACTCTAGGATTTACTCATATCATATAAGGTTACTAATGCACTTCACCAAAGTCAAAATAATGAACCTCCCATACTACCTTTTCCGGAGCATTGAAAAGATGGCCTCACTTGTCAAGAAAATAAGCTATGACCACCAAACACCGAGCCTTTTCCACCACTCCTTGATCAAAATGATTGTCTTACACCAGCTAGGGCAGCAAGGAATCCCTTGGGAAGTCTTCATCTCACATGATGTGTTTACAAACCCCTAAGCCTTCATTAAGTAGAATCTACCTTCCACTTCACAACCACCTACCTCCACTCCTCCATCATCTCCCCATATGCCTTCTCCACAAATAAATTCACCCCCTATCCCTTCTCCTAATGTACCAAGTGAAGAAGCTGACAGTGGCTCTAATGATGAGCAAACAAATGACAAAAATGAGGAAGAGGACAACGAGGTAGAAACTGAGATAGATGAAGATAATGAGGAAGAGGACAATGAGCTAGAAGCTGAGGAAGATGAAGAAGATGAGAAAGAGGACATTATTGAGTTGGAAATTGATAATAGCCATAACAGACAGGAAAATGATGACATCAAAAATTAGGAGACAGATGCGAGTGAGACAAAGGTTGAAAACATTGAGGCAAATGCAGAGCTTGATAAAGATGATGAAAGTGGCGAAAATTATGAAGATTATGGGACAAAAACAGAGTGATGATGACCAAGAAGAGGCAACCTCTCAAGAAATAAATAGTGAGAAAGAAAATAGAGTTAAAATCAGTGAGCCTCATGATGAGAAAAAGGGCCAAAACAGTGGGTGTTATGATGAATAAGATAAAAGGCTTGTGGCACCTCCAAAGGTAGAGACACCATCATAAAACCTCTCACATGCACCTATCACAGAGGCATAAGAGATGTGTTTGCTGCCTTGAAAAGGCAAGGGGCCATCTCTCCTCTAGCAATCAAGCATCAAGATGAAGGAAAGGGAAAGGTGGACAAAGGTGAGCAGAAGGTACAGGTAAGAAGGAGAAAAAGGATCAAGAAGTCTTCTCAAGGATCTCAATTCATTGATCTAGACAGTGACAATGAAGACCAAGAGATGAAAACTAGGTTGCTTCTCTTGGAAAAAGATGCACAACTTCAGGAGTGGGAAAGGGATTTTGGGATGGCTCAAAGGGTCATCTACTATTACAAATAGGAACATAAGCATTTCAAAGATGTCAAGAGGGGCCTTGCCCTACAAAAGAAAATGGCCGAACATTATGCAAGGAAAAGCATTCTTGCTAGCACCAAGCTAAAGAAGGCCCTCATTGAACTAGAAGACCTAAAAAGAGCCAAAATGAATGAAAGACTTGGATTCTTGGCTAAGGCTTCTCAACAGGTATCAAAAACCTCTTGAGGGGTCTATCCATCAATTTTGAGGCCAATCGGACAACTTTTTATTTTTTCCAAATTTTGACCCCTAGGAGCGCAGTACCCTAGGCACTACGGACAAATTTGGTGCATCTTAAGCTCTCAAAGTTTAATTTTTTTGATTTTTCACATCACCAAAAGTATACTCACCAATTTTCAGATCATTTGGAGCAGTTTTACCCCCTCAAAAGGTCAAAAAACATAAAAAATTTGACCTTTCTGCCTCCTTTTCAGACCAGGTGTTATGCACAGAGCAGTGTTGGGAGATTTGATTTTTGAGCAGGTAAATGGCATCTAATCAACACAACTCAATTTTGTTTTGAAATTATACTTATCAAGCTTTCCAATGATCCATCACGGAGCCAAATCCGGTGTCGGGAAGACCTCCAAAAGACTGCTGCAACAGGGCCTATTTCTGCGCTACGCACCTGGAAATTTTTCACTTTTTGACACATGTGTTACACTCCTGTGGCTTAGAGGGAAAAATGTGCGTTTGAAAAGTTTTCGTAGGCATGTCAGGCTTAAAAGTCAATTTTGTTTCCATTTATAGTCGAAAAAGATCTTTATTTAGATATTTTTGTGCCTTGGGCTTTGCAAAGCCTCAAGGACAAGTTAGAATATTGCTCTTTGGCCAATAGGCTTCTAGATGCTCTAGTAGGCTCTCCTCTCCTCATTTTTTATATAAGACATGAGGATGTATTGTAAAAAGTGGGGACTTGATGTGTTTAAGAGCAATACATGGTTTTATGAGCTTGGACAAGATATTGGTTTTATGAAATGAATGAATGGCTTGTGTGGCTTGATGTTGGAAAAGCTTGCTTGTAGGATTCCATAGGTTGGTGAATGGTGATGTTTTCCTAACTTTTTAATGTTTTCTTGTCCTCATTTTGTTTCAGTCTTCTTGGTTGCTATAGATAAAAAAAGTATAGGTTGAGATATGCTCATGGAAGCACCTCAAACCTCCTGTTTCCTATAGTTTTGATGTTTTCTTATTTTAGTCATCTTAAGGAATTCTTGATTTCTCCTTAGGCTGACTAAAAATTGTTTTTGTTTCATGAATGCTTAGTATGTTAGCTTATAAATACGATTCATGGTATGCCCTACCTATTTAAAGTTTTCAAACCCCTATTGTGAATCTTTTCTATGGAATACTGATTGATTAGGTTAAGACAAAGAGGCCTTGTTTCGATCTTGCCCTTTGGCCATGCTTCACAACTTGTTTCAGAGTTCTCGATAGTTTGATATATGTTGTTTAGGAGTTCCCTCTCCATATATTTAGTTTTTTGTTTATCTTATGTGTTTTCTCAAAAAGCTGAAGGTGAATTTCTAAATTTAGGAGTTCTAATGCTTCTATGTATCACCAGAATGTTCATCTTATATGTTTATCAGTTTGAGTATTGTTCATAGAGATTAATGGTTTTCCCTAACTCGTGAGTTATTGCTTTCAAACTATATATGTTTAAGACCTCTTAGTTTTTTCCCAAACATAATGTTCATTACACCTCATACATCACCTAAGGATCCATTAACCTTGCTCAATCGGCCTTGCAATACACTCTGTTCCATCATTTAGACACCCTTGACTTCATCTGACCCCATAAACCTATTGATTTGATAATTTATCTTTCCACCTATTCCTACTTGATCATATTACCCCAACCCAAAAAAAAAAAACAAACTACACTTAACAACTAGCCTAAAATCAATCACCCAAAGCGAACAAGTTCACATCCTTCGCATAATAGAGAGATCCCTCTCTGAGTCTAGGAAGGCTAGGTCCTAGGAGTCCAAAGAATGGTCTGATGTTACCCTGTCATTTGGTTTAGCCAATATTCCAAATCATGGGACCCTAACATAATGGCAATCACGGTGGGACCTTCTGAGTATATAATTTCCTGAAAACCTCTTAGGACTCCTTAGACCCTCAAGTTTGACTGATAGTATCTGGTGGTTCATCCGCCACCTCCTTGCCACCCTAACATAATGGCGATCATGGTGGGACCTTCTGAGTATATAAAAATCTAAATACCCCTTAGGAACCCAGAATCCCTTCATCAAACAGTATCCTATGATTTATAATTACCTCTTCACTATCACTAACACAATTGTGATTATGATGCAACCTCTGATGTCAGTGACAAACTAAGTATCCCTTAGGACGTCAGAAACCTTCATCAAATCATAGAGAACTTAACTGATACCCTAAGAGTAGAATCTAGCTCTTTCACCATCATAGCAAATTGATGACTCAGCTATAGGACATTCTTGCAAACTTGCGGGCTACATATGGAAACTTAGAAAAACCCCAAAACATTTCTAGATTGGATTTTTTTGGTATTGGTGGTGGACCATAGATAACATATCTTCAAAAAAATTAAAAATATCCACCTGGCGACTCCACTAGCCTCTAGTAGGCCTCCTGTAGGACTGCATCAAAACAACCCTGAGAAGTCTAGAAACCTAGTCACACACTGTGCGAGTTTGATAGCACCTGGAGAGGACAGCCTTCCGAAAGCAGTCATAAACTTTCAGACTCTCTAAATTTTGAATTTGAAATCTAGCTCCATGAAGAATCAATACCATATCTCATCCAGACCCAAACCCTCCTACTATAGTTGATGACCCAGAAAAGATTTTGTGGAAAACTTCTGAAACTGGAAACTTAGCTACTCATAGGACCATTCATAAAGAAATATTTGTACCTGAACAACTTACAGCCTTGCAAGATCCCCAGTTTGACTTGCGCCATACCAAAAACCTTTTCATAAACAAGTCACAAATTAGAATCGACCATACTAATCTTGAGCCCATAGATTTGTAGTAGAGTCTTAGCAGAGAAGCTTCTCCTTCCACACCACCTGATTTCCAGCTTCTCCACCACTTTTTCTCTTTTCATCCCAAGTCTACTCAGAATCAGTTTACTGGTCCAAGTACTTCCGCCACACCCATTCACACCACCACTGTGCAAACCACTCCATCTCATAGCACAAATCCTCCACTTGTAAATCCACCATTAGCTCCCACCATGGAAACATGGTATGCACCCCTTGTGTTACCACAACCATTGATACCTTTGCAAAATGATTACCAATCCAGAATCCCACACTTCACCAGGGTTGAGTCCACTACCGCCCAACAGCATGTAGATAGAATGAATGATGCTTTTGACTACATGGAATTAGAAGAGGAAACCATGAAGATGAGGATGTTTGCCAAAGCCTAGGAGGAGAAGCTAAGAAATGGTTCAAAAGCCTAACTCCCAACAACATACATGATCTCCCTTCCCTTTACCAAAATTTCATAAACAAATGGGAAATCAATAAAAACCCTCTTAAGATCCTTTCAGAATATAGCAATCTCAAAAGAAACATGGGAGAAAGTGTCTAAGACTATTGCACTAGGTTCAATAGTGTTTACAATGCACTACCGCCAAACATGAAACCCCCATTAGGCCTAGCCTTAGCTAAATTCCCGGAGGGTTTTGACCCCAACATGGCTTATCAACTAAGAGAAAGAGAGCCCCTAACTTTAGAAGACATGAAAAAAGGATCTATAAGTGTAGAGGCCAACTTAATTGAAAAAATATTTAGGCCAAGATCAGAAAAGAGGGTAACATACAAAGATGACACCATGCCCTCCACCTCCTCATCTGATTCCAAGATGGACAACCTTCTTAGGACTATGGAAAGAATGATGGAGAGAATAAGCATAAATGAAAGAACACCCCCTAGGGACAACCAAACAAATCCCCAAAACAAAAACGGGAATCAAAATTTTAGAAGAGACTCACCCCAAAACAGACCAAGGGAAAATTATCAACAAATCAGGCCACCCTTCCAAGATAACTATGTTGACGAAGGGGAAAGAGATATTGAACAACCAGATGAGAATAATCTAAACTTAATAGGCTCTGATAGTGAGGGTGAGGTTTTTCTCACAGAAGAAGAACAAGTTTTGTTCTCCTCAAACCAAGATGAAACAAGCTATGAAGATTCCAAAGACCATGAATTAGGATTAGAAAATGCCATAATGGAAGTCCATAGACAATATGATCTTAGGAGTAAGAAAAACCAAGACAATTCCAGAAAAAACAACTCAGACACTGCTGTTAAGAAAACTCCCAAGAACATTCTTAAAAGAACAATAGACAATAACAACACCATGGCTAAGAAAACTGAACCCAACAAGGATAAAACTAGCCAACCAGGAGTTGACACAAGCTGTCCTAGCACCTCTCCTAGTGGCCCTGAGAAAACTCTAATGACCAAAGCCCCGAACCAAAATCAGCAAATTAAAAATTTGGAGAAATTTATGGCTGATAAAACTAATGTAAATATGTGTAAAACTCAAGCACCCTTAAGTTTTGAAGGAGAGATAACTAAAATCAAAATAACCATCCCTCTCACTGAATTGGTAGCTCATGATATATACTTCTCCCAAGTCTTGAAAGTCTTGAACATAGGAAATGATACCAACAATCTGAATTTGACAGATGATAAACCAGAACTGTTGTTTGGACCCGAAGTAGATGGAAAATACCAAGTAAGAGCCATCCCCCCATTCTATGTTTGCCTAAACATACATGAAAAAATCCTACATAATGCCATGCTAGACTCTGGTGCCTCTCACAACCTCATGCCGAAGGTAGTGATGGAAAGATTGGGCCTAGAAATAACCAGGCCCTATAAAGATCTGTATTCCTTCGATTCAAGCAAAGTTAAATGCTTGGGCCTGATCAAGGACTTATGTGTCAATCTGGAACAAATCCCTACTAAGAGCCTGGTCATGGATATAGTTGTGGCTGACATTCCCCCCAAATATGGCATGCTTTTGTCCCGATCTTGGGGAGCTAAACTTCTGGGAAACCTCCAACTTGACATGTCTTATGCTACCATCCCGATTTTTAATCAAACTAGGAGACTCTACTGGTAATCTCATATGAATTATATAGTAAGAAACCTAGATAGACCCAACAACACCCCTATCTATTCAATTCATTCATACTTGGACTCATTCATCTTGTATATTGAAAATGACCTTGATGAGTAAGTAAATGAAAATTGTGAAGATCCAGGCACATTACAACAATCAGATCACTTCCTCTATGACGAGTTCGACAGTCAAAACTATCACGATCCTGAAACACCACAAGATAATAAAACTGAAATTGATTTCTTGCAAATTGAAACTGAAATATCAGAAACAAGAATCAGTTTATAAAAGGGAACAGGTTGCTCAAAAGAAAGAAAAATCACAAGAAAACAACTTCTTCCTTTTCCTAATCCAGAAAAAATGAAAAACCCTCACAAAACACAAATCTTTTGGAATCTAGAACAAGATAGTCTGATGTTTCTACCTTACCTAGATACTTCATCATCCAAGAAATTTTCCCTTTCAGAGAAATTATCAATTTTCACAAATATTGCTACAAATCCCAAAGAAATTTTTGCTGAAGCTGATATAGAGGAAGATAGCATGGGTAAACTTAAGAGGCCTGAAATAATTAAATTGTCTAAAATTTTATCACTACACACAAAACAAAGGAATACAAGATTGTGCAAAAAATTTCAGAATGCTTATGTCTGTAGTGTAATGTTCCAAAATTTTCATTAAGTTAATTGGAACATCAATTTTGCTTTCCTTTTTATAAAATGAATAAAATGGTTAAGGGAGCCCATGAAGAAGCATAATAAACACTCCAAATGTGAAAAGGGTCACTTAAGTGGCTTATTGTTCATCTCCTAGTGTGAAAAGGGGGAAATATAAGGAGACTAGGTCCAGTTTGACCAAGTCAAACAATGTTGCATGGAGGGAGTGAGTCACCTAGTGGGACAGTGCAGTTTTCATAGGAGGGATATTATTGGATGAGAGAAACCCTAATGCTTGGGGTCCATGACAAGGAAGCCTCCTCTTGGCATAAAAGGGGGAAGGAGAGCCATTGCTCATTATGTTGAAGAATTTGATTTTGCTCTGCTCTCTCCAATTGTGCAACTGGGATAGCTTGTGCTACTTAGCACAAGGGAGATTTCTATTTAGAAGTTTCCTCTCCTTCATTGGGAAGATTTGGAGGACCTGTTCTTCATCCTCCTCACATTCAGGCTTGAGGCCAAGGTGACCATCTTCAGCTACAACGTTTTCTAGCTTTAAAGAAACATTGAGTTGTTGGGGGTTGCAGTGAGGATTCACTATCACCCACTTCTGTAGGTAGTTTTGCAGAGGAGGAGGTCATTCTTTCTATAGGAGATCAGTGAGGAAGATCCCAAAGATTTTTTGCATATTTTGGCATTGGGCCATATGTTTCATCTCATTCACAGTGCAGTATCTTCCCTATATTGCGTTATTTCCAGTGGGCACTTGCAGGAAGGGTTCACACTGTGGATTGGAGATTGTAATCTTCAGTGAAGGGAGTAGCCTTTCACTTGGAATATCATTGGAGGATTTTTCTTCATCATTTTCTGCATTTCCATCCTTCTCCCTTTTTGTATTTTTATTGAGTTGCTGTTGCTACCCAGCAACTCCGACATTTTGCCATTTAGTGTATTTTGGCCAATCCTTTAGGGGATTGTTGTAATATTGTTTTCTAGGGTTGAGATCTTGCTTCCCCACTTTATTTGAGCCTGTTATTGCTATATCATTGTATTTATATCATTTTTTAGTCATTTCTCACCATAGATTGTGCAGTCATAGCTTGTTGCTGGGTTGTGTAGCTGTGTACTTTCTCTTTGTATGTACAATTGTCTTGAGGCTGATCTAGCTTAGCTTGAGAGGACTTTCCTCAAGTTCTTCTATGTCTATTTGCTACTGCACATAATATAAGGGCTATGCACTCTTCTTGCACCTCATGTACTGATATCTCATAGATGTTACTTGTTAGAGTTTATGTATTGTTGTAGCTCTCCCTTTTGAGCATTGTTTGGGATATACAGGTTTGGAAGAGTAATTTATGAAGGGTGAAAAAAGGGATCCAAGTCTCGGTTTAGCTTATTTTTACATTGGATTCCTTATACAGCGTCCTTGAGGACCATTTTCCCGAAAATTACAAAAAGGAATATTATAGTGGTATCAGAGCTTCGAACTTGGCCCAGCCTGTGGAATTTTGAATTTTAGAGATAGAAGAGATCAAGATGATGCAGAGGATGAGATTACTTTCCTTATTTTTTAGATCCAGCAAAGGCCTCTTCAAGGAGGTTGAGAAGACTGAAGAAAAAGAAGAGGAAGGACCATGAACTTCCTACTCTCACCAAGGAGGAGAAATAGAGCATGAGAAACACTTGGAATTTGAGATTCTAAGTGAGTATCTTTCTGAGTATAGAGAAAAACCTATATCCTTCTAAGGGACTCTATATTTTCCACAATGTATTCAGCAGAAAGAAGAGAGGAGACCCCACAACCATGGGATGATGAGAGGCAATACATTTCTATTGTCCACATTTGATGGGTCACTCACATGTGCATCAGAGGCTTGGGTTAAGAGACTAGAGGCTTTCTTCCTGATACATCCTGTAGTAGACAAAGAGGCTGTAGAAGTTGCAGCACTGCACCTTGAGGGTGAAGTAAAGACTTGGTGGTTCAACCCTTGGGACCATGCAAGGGTTTCTACTCTTGCTGATTTTTCTCAAATATTGATCAAGAGATTTGGTCAAAAGAGGGAGGAGCCCTCACCACCAGTTGTAGAGGCACATACCAGTGCTGTCATAGTGATGGATAAGAAAACTTCATCTCCAGCTATTGAGGCATCCAACACTATTGAGGAAGAGACTCTTGCAACAACACAAGATTCTTCCGAAACTCTCCAAGGTATGCCTAAGTTTTCATTTCTTATGGAGGATTGTACATCATTGCATGTTTATTTTCTAGAGCAGGAAATTTTCACTGCAATGTGCCATCATACTCTTAGTAATCCATAATTTTCACTATCTAAATATGACTAAGTATCGGTTCTAGATTTCTAGAAACAAAGTTCCTGAACATTGTGAGTTCTAGAAATCTCACGACCTTCATTATCCTTAGGATATTTTTTTCACTATTTCATCATTCTGTCATGCCAAGCTCAGCTCACCCATCCCATAAGACCCATCATGGGCTCATGCCACTCATTATCACTATGTTTCGCCACCTTTGGCCTCAGCCCTCTATTTTTGTTTTGCCTAAAACTCCTCCATTGCCTATCTAGGGTTTTTAAGGGCATTTTTCTTGGTTTCATGACCTCCATGATTAAATCGTCAACAAGGATTATATCTTGATGCTATTACACCTCCTCCTATCCTTAAAATACCTCCATAAACACTTCCCATCACTCCCGTCCCTCAGAATCATCATTTTTCTACAAAACCTACTTTATTGCCACAAATTGACACTTTTTAGGCTAGGTTTGTGTTTTGACATTTTGGACCCCTTCCATTCACTCAATTCATGAAATTACACTTTTACCTACTCCCTAACATCTATCCCTATCCCCAAAAATTTCCCCAAGAATTTAGACAACACTTAACCCCTTCATTCCCCTCCCTCTGCAAGGCAGTCCTAAATCCTCACACCAAACCCTAATTTCCTCTTCCAACTAAGCTAGGGATTGACATGAAAGGGAGGCACAAGAGCAAAGGATTTGTTTGATAGATCATGTAAGAAATAATAATTCTATACCAGCTCATAAAAGTCATGCCTCCATCATTTTCCAAGAATTCATTCCAAGAGACAAGCCATGTGTCACACCTAGGGCTAGTTTTGCTTCAAATTGTGTTTCGAACCAAAAAGATATGAATTTTGAAACACTGGGAAAGTTTTTTGTCCATAATAGGGCCAAGAAGAAAAACCTCCTTCAGTTTTTACACAGGTATCATGGTTTGAGATCAATGTAAACAATACAGATGTCATGGGAGAAATTCTGCACTTCTGGAGTGACCTTGGGAAAATCCGTTTTTATCACAGTTGGAGTGTCCAAATTACTTTCTTAATAAGTGAAATGAAAAATATACTTCAAGATATTTCCAATGAGATATCTTGAGCTCACTATGGAATTGCGAAAGTCATCCAAAAGTGGTCTGCACCAGCACTCTGCATTTCTGCACCAGCATTCAACACTTTTTGACCAGTGTTGGGAGAATCAGTTTTTGGATAGGTAAATAAACACCAAATAATAAAAAAATAATTTTTGGATAGTAGACTCAACCATAATTCCAATGAGCTATCATGAGCTCAATTTTGAGTTGTGGAAGGCCTCCAAAAGTTGTCTGCACCAGCACTATGCATTTCTACACTAACACTCAGCACTTTTTGACTAGTTATAGGAAAATAAACTTTTGACAAAGCAAATCAACTTAAATCAAGAAAAAATTGTAAATTTTGAAAGTAGACAAGTCACTATTTCCAATGAGCTATCATGGAGCTCATTCTGACACTGAGAAGGCCTCCAAATTCCATCTGCAAAATGGCACTGCGCACAGGAGAAGTTTTTATGTTTTTGAAATTTTGAGGCCCTAGGAGCGCAACACCCTAGGCACTATGATTTTTTTTGGGGCATCCTCAGCTGCTAAAGTTTACATTTTTGGGTTTTTTATGTCTCCAAAAGTCCACCCAAAAAAATTCAGATCATTTGGAGCATTTTTCCCCCCTCAAAAGGTCAAAAAACACCTCAAAAATGACCCTTTTGCCTCCTTTTCAGGCATGGCGTTGTGCGTTGAGAAGTCATGGGAGATTTTATTTTTGAGCAGGTAAATGGAATCCAATAAACACAAATCAAGTATTTATAGAAATTATACTCTTCAAGCTTTCCAACGAGCCATCACGGGACCGAATTCGATACCGGGAAGTGGTCCAAAACTTGGTTGCAAAACAACCTATTTTCTGCAAAAGTGGCGCTACGCCCCTAGACTGTCTTTTGCCAAAAAGTCAACAAAACACACAAATTTATGGCAAGATGATTTTTTAACATTTTCTTGGGAAAATCACTCCAGATTTGATTGGGGAGTTATGTTATGATATTTTTCGTTTATTATCTTATCTCTTATGTGTCTTGGGCCTTGCATGGTCATTAAGCACATTTATGACATTTATGGCTAAATTATGGTTTTTGGAAGCCTCTTAGGGTTTCCACCTCCTCATTTGCTCCATAAATAAAGCATGAGGCTCTCTTATATTTTTTTGGATGTTGATGACTTATGCTGAAGTAATACATAGTCCCTTGAAGCCTTTGATGAGAAATTGATGTCTTGGAGCTTATGCATGATCTGATTCACTTGTTGATGGAGAAGGACTGTTTGCAAGATCCATAGGCCTGATTGATGGTGAATTTTTATCTTGTTAATGTTTTCTAAGTTTATCATATGTTTTCCATCCATCTATGCTGCAGTAGGACAAAAAATTTAGACTAAGATATGCTTGTTGATGGCACCTTAGATCTGTTTGTTTCCTTCACTGCCTAAATGTTTTCTTCTGC
The DNA here is from genome assembly GCA_034641835.2 of Pinus albicaulis. Lineage (NCBI taxonomy): Eukaryota > Viridiplantae > Streptophyta > Pinopsida > Pinales > Pinaceae > Pinus > Pinus albicaulis. The sequence goes on from CM076572.1 coordinate 1,424,363,563, forward strand.
TTAAGATATGTTAGAGAATTCATCTCTTGCTCTCTAATAATTTTTTGGCTTGTCTACTTTCTTGAATGATTTAGATCAGTTAGTATCAATTATGATTTATGGCTATCCCTGCTTATGGTTACCTCTGAAGTACTCTGTTCTTGAAATCATCTTTTGAAGTAGCTTTGCCTATAGTTTGTCAAAGAAGTCTGTCTTAATCATGCTCTTTGCCTTTACTTAGCTAAAATTGTCTCAAGGAACTTGCATAGCTGTCACTGTGGATGCTAGGGTTTTTCTCTTCTTCTATGGTTATAGTTACTTGTGAAACTTAAATGTTTTTCCTACTCTAGATGATAAAACCCATGAAAGATTAAATAAGTTTTTTCCTTTCTATGTTTTATCTAAATGTTGTCTTGGTTGATTATCTTCTTTCAGTCTGAAATCAAATGGATTAGGTGTTGCTTGACCCTTTGACTCTCTTGCTATGCTTATAAATCTTCTAACTCTCTCAGTTTACAATTATATAAAGGATTCTGTTTCTGCCCTTTATTATCTTGTTGTTCTCAAGTTTAATGTCCATCTCATGATCCTTCATGACCTTAAAGATCCACCAACCAAGTTAAATTTCCCTACAAATACACTTGAAACCATTGATGAACTCATTCATGACCTTCTTTGACTCCATTGCCCAATGACTTAACAATCTTCCTTGTCTTCTATCTAAATATATCTGAGCATCATACCCAACCAAAAACAATCAAAATACCTTGCACTTAACATCTAGCCTAAAATAAACCCTAATCAGAAAATAAGTTCACATATTTGCACCTACTAGAGAGATCCCTCTCCAAATCCAGGAAGGCTAGGTCCTAGGATTCCAAGGCTTGGTTTGATGTTGCCCTGTACCTTTGTATCTCAATCAATCTAGCAAATTACGGGGAGCTAACATAAATGGCGATCATGGTGGGACTCTGAGTAAGAAACAAACTTAAGCTTTCCTAAGCCTTTTAGAAGCCCTTAAGAGTACTATCTTGTGGATTTATCCCACCGCTCACACCAACATAATGGCGATCACGGTGGGACTTTCTGAGTTAGTGACAAACTAAGTATTCCTTATATCTCAGAAAACTCACAAAAATCCTTAGATTGGTATTTAGTTGTTGATGACGGACAACAAGAACATCCTTAAAATAGTAAAAATCATCCACCTAGTGACTCCACTGGTATTTAGTAGCCCTATTGACCCCACTAGCTCTCATAGACTCCCCTAGGAATGCATTAAGCAATCCCAATCATGCTGATGGTGGACAGCAAAGTTGAAACCCTCCACCTGGCGACTCCACACCTCTCAATAGACCTAAAGACTCCACTGGTAGAGAAATCTAGACTGGTTGAAAATATTTAGTGACCATTTCTGATTTACAAACATGGATCCAAGAATACAACGAAGATATGCCCCAATGAGTAGAGATCATATCCCTGGATTCCCACACAAAATGCCTGAAATAAATTGGTTAAAAAACCTACCTATCTTTCAAGATGAAAAGGTTGATTACCCCTTGTTACATCTCATCAATTTTCATATACATGTATGGAGGTTAAAGGTTGAATGGTACGAGGATTGCCTCATGAAAATGTTTATGGCAACATTAGAAGGCAGGGCAAGAAATTGGTATGAATGGCTAGAACCTGGCATCTTGTTTTCTTTGAAGGATTTCCACAAGGTACTCTATAAACACTATATAGGGTATTACCCATCTCTATCATTAGCTAAAAATTGTTGTGATCAATCTCAGGATATCATACAGTACCTTATAGATAGTGATGAAGATTTTGAAAATTTGTATCCTGAAGACCTCTTAACATCCATTCATGAATTTCATTCTCAAGATAACTTTCATGATAGCCTAGTTGAGTTAGTTGAGGAAGAAATCAATCAAGGTATATAATAAAACCCACAAAATCTCTCTGAAGGCACATGTGATGATTCACCATCTCTTCTAGGTGAGGCTCAAGAAAACATTCAGCCTCAAAATCAGCCTTCACAAGAGAAAGAAATTTTTTTTGCTTCTATCCAAAAAAAGATAAAAATGCCTCCTCTTTTGACTGAAGATGAAATCAATCAGATTATAAACATGCAACCAGCCTCTAAGCCTTCATGTGAACAAAAAATTTATGTTCTTTCTCCTACCAATCCCATCTACCATAAATTAGAAAGTGAACTTGTAGATCAACTCAAAGAAGAAAAAAATTATAATCCAATATGTTTGATTGGTGATGTTACTTATGTTGATAATTTTCCAAAGTTTGATCAGTCTAATGATGATGTCCTCCAAATAGAAACTAACTTTTTAGAGCAATTAGTAGTTGGTTTGTGGGAAGAAGATCAGTATCATCAGCTTGAAAAAATTAATCAGCCAATACAAGTCACCTATGACACTGATGTGGAAAGCCTTGAAAGTTTAGAAGTGAGGAGTCTCTGACTCTTTGCTCTACTTCACTTCAGTCCTTCAGAAATAATTTTCATATGATTGGAAATCAGCAGTATTTCAGTTTTGATGATGAGGTTGGGAAAGATAATGAGTTTCTTGAACCAGTTTTTAATGAAAGCCTTTTCTTGAAAGGGACGAGAAAATCATTTGGGACACAGAATCCTCCTCAGCTTTAGAATTGTGGCCACCAAGTCCCATTGAATTTCAAATTGCGGATGAAGACTTGGAAAATTATAATCACATAAGAGTTGTTGAACTGCCTTCCCAAGAAGACTTACTACCAAGGAGTGCTCCTACTCATCAACATGATGGCCTCCTCATAGAATTCAGCCCATTCATTCAGAATACATCAGATTTGCTAGAGTAAAACATTGCAATCTATGATGAGTCTACCAGTTCAGATGATCATGAGGAAGAGGATGAGTTTCTTTCCCAAAGGAGTCCTAAGCTCAGTGAAGTGAAGGAAGAAGCAGTCCTGAATCAATCTTATCTCCCAAATCATCTAAGCCAGGTATTGTTTCAAGATCCCTTTGCTGATTTGTTAGAGGCACTTGAAGAGGGAGTAAAACATGTCAAGGGAAATTTCATGCAGAATTTTAAGAACATTTTAGACACTATTTTTCAAACAAAAGTGAGGGGGGAGTGGCTTTTTAATTTTGTCAGCACCCTCAAAGAGCTAAACCAAGATCCCTCATGGAATCATCTACTTGATTGGATGTATTGGAAAAGAGAGTTCACCAGCTAAGTGTATATCATGTATAGGTTAGATTAGGATAGATAGGAAAGAAAATAAGCTCAGCACTATGAGCATCTTTTTACCTTTAGTTTTAGATTGTTTTGACCAAGAAGAGAGAAAAAGTAAAAAACAAGGAAAAATGAAAAAAGAGGGCAGATGAAAAGAAGAGGTACAACCCCATACCCAAAAAATAGTAATGCTGAAAGTGTGCAAGTCTAAATGCCACTACTTGTTTTTGAGAAAGAAGTCTTGTTCAGTCATCTATCCTAATCATGGTTGAAAATGTTTTCAATTTATTTGCTAATAAGTTAGTGAAAGAGAGCTTGTTAAATCATTCAAACTTGACTTGTAAAAAAGGATAGATTAGGGAATGAAATGATATTGGTTCCACATGCTCAAAACATAACCAAAGAGGAAGATGAGGATGCATAACAAATGATAGATTACAGCCCTTATCTTTCTATTTTAATTTTATGCAAAATAATGTTTGTATGCAGCTTGTTCTTATGCCACAACTCAAGGTAAGTCAAATTGCCTAATCCTGATTTAAACCATGCTTTCAATTTCATGTTTATAGCTTAGAGAATGAATTTTTTCAAACAGCTTAATCTTGACAAATGATTAGACTAGGTAGAGAATAAGAGAGTTCATTAGCCTAATCTGAACTCTTGGAAGAAATAAGGGTACAATTAGATAGTTTGATTTGTGTTTTCAAAAATAAAAATGTCAAGGGTTTGCCAGTTCAAATGCACCCAAGGAAGAAAAAATGTCAGGCAAGTAGGTTGGGTAGGTAGAGATGATGTTGATGTTAATGTTGTCTTTTCAGATTACTAAAGATCACAACTTCAAGCAAGCATCAACAAGTGAAAGAGGTAAAAATCTGCCCAATGGATGAGGCACTAGTCTTCATAAACCAAGAGATCTGAAAGTTCTGGACACCTCCTGAAAAGGAGCTGCCCTCCCCAAGTGGAGCCACTGTTATTCATCCATAATTTTCACTATCTAAAGATGACTAAGTACCGGTTCTAGATTTCTAGAAACAAAGTTCATGAACATTGTGAATTATAGAAATCTCATGGCCTTCATTATCCTTAGGATAATTTTTTCACTATTTCATCATTCCGTCATGCCAAGCTCAGCTCACCCATCCCAGAAGACCCATCATGGGCTCATGCCACTCATTATCACTATGTTTCACCACCTTTGGCCTCAACCATCTATTTTTGTTTTGCCTAAAACTCCTCCTTTGCCTATCTAGGGTTTTTAAGGGTATTTTTCTTGGTTTCATGACCTCCATGATTAAATCGTCAACAAGGCTTATATCTTGATGCTCTTACACCTCCTCATATCCTTAAAATACCTCCATAAATACTTCCCATCACTCCTATCCCTCAAAATCATCATTTTTCTACAAAACCTACTTTATTGCCACAAATTGACACTTTTTAACGCTAGGCCTGTGTTTTGACCTTGTGGACACCTTCCCCTCACTCAATTCCTGAAATTAAACTTTCCCCTACTCCCTAACATCTATCCCTATCCCCCAAAATTTCCCCAAGAATTTAGACAACCCTTAACCCCTTCATTCCCCTCCCTCTGCAAGGCAGTCTTAAATCCTCACACCAAACCCTAATTTCTTCTTCCAAATAAGCTAGTGATTGAAGTGAAAGGGAGGAACAAGAGAAAAGGATTCATTTGATAGATCTTTTAAGCAAGAATAAGTCTATACCAGCTCATAAAAATCATGCCTCCATCATTTTCCAAGAATTCATTCCAAGAGACAAGCCATGTGTCACACCTAGGGCTAGTTTTGATTCAAATTGTGTTTCGAACCAAAAAGAGATGAATTTGGAAACAGTGGGAGATTTTTTTTTCCATAATAAGGCCAAGAAGAAAAACCTCCTTTAGTTTTTACAAAGGTATCATGGTTTGAGATCAATGTCAAAAATATAGATGTCACGGGAGAAATTTTTCACTTCTGGAGTGACCTTGGGAAAATCCATTTTTATCACAGCTGGAGTGTCCACATGACTTTCTTAATAAGTCAAATTACAACTAGACTTAAATATATTTCCAATGAGCTATCCTGAGCTCACTTTGGAATTGAGGAAGTTATCCAAAAGTGGTCTGCACCAGCACTTTGCATTTCTGCACCAACATTCAACACTTTTTGACCAGTGTTTGGAGAATCAGTTTTTGGATAGGTAAATAAACACCAAATAAAAAACAAAAGGAATTTTTGGATAGTAGAATCAACCAGATTTCCAATGAGCTATCATGAGCTAAATTTGGAGTTGTGTAAGGCCTTTAAAAGTTGTCTGCACCAGCACTCTGCATTTCTGCACCAGCACTCCACACTTTTTGGCCAGTTACGGGAAAATAAACTTTTGACAAAGAACATCAACTTCAATCAAGAGAAAAATTGTATATTTGGAAATTATAAAAGTCAATATTTCCAACGTGCTATCACGGGGCTCATTCTGACACCGGGAAGGCCTCCAAATGCCCTCTTCAAAATGGCGCTGCGCACAGGAGAAGTTTTTATGTTTTTGAAATTTTGAGGCCCTAGGAGCGCAGCACCCTAGGCGCTACAATATTTTTTGGGGCATCCTAAGCTGCTAAATTTTATATTTTTGGGTTTTTTATGTCTCCAGCAGTCTGCCCAAAACATTTCAGATCATTTGGAGCATTTTTTCCCCCTCAAAAGGTCAAAAAACACCTCAAAAATGACCTTTCTGCCTCCTTTTTAGGCCTGGCGCTGCGCGTTGAGCAGTCATGGGAGATTTGATTTTTGAGTAGGTAAATGGAATCAAATAAGCACAAATGAAGTATTTCTCAAAATTATACTCTTCAAGCTTTCCAACGAGCCATCACGGGCCCAAATCCAATGCCAAGAAGTGGTCAAAAAATTGATTTCAAAACAACCTATTTTCTGCATAAGTGGCGTTGCGCCCCTAGACTGTCTTTTGCCAAAAAGTCAACAAAACACACAAATTTATGGCAAGATGATTTTTTTAATATTTTCTTGGGAAAATCACTCCATATTTGATTGGGAATTTATGTTATGATATTTTTCATTTATTATCTTATCTCTTATGTGTCTTGGGCCTTGCATGGTCATTAATCACATTTATGACATTTATGGCTGAATTAGGGTTTCTGGAAGCCTCTTAGGGTTTCCACCTCCTAATTTGCTCCATAAATAGAGCATGAGGCTCTTGTATATTTTGTTGGATGTTGATGACTTATGCTAAAGTAATACATAGTCCCTTGAAGCCTTGGATGAGAAATTGATGTCTTGGAGCTTATGCATGATCTGATTCACTTGTTGATGGAGAAAGACTGTTTGCAAGCTCCATAGGCCTGGTTGATGGTGAAGTTTTATCTTGTTAATGTTTTCTAAGTTTCTCATATGTTTTCCATCCATCTATGCTGCAGTAGGACAAAAAAATTAGACTAAGTTATGCTTGTTGATGGCACCTTAGATCTGTTTGTTTCCTTCACTGCCTAAATGTTTTCTTCTGCTTAAGATATGTTAGAGAATTCATCTCTTGCTCTCTAATAAGTTTTTTGATTTTCTACTTTCTTAAATGATTTAGATCAGTTATTATCAATTATGATTTATGGCTAGCCTTTATATTGTTACCTCTGAAGTATTTGTTCTTGAAATCATCTTTTGAAGTAGCTTTGCCTATAGTTTGTCAAAGAAGTATGTATTAATCATGCTCTTTGCCTTTACATAGCTAAAATTGTCTCAAGGAACTTTCATAGCTATCACTATGGATGCTAGGGTTTTTCTCTTCTTCTATGGTTATAGTTATTTGCGCAACTTAAATGTTTTTCCTGCTCTAGCTGATAAAACCGTTGAAAGATTAAATAAGTTTTTTCCTTTCTATGTTTTATCTGAGTGTTGTCTTGGTTGATTATCTGCTTTCAATCTGAAATCAAATGGATTAGTTGTTGCTTGAACCTTTGACTCTCTTGCTATGCTTATAAATCTTATAACTCTCTCAGTTTACAAGTATATAAAGGATTCTATTTCTGCCCTTTATTAGCTTGTTTTTCTCAAGTTTAATGTCCATCTCATGATCCTTCACAACCTTAAAGATCCACCAATCAAGTTAAATTGCCCTGCAAATACTCTTGAAACCATTGATGAACTCATTCATGACCTTGTTTGACTCCATTGCCCAATGACTTAACAATATTCCTTGTTTTCTATCTAAATATATCTGAGCATCATACCCAACCAAAAAAAATCAAAATACCCTGCACTTAACATCTAGCCTAAAATCAATCCTAATCAGCAAACAAGTTCACATCTTTGCACCTACTAGAGAGATCCCTCACTGAATCCAGGAAGGCTAGGTCCTATGATTCCAAAGCTTGGTTTGATATTACCCTATACCTTTTTATCTCAATCAATCTAGAAAATTACGGGGAGATAACACATCCTTATACATCATGGATATGTTGTGTACCACCATTGATGTTGGGGTTTGGAAACTTTGTCATGGAAGAGATTGCATTTCAATGTCCCATGAAATACAAAAGCCAAAATTTGTTTTGGGGAAATGGTATCCCTTGTTGGGAGGATACCAAGATGCCGGAGGAAGGCAGACATCCACAAGGAGTTGAGTGGATGTGGATGAAATGCAAGAGGGTGGTGAGCCTTTTGCAATTTTATGATACAGGGCAGCAAGAGGCAATGCTGCGTTAGCTACTCTTGAGAGAGTTTGGCTGGCATAGGACATATCCTTTTTCATGGGATTTGGAGAAGGAAGAGGACTGGCAGGATACTTACACCATGGGGTAGATAGGAGCACGGGTGCATCATGAGGAGATGGCATTCTTCTTACCACTCATTATTCCACCTTCACATATTTTTTATGGTAGGAGTATGGAGGAGCAGCAAACATTCTTCTTGCTCAGATTATATTCAGATGTTGCAGGAGCAGGAGGAGGCACTAGCATAGTGCAAAGGGATTTCTCCTTGGCCTTAGATGCCCAAGCAGTACCTTATTCATGGGAGGGAATCTATATGTGCAACAACATGATGAGTAGAGTCTTTGACAAGATCCATGTCAAAAAATTGAGCTTTGAGATGACAGTGGCCCTACTCCACAGGCCAGTAGTGCTGTCACTTCAGAGTTGGGATTACTTGTTGAAGTGTTTCCAAAACCACTTCACAAGTAATGTACCTTGGAGGCATGTAGGAGACGAGGATGAGGGAGTAATGGATGGCAGCATCCCTTGCTATATCTTGATCTTCTTGGCTTGGGTTCTCAAGCACAAGGAAAGACACCTACATGCAGCATTTATGGATTCTCCCTTCATGAATTCTCATGCATACTATTTGTTGATGGAGGAATCCACGTGGGAGGGCATCCTAATGGATGTATATTAGCATATGGTCAGATGCATAGCCCGAGAGATGATGATATGGTTGTAACAACCACTTCCCTACGCTGTTGCAGTAAGGGAGCATTTTCATTTGAGCCATTTCAGCTCAAAGACCGGAGTACATGATGAGGAAGGTAACTATTTGCTTAATGTTTTGCACTCTCTTATATTTTTGAGTAGCATATCATATCAAGGAGGACCTTTCCTTCTTTCACATTATGTTTTGTTGTACTTATGGTCAATTGCAGCAATTATGATGGCCATCTTATTGGTGGATTGTGGGGGAAAGCCAGACGATTTTCGGTGTGCACCATTGGCACCAAATTATGTTTTCATGATCTCATATTGCAGGATGAATGTGGTAGAAAACAAGTGGCTGAAAGGACACTTGTTGTACTATATATTGAGGCAGGCCAATGATGCCCTGCATTGGTTCCATGTGTGGAGCTATGTTTCACCTCCTTGCTCTCACAAATTTATGCTTCCATATTCTGTAGGTGGAACATTGGACATGGGAAGCACCATTGGAGGAATGGCACGAGAGTTGAGGATGCCCATAGGGAATACGATTCCCCATACTTCTCACATTGCATGTTTCAGAAAAGCAAGTGGGTCAGCCTTGATTTCCATGTTGCATCTCTTGCTTTCAAATGGGAGGAGCCATTTGGAGAGCTTGAGCTTTTTGGGGAGGCACCCCATGGCTGTTGGATTTGATGGGGTGGCTTGGGTCTCACTTGAAGATCATTATGTTTCAGCCATATATCAGAAGCATCCCCATATGCATCATAAGGGAGGAGAAACACATTGGGAGGATGTGTTCTTTGGGGGAGAAGACCTCCATACTTTTTGCAATGTATACTCTAAGGGGAGTATGGAAGAGGATATGGTCACCATGACAAGATATTTATTTCTCCATGAGGTGAACCATATGATTGATCGGATACCATATGATGATGACTTCCAACTCATCACATATGAGATGAATTGGGCCAACTTGATTTACAGCGCTGCAGGAGATATCCTCGGAGATCCAAACGTCATCTTGCCACTTGAGGGCAACACTATTACAGCCCAAATTCAGCTTTCACTCCACACTTATCATAAGTGGAGAAGATGACAGTGTCGGGTAGGCTATGAAGCTTCCCATGATCAGATTTTCAGCCCACCTATTCTACATCGACTCAAGGTGGAGGATGATTTCCTGGAGTTTCCTAGTTGGAAGGTGACTCATTATGTGTGGTTGATTGCTTGGGGATGGAGGATACACATGGGGAGGATGTATCCCAACATATTTCAGACTCCATACCTTGGGAGGACCTCTAGACAACACTTTTCCACTTGTTGGGGTTCCCATGTTTTGGCCAGATTGGCAAGACCAAAAGATGAGACAACATCAGAACCACTTTGGGGCCCTAGGATCTAGCCCTCCTGGACCCAGAGAGGGATCTCTCTAATAAAAAAAATAATGGTATATATTTGAAAGCTCAAAATGAGATGTTAGGCTAGGTATGAAGCACAAAGGGGGGTTTAAAATGATTTGGTTGGTTGGTTGCTGGTTGGTCATGAGATCATAGACTGAGAAAGTAATGGGAGAAAAGGAACAAAACAGCAAGATGTTCCAACAAAGCGGATAGGTCTAGCAAGTGCCATCCATTGGGCTATGGAGTCATGAAAGGGAATTACTTGCAACAACTAGCCAAAGCTTTTAGAGGGCAAGTCATCTACACTAAAGGATCATTTTAGATAGATGATGGGATGGAACATTAAGGAAAGAAAGTGAAAGAAGGAAGGAAACCCAATTTCTATCTATAGATCAGGTCAAAGGTAATTTAACTCCAGATCTGCTTGGACATACTCAAAGGCAGCTTTCAAAGAGGGACAAAGGGACAGCTTATAGATCGGACCAGACGTCATTTAACTCTAGGTCAGCTTTAGCATGCTCCAAAGGAAAACTGAGATAAGTTTAATGTAGAGATCTTAGAAAGGCCAGCTGGTCGCAAAAGTATCCTAGTGGACAGGGCTAACTCTAATCCCTAGTGTTCCCAAATCTTCCAGCTTAAACCCAACAAGAACATCTAAAGACAGATTCATTTAATTCATACATCAGCTAGCAGCATAAGGAACTACTACACTGGTTAAATTAACTAAAAACAACCCTTAGATAACACATTTAGCAGAAAACATAGAAGGCAAGGAGAGCAGAAGCATACGATACCTAACAAGGGTAAATCCTATACCATATTTATGATGCAAGCCAACAGAAAATGAACATTATGAAAATGTAATAAACAGAGTTAGAAAAATATCACCAACAGTAATAGACCAGGATCCTGTGAAATGTGCTTTGATTAATTGATGCAAAACCAGTCACATACACTGAGCTCAATAGATTTACAATCCAAACTTATTCTCCCAACCTACTACAATACAAACTACTCTGCTACTTTCTCCCAGAACTGTTCTAACAATCAAAACTGAATCCCTCTAACTACAACGGCAGCAACCGAACAACAACCTTTTACAATGTGTTCTATAGGGTTCATATAGGAGAAAGAATAACAATGGTAGTTGTAAACTTGAATGCAATATTAAAACTCTGAAGCAGTAGGAGATCCGAGGCTCCACTTGGTTTTAATTCTGAGCATTTATCTTCTGCGTTTTTCAGATGGAAAAATGGTCTTCGTCAGGCTGCAATTTACTCAAGGTATGTCTTTGATGTACTTGCTGTAGCCTTTTGCAGAATTCTGGTGAATAAACTGAGGTGTATGAACAACTGTGGGGTTTTACATACTGTATAACTAATGCACTGGCAGCATAGGACCATTTTCAGGGTTGGAAAACCTCTCTAGAACAAGACATAGGATGAGAAATGTCTGGGCACCTTGTCCTTTTATGGAAGAACGTTCTGCTGATATTAAAACCCTGCTAATATGGTTTTCTGTGCATTGGACCGTATGAGAAATCCACAGGGTCTTTGATTTTGATACCTTTTCCTTCTAAAATCCCTGAAGAAGCTCAAAAGTCTTCTATTTCTTGCCTCGAGCTCTCTGCTGCTTCCCGTACTGTCTCCGTTTGTGCAATTCGAGCTTTAATGGCGCCGGATAGGGTTTGCAGAGTTTAAACTCTGTCCTTTGATGAAATCTATGATGCGGACACCTTTCTGAACATTTTTCTGTAAAACCAGGCTCTAAATCCAGCTCCTTCTGTGCACTGTGCCTTAATAATAGTGTGTATGGACCACGACAGGTTTTACCACCTGATAAACCTGAAAAACATGAAAACCTGTTACGAAAAACATGTATGGGGGTGGAATGATGTGGACGAATGTGAGGATGATAGTGGGACTGTGGAGAAATGGCGAAAAAATGCAGAGGAATGGTGGAGAAATGCTCTGGTGAAGGTTGGCGAAAAACAGTGGAAGGTGTCAAGGCAGACGTTTAACGTAAAAAACATTAAAATTTAATCTTTGAATGGATTATAAAGGGTACAGGTGAGAAAAATGATGAAGATACGTCGACGGATGACGTGGCGGGCCCGGGTCAACAGCGGGCGTGTGATTGAATCTGGACCGTCCGATCTCGGCGGAGATCAACGGCGAAAAATGCATTGGAGGGTGATGGACAGTGGGCCAAGGGTACGGTTTCCTTGGGTTAAACCTCGCGCAGCTTCGTGAAACGACGACCGTTGGATCAACTGCCCCAGATCGTATGGTGCACATGCATATCGCTACGCATCTGCGGACGAACGTTAACGCACGATGAGATAGCGGTTTTGAAATAGTGCGCTTGACACGCGTCGATCGATGAGTGGAATCGCTGCACAATGGGAAAATGTCGCCTACCTCCGAAAGGCAGTGTGATAGAAACCAGGTGGTTTATGAACAATGTTCGTGGCGGGGACCACCGAGACGACTGTACTGCGGACCGTTGATATGGCGGGTAAATGAACGGCAGAGATGCGATCTGAGCGGTGAACAGGTAGGGTGATGGACGCTGCAGGGATCGCGACGACCGTCCAATCTCTATAGATTGACGGCTCAAAATGCTTCCGATATTCAAATGCAGTAAGCGCCTTCCACCTTGGCGACTGGTTCTAGCACCGCGGTTGCATGGGGAGAAAGATTAAGGGGGCTAAGCTGAAAGGGGCCAGGCCTTAATACAAGGTAGAAAGCAGGTTATTTTGGCCAATTTTAATGCTTTTGAGGCCAAAGAAAGGTAACGATAGAGAGGGAAAGGGTTTATCAACCCAAACCAAGAGTATTTGGAGGGTTTAAACGGGGTTTTGGGAGGGTTAGAGGATTAATGAAGGAAGTTTAGAAAGGGGAAAAGAGGGTGGAAAGGAAACTCAAAAAAAGGGACAACAGAGTGAAATGGGACATTTTGCAGGGATACCAGGGGAAAATGAGACCCTTTGGAGCACGGTTTTTGTAATCAGAGAGGCTTTATAATGGAAGTCAGCAGAGGGGATTTATCAAAGGAAAAAGGCACAGGAGACTTCAAGGATGATGTGTCTCCAAGGGAGATGCATTCATTGAAGGCTCAGAAACAATTTAGCCCCCTACTTTGCCTGTCAAAAATTTACAGGGGGCTAACAGTGGCTCCACATGGGGGGCTTCTTCTTGAAGGAGTCAAGAATTCAGAGGATAAATATTTGGTGTAGGCCAGATGCCTGCTGCTTGGCACATACCCTTCTTTCTTTAGATCAGCTGCCACAATATGAAGACATTACATCAGCAGAAACACTTCCAAACAATCTACCTACCCAGACTACAATCCTAGCATTTTTCTTTTAGGGTGCATTTGGACTAGCAGACCCTTTACATCATTTATTTCATAAACAGAAAATAAACCTATTCTATTTCTACCCTTATAACTCCATGAGACCAGATTAGACTATTGGTATCATATGCTTCTCTACCTACACTACTATCTGCTAGGATTAGACTGTCTAGCAGATTTCTTCTCTACTTTCTAAGACAGAAATTGAAAACAGTCAAGCCAGGATTAGATTGTCTGACTTGCTGGACCTTGCAGAAATTAAAACAACTAACTACATGCTCACAGACTGAGCTTATTTGAGCTTTCCTACCTACCCTACTCTAACTAGAATATTTACAAGTCTAGCTTACAAACATTGTCTTCCAATGCAACCAGTCCATCAAATGATCCCATGACTGGTCTTTCTTGCTCAACGCCTTGAGCAAGCTGGATAGGCAGGGCAGCTCCCACTCTTTTTGTCCAATAATAGCAGCTTTGAAAAATTTTCTTTCTGTTTGCAACATGCTGCTCAAAAATAACTTTCATCCTTCTTCAAATGTGTGCAGGAAATGTACATAAGGATCATGAAATGATACCTGGTTATGAATATCTGGTAGGCAGGCTTCAACCAGGATTTCCTCTTCTTCCACTGGATCAAGAATAAGACTCTCTTGAGAAAGAGAATCTCCCTCATCTTCTTCATTTTCTGAACTGGAGGACTCATCATATATGGTAGTGTTGTCCTCTTGGAGCTTTGATATATTCAGCTCTAGTGGGCTGAGCTCTGTGAAAAGATCTAAGTATTCTTGAGCAGTGGTTTGTTCCATTGCTTCCTCTTTTTCAAGAGAAGGCTCATTGCTTTCAAACTGCTCAAAGATCTCTTCCTTGTTTTCCTCTTCATCTTCTAAGATGAAAGGCTACTGACCTCCAATCATGTGAAAACCATTACTGATGAGTTGTAATGGAGTGAAGCAAAGATCTAGGGATCCTCCACCCTCTTCTGCACTCTTAAATCTTTCTTCATCAGTATCATAAATAGCCTACATCGGTTCATTACTCTCTGGAAGTAAATGGAACTGATTTTCCTCCCATAAATCTACTAATGATGACCCTGCAAGATCATCTTCTGTTTGGAGAACATCATCATCAGATAGATCAAAAATAGGAAAATCATGAATGTAAGTAATGCTACCAATCAGGCATACTGGATTATCAACAGATTTTTCTTCACTCTGATTTACATGTGAGCTTTCCAACTCTGTACAACAAATCTCATCAGATGAATGGGCAAGGATGTCTGATCTGTAAAACATTTCAGAGGCTGGCTATCTATTGATGATCTGATCTATTTCTTCTTTTGTCAAAGGGGAAGATGGTCTTGTGTTCCTTTTTGCAGAAGTGCAGCAGCTCTCTGTTTCCTTTGAAGACTAGATTTGAGGCAGGATGTCATCTTGAGCCTCAACTATAAGGGATGATAAATCAGCATCTGAGTTTTTAGGAATGTCTTGAAGAATGTCCATAGTCTCTTGACCTTTTTCTTCCTCAGTTGATTCATCTATGTTCTTGTGATAGCTAGGATGCATATGAAAATCTTTAATGGTTGTTAATAGATCTTCAGGACACATATTAACCAAATCCTCATCAATACCTAACAGATACTGTATGATATTATGAGATTGATCACAACAATCCCATGATAAGGATGGAGAGTTTCCTTTATAATTCTTGTAAAATACTTGGTGCATGTCCCTTAAAGAAAACAAACTCCGAGGTTCTAACCATTCATACCAGACCCTAGCTTTTCCTTCTAATGTTGCCATGAACATTTTCATTAGGCAGTCTTCATGCCATTCAAATTTAAATTTCCACACATGTATATGAAACTTGATGAGATGTAGCAAGGGGTCCTCAGTGTTTTCACCCTGAAAGATAGGCAGGTTTTTTAACCAGTCCACTTCAGGCATTTTGTGTGGAATCCAGGGATATGCTCCCTGCCCATTGGGGCATATCTTCTCTGTATGCGTGGAAGCATGTTTGTAAATCAGAAAAGAGGTAACTGTATCTTCTCAACCAGTTCAGAGTCTTCTACAAGTAGAGTCATTAGGTCTTTGGATCATAGGGAGTGTGGAGTCGCCAGGTGGATGTATATGAATGTTTGAAGCAAGATGTTGTCCACCATCAGCAATTGAATGCCAATCTAACCAGAGATCTTGGGTCTTTTGAGTGCCTAAGAATATTTAAGTTGAAATGCACTCAAGTCCCCAGCGAAATCGCCATTATGTTGGGGTTCCCATGTTTTGGCCAGATTGGCAAGACCAAAATATGAGACAACATCAGAACCGCTTTGGGGACCTAGGATCTAGCCCTCCTAGACCCGGAGAGGGATCTCTCCAATAAAACAAAGAATGGTATATCTTTGAAAGCTCAAAATGAGATGTTATGCTAGGTATGAAGCACAAAGGGGGGTTTAAAATGATTTTGTTGGTTGGTTGCTGGGTTGGTCATGAGATCATAGACTGAGAAAGTAATGGGAGAAAAGGAAAAAAACAGCAGGATGTTCCAGCAAAGAGGATAGGTCTAGAAAGTGCCATCCATTGGGCTATGGAGTCATGAAAGGGAATTACTTGCAACAACTAGCCAAAGCTTTCAGAGGGCAAGTCATCTACACTAAAGGATCTTTTTAGATAGATGATGGGATGGAACATTAAGGAAAGAAAGTGAAAGAAGGAAGGCAACCCAATTTCTGTCTATAGATCAGGTCAGAGGTCATTTAACTCCAGATCTTCTTGGACATACTCAAAGGCAGCTTTCAAAGAGGGACAAAGGGGCAGCTTATAGATCGGACCAGAGGTCATTTAACTCTAGGTCATCTTTAGCATGCTCCAAAGGAAAACTGAGATAAGTTTAACGGAGAGATATTAGAAAGGCCAGCTGGTCGCACAAGGATCCTAGTGGACAGGGCTAACTATAATCCCCAGTTTTCCCAAATATTCCAGCTTAAACCCAAAAAGAACATCTAAAGACAGATTCATTTAATTCATACATCAGCTAGCAGCATAAGGAACTACTACATTGGTTAAATTAACTGAAAACAACCCTTAGATAACACATTTAGCAGAAAACATAGAAGGCAAGGAGAGCAGAAGCATAGGGTACCTAACAAGGGTAAATCCTATACCATATATCTTATGCAAGCCAGCAAAAAATGAAAATTATGAAAATGTAATAAACAGAGTTAGAAAAACATCACCAACAGTAATAGACCAGGATCCTGTGAAATGTGCTTTGATTAATTGATGCAAAACCAGTCACATACACTGAGCTCAATAGCTGTTACAATCCAAACTTATCCTCCCAGCCTACTACAATACAAACTACTCTGCTACTTTCTCCCAGAACTGTTCTAACAATCAAAATTGAATCCCTCTAACTACAACGGCAGCAGCCGAACAACAACCTTTTACAATGTGTTCTACAAGGTTCATATAGGAGAAAGAATAACAATGGTAGTTGTAACTTGAATGCGGTATTAAAACTCTGAAGCAGTAGGAGAGCCGAGGCTCCACTCGGTTTTAATTCAGAGCATTTATCTTCTGCGCTTTTCAGATGGAAAAATGGTCTTCGTCAGGCTGCAATTTACTCAAGGTATGTATTTGATGTACTTGTCGTAGCCTTTTGCAGAATTCTGGTGAATAAACCGAGGTGTATGAACAACTGTGGGGTTTGCCATACTGTATAACTAATGCACTGGCAGCATAGGACCATTGTCAGGGCTGGAAAACCTCTCTAGAACACGGCATAGGATGATAAATGTATGGGCACCTTGTCCTTTAATGGAAGAACGTTCTGCTGATATTAAAACCCTACTAATATGGTTTTTTGTGCATTGGACTGTCTGAGCAATCCACGGGGTCTTTGATTTTGATACCTTTTCCTTCTAAAATTCCTGAAGAAGCTCAAAAGTCTTCTATTTCTTGCCTCGAGCTCTCTGCTGCTTCCCGTACTGTCTCTGTCTGTTCAATTCGAGCTTTAATGGCGCCGGATAGGGTTTGCAGAGTTTAAACTCTGTCCTTTGATGAAATCTATAATGCGGACACCTTTCTGAACATTTTTCTGTAAAACCAGGCTCTAAATCCAGCGCCTTCTGTGCACTGTGCCTTAATAATAGTGCGTATGGACCACGGCAAGTTTTGCCACCTGATAAACCTGTAAAACACGAAAACCTGTTACGAAAAACATGTATGGGGGTGGAATGATGTGGACGACTACGAGGATGATAGTGGGACTGCGGAGAAATGGCGAAAAAATGTAGAGGAATGGTGGAGAAATGCTCTGGTGAAGGTTGGCGAAAAACAGTGGAAGGTGTCGAGGCAGACGTTTAATGTAAAAAACATTAAAATTTAATCTTTGAATGGATTATAAAGGGGACAGGTGAGAAAAAAGATGAAGATACGTGGACGGATGATGTGGCAGGCCCAGGTCAACGGCGGGTGTGTGATTGAATCTGGACCGTCCGATCTTAGCGGAGATCAATGGTGAAAAATGCATCAGAGGGCGATGGACAGTGGGCCAGGGGTACGGTTTCCTCGTGTTAAACCTCGCGCAGCTTCGTGAAACAACGACCGTTGGATCAACTGCCCCAGATAGAACGGTGCATGTGCATATCTCTACGCATCCGTGAACGAACGTTAACGCGCGATGAGATAGAGATTTTGAAATAGTGCGCCTGACACGCGTCGATCGATGAGTGGAATCGCTGCGCAATGGGAAAATACCGCCTACCTTCGAAAGGCGGTGCGATAGAAACAGGGTGGTTTATGAACTGTGTTCGTGGTAGGGACCACCGGGATGGCTGTACTGCGGACTGTTGATCTGGTAGGTAAGTGAACGGTGGAGATGCGATCTGAGTGGTGAACGGGTAGGGTAATGGATGCTACGGGGATCGCGACGACCGTCTATTCTATATAGATCAACGGCTCAAAATGCTTCCGATATTCAAATGCGGTAAGCGCCTTCCACCTTAGCACCTGGTTCTAACGCCGCGGTCGCGTGGGGAGAAATATTAAGGGGGCTAGGCCGAAAGGGGCCAAGCCTTAATATAAGGTAGAAAGCAGGTTATTTTGGCCAATTTTAATGCTTTTGAGGCCAAAGAAAGGTAACAATAGAGAGGGAAAGGGTTTATCAACCCAAACCAAGAGTATTTGGAGGGTTTAAACGGGGTTTTGGGAGGGTTAGAGGATTAATGAAGGAATTTTAGAAAGGGGAAAAGAGGGTGGAAAGGAAACTCAAAAAAAGGGACAAAAGAGTGAAATGGGACATTTTGTAGGGATACCAGGGGAAAATGAGACCCTTTGGAGCACGGTTTTTGTAATCAGAGAGGCTTTATAATGGAAGTCAGCAGAGGGGATTTATCAAAGGACAAAGGCACAGGAGACTTCAAGGATGATGTGTCTCCAAGGGAGATGCATTCATTGAAGGCTCAGAAACAATTTAGCCCCCTACTTTGCCTGTCAAAAATTTACAGGGGGCTAACACCACTCTCTTGAGCACCTCACTTCCTCATGATGATAGCTTGATAGGTAATTTACATGCTGAGGAGAGGCATTGTGGGAGCTTTATTGATATGATAGCATCCTATTTCTTGGAGGAGACCATCATACATGGGTGATGCATGAGAGGTAGAGGAGAATCAGTCTACCCTTTCACTTGCTTGAGGACAAACAATCTTTGGGAGGGGAGGACTGTAATGTTCCAAAATTTTCATTAAGTTAATTGGAACATTAATTTTTCTTTCCTTTTTATAAAATGAATAAAATGGGTAAGGGATCCCATGAAGAAGCATAATAAACACTCCAAATGTGCAAAGGGGTCACTTAAGTGGCTTATTGTTCATCTCCTAGTGTGAAAAGGGGAAAATATAAGAAGACTAGGTCCAGTTTGACCAAGTCAAACAACGCTGCATGGAGGGAGTGAGTCACCTAGTGGGACAGCGCAATTTTCATAGGTAGGTATTATTGGATGAGAGAAACCCTAATGCGTGGGTTCCATGACAAGGAAGCCAAATCTTGGCATAAAAGGGGGAAGGAGAGCCATTGCTCATTATGTTGAAGAATTTTATTTTGCTCTGCTCTCTCCAGTTGTGCAACTGGGATAGCTTGTGCTGCTTAGCACAAGGGAGATTTCTATTTAGAAGTTTCCTCTCCTTCATTGGGAATATTTGGAGGACCTGTTCTTCATTCTCCTCACATTCAGCCTTGAGGCCAAGGTGACCATCTTCAGCTACAGTGTTTTCCAGCTTTGCAGAAACATTGAGCTGCTCGGGGTTGCAGTGAGGATTCACTATCACCCACTTCCGGAGCTAGTTTTGTAGAGGAGGAGCTCATTCTTTCTCTGGGAGATTAGTGAGGATGATCCTGAAGCTTATTTTCAGATTTTGGCATTGAGCCATATGTTTCATCTCATTCACAGCGCAGTCTCTTCCCTATATTGCGTTATTTCCAGTGGGCACTTGCAGAAGGGGTTCACACTCTGGATTGGAGAGTGTAATCTTCAGTGAAGGGAGCAGCCTTTCACTTGGAATATCATTGGAGGAGGTTTCTTCATAATTTTCTACATTTCCATCCTTCTCCCTTTTTGTATTGTTATTGAGTTTCTGCTACTACCCAGCAACTCCGACATTTTTCCATTTAGTGTATTTTGGCCAATCCTTTAGGGGATTGTTGTAATATTGTTTTCTGGGGTTGAGATCTTGCTCCCCCACTTTATTTGAGCCTGTTATTGCTATATCATTGTATTTATATTAGTTTTCAGTCATTTCTCACCATAGACTGTGCATTCATAGCTTGTTGCTGGGTTGTGTAGCTGTGTACTTTCTCTTTGTATGTGCAATTGTCTTGAGGCTGATCTAGCTTAGCTTGAGAGGACTTTCCTCAAGTTCTTTTATATCTATTTTCTACTGCACATAATATAAGGGCTATGCACTCTTCTTGCATCTCGTGTACTGATATCTCATAGCTATTACTTGTTAGATTTTATGTATTGTTGTAGCTCTCCCTTTGGAGCATTGTTTAGGATATACAGGTTTGGAGGATCTGAATAACCTTCCTAAGGTTATTTCTTTGAGCTCATCTTCTGGAAGAGTAATGTATGAAGAGTGAAAAAAGGGATCCAAGTCCCGGTTCAGCTTATTTTTACATTGGCTTCCTTATACAGCATCCTTGAGGACCATTTTCCCGAAAATTCCAAAAAGTAATATTACATGTAGGCAAGCTAGTCTAAAAACTTGTAACGCAACCATTGTTCTAAAAATCATTCCTTTTAAAAAGAATCAGAAAATATTTGACCAGTTGAGTTCACTTAGAAAGAAGGCAAAGGGACATAGGTTTTGTATAGATTTTAGGTACCAGGAGCAACCCTTCCAAACGAACAAATACCTTTTTACCAAAAAAGATCATACCTTACAAAGGGTAGGGTTTTCTAACCAAATCTCATTGCATGATAGTTTTTAGGTTACCATCAGATGATACCACTTCAGATCAATCAACTCAAAGATTTTTTCAAATTTCCTTGGGACAGTTGCATGCTTAGAAAAATACCTCCCGGGCCAGAAAGTGCTGGAGATACTCTCCAAAAAACTATGCCTTCAGTTTTAAATTTCTCTACTATGGTGTACATGGACGACTTCGTCATTTTTTTTAAAAATGATAAAGAGTACCTTTCCTACTTGAAGAGGATCTTTGACTCAAACAAGTTTGAAGTGCAATGGTCAAAGAAGAAGCACCAAGGGGATCATGGATTTTCTGAAAACTCTTGGAATAATCTTGATACCATGTTGTCAAATAGAGGTAACTCTGTTTTCTATTTTCAAGAGTTGAATGGAAAAAAGATGTTAGGAGATCCTTTTGAAGACAAGATTCTCAAACACTACATTTGTCAAGATCCTTAGCTTTAAAATTTTCACTCATTGTACATACCATTGTGTGAAGAAAAAGTCAAAAAGAGAGAAAAATATAAAAAGAAAAAATGGAAAAGAGGGCAGATTCAAAACAAGGTATAGCCCCATACCAAAAAAATAGTGATACTGAAAGCGTGTAAGCCTAAATGCCACTATTGGTGCAAAAAGAATGTCTTGTTCAGCTATCTAGCCTATTCATTGCTGAACATGTCTTAAATTTATTGTTGATAAGTTCGTGAAAAGAATGTTGGTCAAAATATTGAAGCTTGACTTTTCAAAGAAAATAGATTAGGGAAGAAAGATACTGGTTCCACATGCTCAAAACAGAACCAAGGAGAAAAACATGGATGAATAGCAAACTATGTATCTTAGCCCTAATTTTTCTAGTCTTATTTTGTACAAAAATAACATTTGTGTGCAGCTTGTTTTTATGCCACAAACCCATGATAAATCAAATTGTCTAATCCCGATTTATTCATGTTTTCAATTTCATGTTTTTAGCTTAGTGAATAAATCTTGTCAAACAGTTTAACCTTGACAGTTGAATATCAAAGGATTTCAAGCTTAATTTGAACTCCCGAAAGAGATAAGTGTAGAAGTAGATAGTTTATTTTCGCTTTCAAAATAAAAATGTCAATGGGTTTGCCAGTTCAAGTGCACCCAAGGAAGAAAAAATGTTAGGAGAGTAGGTTGGGTAGGTAAAAGTGAAGTTGAGCTAATCATGCTTTCATATTTTCAAAATCACTATTTCAAGGTGTTATCACTCAGGTTTTCCTAGAAGTTGTGTAAGAGGAAAGTATACCCGAGGTAACCACAAACCAACCTTTTAGATGCAGAATCTAGCCAATCTGCATCCAGAGAGGGCTCTCTCTTTATGATTTATCTTTGTTCTTGGAAGGTTTTAGGCTAGTTATAATTTCAAGAGTTTGTTTTGGAAATTGGTGGAATCCACAAACTAAGGGCAAGGTTGAAAGCTTTCAGTCCATTGGGCTATGGAGTCAAAGGATGGCTTTACTGGATTTCTATTTTAAACACAAGATGGTATTACAGGGAAAGATAGCTAGACAGAGAACAATCCTTAAAATTTAAAGTGGATGGGATGATCTTGAAGGGATGAAAGGCAGCTAAGAATCTTTCACCATGTTCAAAAGAAAGAAGTGAAATGACTACAAACAAAGAGAAATGAAGGATTCTTTATTATAGTAATCAACAATGTTTAAATTAGCAAAGCAGGAGCATTTAATAATTCATGCTTATAGCTAATTTAGAAGAAAACATTAAGAACAATCACATTTGAAAACAGAGTACAATTAAGCAAATTCTGTTTCAATCCTTTATGTAAATTATTCAAAAATGGATATGATGGTATTATAAACTAATATAAAATTTCAGACAAAGGGTAGAAACACTTATTGAACTGTAGTCCAACACATGAATCCTGCAACAAGTCCAGTGCTTTAAATCGTCATCCAGTAAGCCACAAGTAAATTTCTCCAAAAGCTTTTATTCTGAAATCTCAATGTTACAGCAGAGTAATAGAATCCACCCTCAACACTCTCTTTGAGGGTTTATTTATACACAAAATAATCTAAAACAATCTTACACTATCTTAGCCAATAATATAGGCTGACTAAAGCATAATTTACAAACAAACAAGAGACAAATGGTCTCGTGGATAGAATAATAGATAACTGCCGATGTGCTGTTCCTTTCTTCGTGGATGTGCTGGAGGTAAGTGCTGAAATGGGGCTCGGTGCTGTCCCTTGCAGTAATTCTTCAGCTTGTTGGACACTCTTTGTTTCTACGGATACTCTTTAACCTTTTCTCCTGATACTCTTTCATCCGTTTTCCTTTTTACCATTTACTTGATAGTAAAGATAAATTCTCATCCTGAAAACAACTCTTATAGAATTTCCAACATTTCCTGCCACCATTGATTATCTGGTATCATGGTCCTTTTGAGTTTTCTCAAGGTTTCATCTGCTTCTGTGAGTTTGTATAAGGTGGGCTCATTAGGAAACAGATACCTTATTTCATGTTCCAGATGAAATAAATTCCTTACTCTATCATAGATATTTCTCCCTGTTGGTAATGTTGATTGTGGTAAACTAGGAGAACAAGCAGCTGTATTCTGAGCATGAGCATTTATTCTCTTTATATAGGCTTCTAAGTCCATTATTTGATCCTCTGTGAGCATAGGACTTGGTAACCCACTATCTAACAAAGCTTGAAATTTCTCTCTGAAAATGTTGATATCAACCAAAATATCTGTGCACTTCCTTTCTAAATTCTGCATGAAAGTTCTCTTGATGAAAACTCTCTTTATTTCCAAAACTGTGCCTGTCCTGTCATCAATCCCTAACCCTGCAAGCTGTTGCTTTGGTCCTGGTGTTCAAAAATTGAATGAGTTGATTGGCCTGCTCATGCCTACCTCTTAATTCATGTCTGGTTCTGTTTATTTCTTCTTGGGCTATTTTAACCAGCTCATTTTGTTCAAAGATAGCTTGAATAGAGGGCCAAATGTCCTTTATTAACTCAATGATGTTACCCCAAAGAATGTCATTTATTTCCTTTAGAGGCTTTTCCAATGAAAGATCCTTTTCCAAAGCCTGAACCAATTTTTCTAATCTTTTTATCTCCCTGGTGTTATCAGCAGCTGTCTTTTTTGATGTATCATATTTTTCCTCCAATTTTACTAATTGCAATTTTGTTTCTTGGAGTTCTGTGACCCTTAGCTGTAGACTTTCCATCTGCTTTATTAATTCATCAGAATTCAACCCAGAAGTGTTCACCTGAGATGGCTGTATTGGCTGTCCTGTTATTGTAGTACCTGTTGTTGATGTCTGCCTGATAGTTTCTTGTTCCTGCAAAGCTTTTTCCAATTCCTTCTCCATTTCACTTAGTCGCTCAGTCATATTTAGGAGCAACTCCATTATTTCTTCCTGTGAATTCCTTTTTAGAACTTCTTGGGTTTGAGGGTGCCTTGAGGCTGGCAATTTTAGCTGCTTTCTGAGTGCAGCTATGTCATCCTCTTTCTTCTTTATCAATGCCTCAATACCTTTAATGTCTTTGGGATTGTGACCCAAACCAATGATTATCTCTTCTAAAGACTTTATTCTATTATCCTTGGCCTGTGAAGAGGCCTTCTCAATTTGCAATTGTGTAGTAGTGTTATTCAAAGAATCCTGCAGCGTTATAGCTGCCATGGCCTTGTTGGTGAGAGTAGAATAGACCATTTCCCCAGTTTGTCTGTGTAGCTCTATCTGGTCCAGGGGATGGATATCCTTTGCCAAAACTTCAAAATTTGTTCTGATGTAATCTGTTGCTAAAATGGGCTTTGGCACCTTTGCTTTGAAGTGGTTCATCAGCATTTTGCCTTGTGAAAGGTCAAACACTGACATTAGCCTTTCTTGATTATGGGGAGCCATCTTCATATACTGATCATATACCTTCATTTTCAATGGATCATTCTTTGCTTTAATATTAATGAAGGTTCTTTTAATATCTCCAGTGTCTGTCTTTGGTGGTCTGAAAGAGGATACCTCAGTGCTTAATTGCTTTTGTAAAGCTTTCCCTTTCTGGCTTATGTTTGTTTCACTTGTTGTGCCAGTTTGTTGACTATCTTCCCTTCCATCATCAAATACTTCATCTATAATTTCTACATCTGGAGGTGGATCTGATTTGTGTTTTTTAGTTTGATGTACCTGTGAGGCCCCTTTTGGAGGTGTGGTATCTGGAGCCTGCCTCTTCTTTCCTA
This sequence comes from Pinus albicaulis, assembly GCA_034641835.2. Lineage (NCBI taxonomy): Eukaryota > Viridiplantae > Streptophyta > Pinopsida > Pinales > Pinaceae > Pinus > Pinus albicaulis. The sequence continues at coordinate 1,424,388,641 of CM076572.1, forward strand.
TTTCCACATTTAATGGAGTTTGCAACTCTGGAATTTGTGTGTGCTTTGCCTGTGTGGGAGAAACCTGTGATTGTTCAGGTGCTTTGGAAGTCTGTGGTTTTTCCGCCATGACCAAAGTTTCAATGACCTGGATTACAGGTTCCTTTCCTTTACCCTTGGGTTCTGCTGCAACTGATGAACTGCTTTCCTGTAATGTGTGTTGTAGAGTTGTTGCTGAAGAAGTGCCAATGTAGGGTACCTGCATTTGACCACACGTTTCTAGGTCAAAGTTCTTCTCAACATCTTTCATAATTTTATTCATTTTGTCAGCTTCACTTTCTTCCTCAACAAGTGTTCCTTCAACCCATTCATCTTGATTTGCATACTGTTCTAAATCAGGAATCTTGTGGTGTATATAAGGAGATGATTTATTCTTTAATCTCTTTTCACAAATAAAACCAACTGGGTCATAAGGAACCCATCGGAAAGATATTTGGAATTTTCTTTGCAATATATTTTCTGCCTCTCTCTCAGCCTCTCTAGAGTTGCAGATGAAAGGACCTAATTGGCTTTTGATCCTTAACTGAGCTTTCTTCTTTACATTACAAAAATGGATCACATCTGAATTTTTCATTTTCCTGAAGTATTCCAAGGCAAAAATCCTCATGGGCACATACCTGAGTAACCTGAATGGATGTAATTCACATCCATAAATCCTGATGACTGTATGGTTTTGATACAAATACCAATCCCCAACTTTATAACTCTTTGACAATTGCAAGGTCTTTCTAATTTCATTGCTGAGTCTTGGGGGAGGAATTCATGTTAACAAAGTTGTTGCAGGATATACAAACTGATCAATGAATTCAGTGTAGGAGTAGGGAGAATCGGAGGAAGAATGAATTATGGGGGACCAAAATATGACTGATCTGGGATTTCCCTTGGCATCAATTTTTTGAACAGGGAAAGGGAACCTTTCTGACTGATAGTAAATCATGAGATGATAGATAACTGAGTACTTAAAAACTTTTTCAGTACCTAGCCTTATGAATTGATCATGGATCTTGTTGGCTATGAAGGAAGCAAAGTCATATTTAATCTCAGGAGGTTGTCCAGGAGTAAAAATGGATAGCAAAGCCAAGGTTATCTCATCCACATATTCACTAGTGTTGAATCCTAAGACAAAAGATATTATATTTACAATGAGCCTTCCCAATGCATTGAAATAGTAAAAACCATAGGGAGGAGACCCTTTTGGCTGATGCTCAGGTAACATGAAATTCTGACACATGGATTTTAGCTTTTCTGGGGTTAATTGCCTAGTTTTCTCAATCAATCCTTCCATGGACAATGGTGCTAATTCTTGGTCTGGTTCAAAGTGTAACATGGCATTGATAGCTTGGGGAGTGATGGGAAATAGAACACTTTGATCAGGAGCTATTACAGCCCTCCGTGCAGGATCATAGTTTGAATGGCAATAATGGATGATTTCTGGGAAATAAATGACTGAAGGAATGAGATACCTTGGGAGATTGGATTCCCACAACCCTATAAGATCTTGCCCCTTTGAGTATTCGTCTCTGCAGCGACAATAGCTCAACAGGGGACTTTCATCAAAATGCAGGTCTTTAATTTGGAAATCTTCATCTATCAAAGGTAAATATTCCAATTCACGGTGAGGAGCATTCAATGGAGTGATATTCAGAGCTGCCGGGACCTCCATTTTGGTTCTTGTGGATTCAAAATGGAGGTTTTTGGTTTTCCTTACAGGCCGGGCGGGATTTCTAAAATGAAGAAAATGGGCGCAATTTGTTGTTCAGGGAGCAATTACACAGTTTTAAAACCTCTGGGAAGGACTCAGTGACGATTTTTAATCACTATTTCAGCGAAAAAACAAAGAACAATGAGTTTTATTTGCAGTCGGGGCGGAAAAGGATAAATACCTGTTTTTAGAAGGAAGCTGGTTCTTTAACAGGTAACAGGTAATGGCGGGACTGTACTTCAACACGGGCGCAACAGAATCTTGGAGTGAATCAGTGAATTGCAGTGGAAATTTGAAAATCAGAGCAAGGAGCACTGTCGTTTTCAGAATAACGAAAATAACAGGAAAAACATGGAAAAATGGCTTTATTTACAAGTTAAAAGAGTTTTTTATTTTTCCGAGGAATGACGTCATCGACGTACGGGGTGACGTATGCAAATTCAGGTGGTAAGCGGTAAGCGGTAAGTCCCCGCACCGCTTTTGGTCGAGGGTGGTATTGATCGCAGGGGGAGCGATTCCACAAAACGTTTGCCACGTGGATGGTGGACTTTTCAAATACCGCTCGTTCCCCGCTGGTTAACGTTCTCACAAAGGATGGGTAGCGGGGTTCACGTGGATCGTTGATCTGCGGAGGGTTGATCCGACGGCTGAAGCGATGGGGGAATAGGCGGAGGTTTCAGAGGTGGGCCCGTCGGGCTTTAAACACTTTTTAACGTTATTTAATCACTCCGGGGAATATTTAATAGGCGGAAAGAAGGTTATTAATTAGTCCTGATGACTAATTAATCCCGTATGTGTAAGAAAGGGGTTGCGGCGGGGTTTGGTTAAGAGGAATGCCAGGTGGACAATCCACGGTGGCACGAGATTTTTCCGAAGCTTTATTCATATTTTTGTGTTTAAACATACATATCGCATGTTTAAAGTTTTTTGTATATATATTTTTATTATATGGTAACCAATAAACATTATTTAATTACCATAAGGGCGGGTTTATAATATAAAGATATATTTAACCAAAGGGTTTGTAAAGCGGGGTTTTTAATGAATATTTGGGAAAATTATTACTTTGGTTAAACTATATAATATAAGGGTTTTTGGGATATTTATAAAAAGGGAGTTATATACTTAGGATAAGGTATTTTATTAGGGATTTAGTACAATAGAGTTAAATGTAAATATGGCAAAGGACAAGGAAACTCAAAATATTTTTGCACATCTAAGTAAGTGAAAACTTTTGAAGTAAATTGCAATATCTTATCTTCAACACTTAAACTTAGAATAGAAAGCCATCTTGAGGGATTTTTATGGAATTTTGCATGAGTTTCCTAGGTAAAATAGGATTTTACTTAGGACAAAGTTAAAGATGGAAGATTATAATGATGGATTATCACAAGTACTTAGGTCTTTTTGATCATTAGGCCGAGGGTCCGGTCCCTCCAAAAGTCAAGGAAATGCCTTGAGCCCCTTTGATCTCCAAATACCTTAGTACTTTGGGGGAAATTAGTAAAAATTTTGAGGGGAAAGTGATGAGGGAAATTAATGAGTTTGACTTTGCTTGCTGTGATTTTCCAGCATATTTCCTGCTTTAGTACTTGTGATGAAAGTAAAGGATCAAAAACATATAGCAGCATCATTCATCAGATAACACTTTGCAGCACCATCTACCTACCCTATCTACTTAACACTACCATTTTCTCTTCTTTATTAGGGTGCATTTAGACTTGCAAACCCTTTTCAATCTTTTTTCTTTTTACAAGGCAAATCTATCTAATTCTACCCTTATTACATCCAAGGGCTCAGATTAAACTGTTGAGCACCTCTTATTAACTCTACCTATCTACTTATCTGCCAAGATTAAACTGTTTGGCTAGATATTTATTCTCTAATCTATAACATGAAATTGAAATATGACTAAGCCAAGTTTAAACAGTTTGACTTATTCATGAATTGTGGCAAAGCTGCACACAATTACTTTATTACAACAGATGAAAAGTAGTGGCATTTGGATTTGCACACTTTCCTTTGTCTATTTTTTGCTTGGGGTTCATTTCTTTCTCTTTTTTGACCATTTTATTCTTTTTACCCTTTGATCTTTCTTTTAGGGTATACCCTCTTTACATTTTTTAACTTTTTTGATTTTTTGGTTTTTCAAGAATATGGAACACCTTTGCTCAAGAAAGAAGGTTTGAACATATTCCATAGTTCAATCAAGACAATCATGAAAGATGAAACCTATTGGTATAGGAGGCTAACACAAGGAAAGCAACAGCAAAAGAAAAGAAGAAAATAACCCCAATGGATGAGGCATTGGTCTTCATAAACCAAGAGATCTAAAATTCTCGACACCTCCTAAAAAGGAGCTACCCTCCCCAAGTGGAGCCACTATTAGTCATCAGTAGCTTTTACTTGTTTAGATGACTAAATGCTTTGTCCTAGATTTCTAGGAAACATAATTCAAGAATCATGTGAGTTATAGAAATCTCCTCAAAGAGAAATTTGTTGTTTATTCCATTTCCTTGTCAAAGCATGGCCAATCTATTGCCCAGACAAGACCAATGTCCCTCACTCTCACTATGTTTTCCACCTCTGCCTATAACACTATGTCTTTGTTTGCCTAAGCCCTCTATTTCATACCTTGTTTCGCCAAGTAAACCAAACGTTTCTCCTACTCACCAAATGCCTCAAGTAATGGTGATCTCAAAACTCCCTGTCTGAAAGCTCTTTGAATCAAAAAAAGGTTTTCTAGTTGTCTAGGATGGTAGTGCATAATAGAGTGTCAAAAAACCTGCCTCCTCATCCAATCCCTGTTTGAATTTTTCAGTAAAAAAACCTATTCTAAGAGCATTACCATAAGTCAAATAGGGTCAGCTAGGTTATGCACTATCATGGTTCTAATTGCACTATTTCCACAAGTATTCAAAGGTGAAGTCAAGAGAACACAAGGATGAAGCTTGTCATTATCAAAAGAACATCAAAAGACCTCCAAATATATCCTCTTGATCAAGCAGTAAGCCTTCAAAGGAGCAATTTACGATGTCCAATCATTTCTGCATAAATGTTTTGTAAATGGTCAAACAACAGAACAGAGTCAAAGAAGGAGGCCTAAAAAAATTATAAAGGCATTCACAGCTGATAGTAAGAATATAGCAAGTTTAAGTTTACAAGGAAGATCATGATCTCATAAGAGATTTTTATGAGGTGTTTCCCATCAAAAGGTCCATGCAGGTCCTGAAAGATAGTGGCACATAAGCAACACTGTACCTCAAATAAAATATATCAATTAAATGTTGTTTGGCCTCAACCATGAAATTGGTAGAGGGACAGCTGCCCTTTGCCTATATTCCTACAAAAAGGACCAAGAAGTTGTCAGATTAGCCATGAGTTAAGGTAAAAAGGGAGGGTCATCATGAGAAGACCATTCACAACCTAGAAGAAAGTAGCAAGGTATGTGTTTGTTGGGAATTAGGATTCATGACTATTTTGACCAAGTAATAGAGAAATGCTAAGGCTACAAAGGCAAAGAACACCTAAAACCCTTCAAAATATCATTGAAGGCTTTAGGCATAAAATAGTGAGTTTGATAAGTATCCCTAAAAAATAAAAAGCTTCGGAAGATAGGAAAAAATGGTCAAGATAGAGGCAAAGAAACCTCCTTCATCATAGCAGATGGTTTCAAGGTCAAAGGAAAGAATGTTTTCAACACAGAATATCAGTCAAAAGGAGAAATGGCAACAATAATGAGTTTTCTGTGTGTAGGGGTTAAAAGTTCAAAACAGTTCTTTTTCCAAAGTATAGGCTGAGAGGCATGGGCTTAGTGTCTTCAGGAAGATTATCAAAATAAGGAGAACCTTAAGAGGCCTCCAGCAGTGCAAAAAGAACCATGTTTTCATCAAATTGTCCACCTACAGGACCAAAAGAAATAAAAAACAAAGTAAGAAAAAGAAAAGAAAAAGGAACCTTATAAAAGTGGGTTTTGGGGCATCTAATCATTTTCAAGGAGAAATATAAAGTCTCCTCAGCTTCTCTCACACTTCATTTACCCTTGCAGACAAGAGAGAGTTGTTAGAAGCATTTGTGAGGGTTATTTAACACTGTGCTACACACCCAAGGCCCAGCGCTATGCACCTGGGCTGGTGTTACGCACAAGCACAACATAGTGTCTACAAAATGCCTGTTACGCACCTACGCTATGCTCTTGAAGCCCGACTAGCCCGTCTCCTACTTGTTACGCACCTACAATATGCTCCTGAAGCCCGACTGGCCCGTCTCCTGCTTGTTACGCACCGACGCTACGCACCGGTGTTATGCACAGACAGAGTTTTTCTAAAATTGCTAAAGGGAGTTAAATTTCGGTTTTTCACCTTCAAAGCTTCTACAAAATTCAAGACACAAGGTTGGTGATTTATTTTCTTACCTCCCAATTTTTCATTTTCCTAAGAAAATTCATATTTAAAGGCTTAATTAAACCAAACCCTAGGCTGCATAAAAATCAGTTTTAAATACCTTTGGTTAGGGTTTGAAGGAGAAAATTATTATATGTGCCAGAGGAGGCTGAGTGACATCAAACAAACCTCTAAACACTGAGTGCACTCTTGGAGAGTTTAATCTTGCCTTCATTTGCACAACTTTCCCCTCACTTCACTAATTGCAGCCTTTTGACCCAAAGGCCCTCAAAAAGTTTTCAAAAAGCCTTCTGTGCTAAAAAACCAGCCACCATGTCTAAAGCAAAGATTCACACTAGCAGTGATGAAAGTCAAATACCTTCCAAGAAAAAATACAAGGGAGGAAGGGAAAATAGGTTTGAACCCTTAGACACAGTTCATATTACTTCCTCTGCCAGATCCTTTCATGCTTTCAGGATGTTGGGTGTTATCATTTTTTTGAAAAGGTCAAGCAAGTCAAAAGCCACTCAGACCTGACTAGATTGTTCATCCTTGGCTTACAAAATCACCGAGTTAGCTTAGCAAGAGTGGAGTTTGATCTCTCATCTGAATCCATTTCTAAAGCAACAGGTATACCAGAAATTGGTGAGATATGGTTTAAACAAAAGAAGTTGGAGTTGAGCTATTATGAGCCCTACCTAAAACCAAGCTGTCAACAAGGTTGCAAGGCTGTTTTTCCTTTTTCCCACTTGCTAGAGAGGTATGCCTTGCTGATGAAGCAAATTATCATATATTTCACCTGTGAGGGGAGATACTCAATATTTACTCATATCATATAAGGTTACTAATGCACTTCACCAAAGTCAAAATAATGAACCTACCATACTACCTTTTTTGGAGCATTGATAAGATGGCCTCACTTGTCAAGAAAAGAAGCTATGACTGCCAAATGCCAAGCCTTTTCCACCACTCCTTGATCAAAATGATTGTCTTGCACCAGCTGGGGCAGCAAGGAATCCCTTGGGAAGTCTTCATCTCACATGATGTGTTTACAAACCCCCAAGCTTTCATTCAGTAGAATCTACCTTCCACTTCACAACCACCTACCTCCACTCCTCCATCATCTCCCCATATGCCTTCTCCACAAAGAAATTCACCCCCTATCCCTTCTCCTAATCTACCAAGTGAAGAAGATGTCAATGGCTCTAATGATGAGCAAACAAATGACAAAAATGAGAAAGAGGACAGTGAGGTGGAAGCTGAGGAAGATGAAGAAGATGAGGAAGAGTACAGTAGTGAGCAGGAACGTGATAATAGCCATAACAGACAGGAAAATGATGACAGCAAAAATCATGAGACAGATGCAAGTGAGACAAAGGTTGAAAACATTGAGGCAAATGCAGAGCTTGATAAAGATGATGAAAGTTGTGAAAATTATGAAGATTAATGGACATAAATGGAGCGTGAAGGAGAGGAACAACAGAGTGATGATGACCAAGAAGAGGCAACCTCTCAAGAAATAAACAGTGAGCAAGAAAAAAAAGTTAAAATCAGTGAGCCTCATGATGAGGAAAAGGGACAAAATAGTGGGTCTTATGATGAAGAATATGACAAGGCTTGTGGCACCTCAAAAGGTAAAGACACCATCATAAAACCTCTCACATGCACCTATCACAGAGGCAAAAGAGATGTGTTTGCTGCCTCAAAAATGCAAGGGGCCATCTCTCCTCCAGCAATCAAGCATCAAGACAAAGGAAAGGGAAAGGTGGAAAAAGGTGAGCAGAAGGTAAAGGTAAGAAGGAGCAAAATGATCAAGAAGACTTCTCAAGGATCTCAATTCATTGATCTAGACAGTGACAATGAAGACCAAGAGATGAAAACTAGGTTACTCCTCTTAGAAAAATATGCACAGATTCAGGAGTGGGAAAGGGATTTTGAGATGGCTCAAAGGGTCATCTACTATTACAAAGAGGGGCAGAAGAATTTCAAATATGTCAAGAGGGGCCTTGCCCTACAAAAGAAAATGGCCAAACATTATGCAAGGAAAAGCATGCTTGCTAGCGCCAAGCTAAAGAAGGCCCTCATTGAACTGGAAGACCTAAAAAGAGCCAAAATGTATGACAGCCTTGGAGTATTGTCTGAGGATTCTCAAAAGATATCCAAAACCTCTTGAGGGGTCTATCCATCAATTTTGAGGCCAATTGGACAACTTTTTGTTTTTTCCAAATTTTGACCCCTAGGAGCGCAACACCCTAGGCGCTACGCAAAAAATTGGTGCATATTTAGCTCTCAAAGTTTACATTTTTTGATTTTTCACATCACCAACAGTCTACTCACCAATTTTCAGATCATTTGGAGCAGTTTTACCCCCTCAAAAGGTCAAACAACATCAAAATTTTGACCTTTCTGCCTCCTTTTCAGACTAGGTGTTATGCACAGAGCAGTGATGGGAGATTTGATTTTTGAGATAGTAAATGGCATCCAATAAGCAAAAAGAAAACATTTTTGGAAATTATACTCATCAAGCTTTCCAATGAGCCATCACGGAGCCAAATCCGGTGTCGGGAAGACCTCCAAAAGACTGCTGCAACAGGGCCTATTTTTGCGCTACGCACCTGGAAATTTTTCACTATTTGACACATGTATTACGCTCCTGTGGTTGAGTGGGAAAAATGTGAATTTGGAAAGTTTTCTTAGGCATGTCAGGACTAAAATTCAATTTTTATTCCATTTATAGTCGGAAAAGATATTTATTTAGATATTTTTGTGCCTTGGGCTTTGCAAAGCCTCAAGGACAAGTTAGGATATTTCTCTTTGGCCAATAGGCTTCTAGATGCTTTAGTAGGCTTTCCTCTCCTAATTTGTTGTGTAAGACATGAGGATTCATTGTAAATAGTGGGGACTTGATGTTTTTAAGGGAAATACATGGTTTTATGATCTTGGACAAGATATTGGTTTTATGAAGTGAATGAATGGCTTGTGTGGCTTGATGTTGGAAAAGCTTGCTTGCAGGATTCCATAGTTTGGTGAATGGTGATGTTTTCCTAACTTGTTAATGTTTTCTTGTCCTCATTTTGTATCAGTCTGCTTGGTTTCTATAGATCAAAAAGTATAGGTTGAGATATGCTCATGGAAGCACCTCAAACCTCCTATTTGCTATAGTTTTGATGTTTTCTTCTTTTAGTCATCCTAAGGAATTCTCGATTGCTCCTTAGGCCCACTAAAACCTATTTTTGTTTCATGAATGGTTATTAGGTTATCTTATAAATATGATTCATGGTATGCCCTGCCTATTTAAAGTCTTCAAAACCCTATTGTGAAGCTTTTCTATGGAATACTGATTGATTAGGTTAAGACAAATAGGCCTTGTTTCGATCTTGCCCTTTGCCCATGCTTACCAACTTGTTTCAAAGTTCCTGATAGTTTGATATATGATGTTTAGGAGTTCCCTCTCCATATATTGAGTTGTTTGGTTATCTTATGTGTTTTCTCAAAGAGCTGAAGGTGAATTTCTAAAGTTAGGAGTTCTAATGCTTGTATGTATCACCGGAATGTTCATCTTATATGTTTATCAGTTTGAGTATTGTTCATAGAGAGTAATGGTTTTCCCTACCTCGTGAGTTATTTCTTTCAAACTATATGTGTTTAATACCTCTTAGTTTTTTCCCAAACTTAATGTTCATTACACCTCATACATCACCTAAGGATCCATTAACCTTACTAAATCGGCCCTGCAATACACTCTGTTCCATCATTTAGACACCCTTGACTTCATCTGACCCCATAGCCCTATTGATTTGATAATCTCTCTTTCCACATATTCGTACTTGATCATCTTACCCCAACCCAAAACAAATAAACAAACTACACTTAAAAACTAGCCTAAAATCAATCACCCAAAACGAACAAGTTCACATCCTTCGCATAATAGAGAGAGCCCTCTCTGAGTCCAGGAATGCTAGGTCCTAGGACTCCAAAGACTGGTCTGATGTTACCCTATCATTTGGTTTAGCCAATATTCCAAATCACGGGACCCTAACATCTCCCAACCTTTTTCAATGAGGAACGGTTCCCCCTAGCCTTAACCATTTGGGAGCCATTCCACAAGGCCATTACACTTCCGGTAAGATGCATTTTTTAGCTCCCCCTTCTCAAGTATTTTTGGTGCCTGTTATGGCTACATTGAGTCTTCCCAATTTGACCCTGGGGGTCCCAATCTAGTACATTGATCCCCCAACAAACACTCCGTCTGGTCAACTCAAACTATATACCTCTTTGACCTCGGTGCAATCATTCGCCATGACCCCTCCCTTTGCTTCAGTTCCATAGCCACCTCAATAGGAACCCACTCCTATTGCGAAAACATCTAGTGAGGGAGGCAAAGCCAAAAAGAAGGAACATAAGGACAAGGCCCCCCAAACAACTCCTATTCCTCCTAAGCCTCCAAATTAATCACCTTTGTGTGCTTTATGTGATGTTGTTGGGTATGCCACCCATAACTATCCTGAGCTTACTCATCTCAAAACTGTGGTCAACAAGATGTTTCCTGAATCTGACATCCCATAGTTCCATGTTACCTTACTTGATTCAGCCAAGAAACTCAAATCGTTGTGCACAAACCACCCCTGTGCTTTCTGTGATCTTTATGGCCACTATTCTCATATTTGTCCCTGTCTCGATGAATGTTTTGATACCCTTGAGGCAGTTCATGAAATAGAGGCCACTCATAGTGGATCTTGTACCCCTCTACTTGTGATTTCTGCTTCAACAGAACTAGAGGACATTTCTGCACCTTCCAATCAATCACAAAAAATCCGGGATGTCAGTTTTTCATCCAAATGTTGAGAGGATAAATCTTCTACTCATGATATTCCCAATCCCTCATCTTACCTTACTAAAAACATAGAGGGTGAAATTTCTAATTTTTCATCTCCCCCTCTTTACGATTCATCGTATCATGAGGATACCTCCATTTCCAATCTTGAACTTTTTTATCGTAGCTATCGTGACCTTTTCATCAATTCAGTTGGTCATGATTCTGATTTTTCCATTGTTGATTTTTCAAAGCCACCAATATTTGATGATATACCTTCTCATGAGTTGGAACTTCCTCAAACTATCGAGGCACTTCAACCCAAGCTAATGTTTATGTCAGGTTCTCGAAGCCTTCAAGTCAGTTCCACTTCTAATCACTCTGTTGCACATATTGAAAATCAATCTATCTTACAATCTTCGCATCCTCCAACTATATTACATGATCCTATCTCTCAGTCATTGGATCTTGTTGAGATTCAACAATATGATGAGCTTAGTAAAAATCAGTCACCTTCACTAAGTGGGCCCACAAGCTATTTTTAGGTGTAAGTCTATTTTTAGACTATGTCTATTTTTAGACATGGTGATCATATTTCAGAAGTTGCAGGATTCTATTTGTGGATGATTGGTCAAGTTGGAAAAATAGATGAAATCCTATTTTTAGAATATTGGGCGAAGTCTATTTATATATCGTTGATCTAAAAATAGGAGTATCGATTATTGTTAGCTCTTAATAATAATCAGACTCTAAAGATCAACATATTCTCTTGGAGAATTTAATTTCAGTGTAAAGATTTGGAAAATCAATGGGTTAAAGGAATTATGCAATTCCTAGGGTTTATTGGTGGTTCATGCATGGAGGACTCAGTTAGAAATGAAGTGGCAAAGTTATGAAAAAGTTGGAAGAGTAGTTCATGGAGTTGTTATTCAGTTTAACTCAGTTAATGGAGTTAAACTCAGTTGAGCTAGTTGTATCTAGTCTAACTAAATGATACACTACTGAGAGTGGAGTGAATTAATTAGTTAATTAATTCACAAATAATAACTCATTAATCAATTGAACAAAGACAACAGTTAACTACAGTGCATGTCAGTTCTAGTGGAGACCCAGTAGAGAGATAGGTGAAAGGGAAAGATGGACTATCTGTTGTGACTATAGTGATGCATTGATTGCACCACACACATATTGGAGTTGCCAATGAGGATTGTGCAGTGAAAGAAAGGTAGATTTGAATTCATTCAGGGGTATTCTTTAGCAGGGATTGCACAGTGGAGGTAGGCTATCAGGTGGCAAGAAATCAGTGCATGGATTTGTAGATTTCTTCTAATTAGTGTGTGACGATTGATTGCACTGAGAGCTTGATGTACTAATATTTGTATAATATTGTTACATGATCTCCATGATACATAATATATGATAGTTGGGGTTTTTAGCTTCAGGCTTTCCCTTTAAACAACTGTGTTATGTGCGATTGTTTTTATTGCTTCATGTGTTTGCAATTGAGTTTTTTAAATTTCCGCAAAAGATTAACATTGGAAGGATTTTGTATTTAGCAAGAAGATAAATATTATTAGATCAGGAGAATCTAGATATATACATGCATCTTGTATATAATTCCTACATGGTATCAGAGCAGTGTTAATTCTTGAAGATTGCAATTGTGAAGAATTGTTGAGTTTGTGTTGGTGGACAATTCGAATTTGCTGCAAAAAATTCTTGGTGCGACAATTGAGTATACATCGCAATGTATTTCAATGGGTTGTGATTCGATTATGCCCTTGATGGCAGCTCGAATTACATAGCCTGGAAGGATAGGATGGAGGTAGTGCTGGAAGATAATGGACTGAAGGAGTTCATCGATAGCGATGTTCCTAAGCCAGGATCTAGCGATGCTGCATTACTTGACGCATGGAAAAATAAGATAGCAAAGACAAGAAGAATTTTGTTGGAAGGTGTGAAGGACCATATTGTGTCTAGCCTTCATGGGAAAGCCACTCCATTTGCAATGTGGAAGGCTTTGACGGACTTGTTCCAAAGCAGCAACAACCAGAGGAAGTTGGCATTGAAAGATAAGCTTAGAAAAATAAAAATGGAGAAGGGCGACAATATTCCAAAATATCTAATGAAGTTTGTCCACTGTAGGGATGAACTAGGAAGTGTGTGGATTACTGTTGATGGTGAAGAATTGGTGATCTTGGCTCTCCTTTGGCTTTCGAAGAGTTGGCATAGCTACGAAGACTCTGTCAATGGATGGGAGAAATTGTTGGGATGGGAGCAACTTTGGTTGGATCTTGTGCAGGAGGAGATAAGGCGAAGTACCAGGGATGGCTCTTCATCAATGAATGAAGATGAAGAGAATTGCGCTTTGGCTGCCAAAGCAAGGAAAGGGAAGGGGAAGAAATTGCCTTCAAAATCTGAAGCTAAAGGTAAAAAGCAAGATTTTTCCAAGGTGAAGTGTTTTCACTATCACGAACATGGGCATTTCGCCACTAAATGCCCACAGAAGAAGAAGAACAAGAAGGCTTCTAGAGATGCAGCTGGAGATCCCTTAGCCTCACAATTTGAACTTTATTTCTCTTTGATCGCATGCTTGGTTTCAAGCTGAATGGGATTGGTGTGGTATCTTGATAGTGGTGCATCTTTCCATATGACGGGAGACAAGGAGTTGTTTAGTGACTTGGAGGATAAGGACCTTCAAGTGCATATAGAGATGGATGACGATGGTCGATACAGTGTGGCCGGCATTGGGACCATTACCTTTGAGAGGGATTCATGTAATCCATTTCTGTTGAAAGATGTTATGCATGTTCCAGGTCTGAACAAGAATTTGGTCTCAGTCGCAATGTTGGAAGACAGAGGTTATGACGTTGTTTTCAGTGAGGGAAAATATTTCCTTTGACATAAAACAATGAGTCAAACCAAGAGGATCTGGATTTGAGTTAAGAATCTCTACAAGCTGGAGGTCGATGGCTGCGCGGCAATGATGGGCAAAGTAGAAGAAGTGGTTATCTGGGATGAGGGCGAATTATGGCACAGGAGATTGGGCCATCTTCACCATGGCACTTTGAAGATTTTGCAGCAAATTTATACTAGAATTCCCAAGGGTACTCTTGCGTAGTTAGATCAATGCAAGGGATGTACTATGGGTAAGTTTTTAAAGACCACCTTTCATGAGAAGGAGAACTGTGCTTCGGTGATCCTGGAGAGAATTCACATAGACATGTGTGGACCTTTCTCGGTTGCTTCAACAGAAAAACACAGGTATTATGTTATATTTTTTGATGACTATTCTCATAGATTCTGGATCTTCTTCATGCAGAAGAAGAGCAAAACATTCTCGAATTTCTATGAGTTTAAAGCATTGGTGGAGAAGGAGTCGGGGAAGCAAGCGAAAGCTCTACGGAGCGATAATGGTGGTGAATATATCTCGGGTGAATTCAAATATTTCTGTAGCAAAGAAGGAATTCAAAGAGAACTCATAGCACCTCATAACCCACAGCGAATGGGGTCACAAAGAGGAACAACAGAATGACCGTGGGTGCTGCACGAGCTATGCTGCATGACCAGGGCCTACCGATGCACTTATGGGCGGAAGCATGCAACAATGTGGTTTATGTGCGAAACTATTGTCCTCATAGAGTACTTGGCATGAGTACACCTGAAGAATATTTTACTGGTAAGAAGCCTGATATTTCTCATTTGAATATTTTTGGGTCATCTGTTTACATTCATGTGACAAAGGACGCAGGAAGAAGCTGGAGCCGACTGCAGAAGTTGGGATATTTTTGGGGTACACAGAAACACCCCATAATTATCATGTGTATTTTCCAGACAGTCGGATGACTATGGTGCGACGGGATATAAAATTCAATGAGGTGAAAGCCATGAAGTTGTCACTTGAGAGGGAGCTACATTTGCATGCAAAGGAGGAACTTCTTGTTCCCAAAGATGAGCCTCTCAATGTGGATCAACCACATGAGGATATTCATGGAGTGGAGGAGTCCACTCATGCAGAACCAAACATCAGACAAGGCAGAAAGCGTACCACAGAAGCTGAGAGACTGAAGCTTGATGCAGCATAGAATGTAAGAGTCCCTACATCACAGCGCAGACAGAGACAGTCACCTGACCAATTTACTGGATACATGGCTCTTATGAGCAAGTGCATCATGACAAAGCCATCTTCTTTTGAAGAAGCAGTGCAGGAGCCCACATGGGTATATGCCGTGGTGGAGGAGTATGACTCCATTGTCAGAAACCGTGCTTGAGATATTGTTCCAAGGCTGGTAGGTAAATCAGTTGTAGGATCAAGTTGGATCTACAAGGTAAAGCTAGCTGCTGATGGGAGTGAAGAGAAGTATAAGGCAAGATTTGTTGCCTGGGGCTTCTCACAGATTGAGGGGATTTATTATGAAGAAACCTTTGCACCTGTCGCATGGTATTCTTCCATAAGGACCATCCTTGCTCCAAAAATAGAAGAAAAGAGATATCAACGCCTTAGAAATAAGCCACTTCGAGGGGGCAACCTCCAATACATTACATGAATGAATAATTCTTGGATGATACAAATTACTAAACCTCCTTTCTATATATAGGAGTCCATGGGGCCACAATGTAATCCTAGCCGAGCTAACAATAATAATTTAAGGGTACAATAATAACAATATGGGGGTTACAGGGGTACAATAATAACAATAAGGGGGTTACACTAACAAAAATAAGGGTCTATACTAATAATATAGGGACCTAACAGCAGGAACCCACATGGGTAGATGCCATGGTGGAGGAGTATGACTCCATTGTCAGAAACAGTGCTTGAGAGATTGTTCCAAGGCCGGTGGGTAAATTAGTTGTAGGATCAAGATGGATCTACAAGGTAAATCAAGCTACTGATGGGAGCGTCGAGAAGTATAAGGCAAGATTTGTTTCCCAGGGCTTCTCAAAGATCGAGGGGATTTATTATGAATAAAACTTTGCACCTATCACATGGTATTCTTCCATAAGGACCATCCTTACTCTCTCAGAGCAGATGGGTTGGCACATTCATCAAATGGATGTGAAGACTGCGTTCCTTAATGGGATCATTGAGGAAGAGGTGTACATTGAGCAGCCTAAAGTATTTGAGATCTTCAGCAGCAATTTGCTTGTGTGCAGACTCAAAAGAGTGTTGTATGGGTTGAAGCAAGCACCACCTTCTTGGTACACTCGAATCGATAGCTATTTCACTGGACTTGGCTTCACGAAGAGTGAGGCGGATGCAAACCTGTACCAAATTGTGGTGAAGGATAAGATTTTAATCATTGTTCTTTATGTTGATGATTTAATACTAACGGGTGATGAGAATTTGATACACTCATGCAAGGAAAATCTTACAAAGGAGTTTGAGATGAAGGATTTGGGCCTCCTTCATTATTTCCTTGGATTGGAAATATGGTAGTGGGAAGTTGAACTGTTTGTGTCTCAAGGCAAGTATGCCTAGGAGATACTGGAGAAGTTTCACATGCAAGGTTGTAAGCCTATCGACACTCCTCTTCCAGGAAACTGGAGGAAAGAGGATGCTACATCGGTAGAGGTAGTGGATGCCACTGTTTATCGACAGTTGGTGGGTTCGCTCATGTATTTAGTTAATACAAGACCGGACATATGCTATGCGGTGAATCAAATTTCACAAGCGATGGTTAAGCCTACCAAGCTCTTTTGGAAGGCAGGCAAGCATGTCCTGAGATATCTCAGGGGCACATCTGCGTATGGCTTATGGTACAGGCAGACGGATGAGGTGAAGTTGCATGGATTCACAGATGCAGATTGGGAAGGCAACCCAACAAATAGAAAGAGCACATCAGGAGGGGTTTTCAGTATCGGATATACAACAGTTTCTTGGTATAGCAGGAAACAAATATCTGTGGCACTCAGTTCAGCGGAAGCAGAATACATGGCAGTAAGTCAAGCTTCATGTGAGGCTATCTAGATGAGGAAGATCCAAGTCGGTTTGTTCGATTCACATTTAGATCCTATAGTGATACATTGTGATAATCAGAGTTGCATTAAACTCTCAATTAATCCTATGTTTCATGATAGATCTAAACATATTGATATCTAGTATCATCATATCAGATATTGTGTGCAGCGGAAGATCATGTTGCTTCAGTACATTCCTACGAAAGATCAGGATGTAGATATTCTGACGAAGGCGCTCACCAGGAGAAAATTCGAATACCATAGAGGTAGGATCGGGGTGAAGGATAATCCGTATCTTGTTGAGAGGGAGTGTCGAGATTCAACAAGATGATGAGCTTAGTGAAAATTAGTCACCTTCACTAAGTGTGCCCGCAGGCTATTTTTAGGTGTAAGTCTATTTTTAGACATGGTGATCATATTTCAGAAGTTGCAGGATGCTATTTGTGGATGGTTGGTCAAGTTGGAAAAATAGATGAAATTCTATTTTTAGAATATTGGGCGAAGTCTATTTATAGATCGTCGATCTAAAAATAGAAGTGTCGATTATTATTAGCTCTTAATAATAAAAAGACTCTAAACATCAAATTATTCTCTTGGAGCACTTAATTTTAGTGTACAGATTTGGCAAATCAATGGGCTTAAGGAATTACGCAATTCCTAGGGTTTACTGGTGGTTCATGCATGGAGGACTCAGTTAGAAATGAAGTGGCAAAGTTATGACAGAGTTGGAAGAGAAGTTCATGGAGTTGTTATTCAGTTTAAATCAGTTAATGGAGTTAAACTCAGTTGAGCTAGTTGTATCTAGTCTAACTAAATGATACACTAGTGAGATTGGAGTGACTTAATTAGTTAATTAATTCACAAATAATAACTCATTAATCAACTGAACAAATACAACAGTTAAATACAGTGCATGACAGTTCCAGTGGAGACCTAGTGGAGAGATAGGTGAAAGGGAAAGATGGACTATCTGTTGTGACTATAGTGATGCATTGATCACCACACACACATTGGAGTTGCCAATGAGGATTGCGGAGTGCAAGCAAGGTAGATTCAAATTCATTCAGGGGTCTTCTTCAGCAGGGATTGCACAGTGGAGGCAGGCTATCAGGTAGCAATAAATTAGTGCATGGATTTGCAGATTTCTTCTAATTAGTGTGTGACGATTGATTGTACTGAGAGCTTGATGTACTAATATTTGAATGAGATTGTAACATGATCTCCATGATACATAATATATGATAGTTGGGGTTTTTAGCTTCAGGATTTCCCGTTAAACAACTGTGTGTTGAAGCCTAGAAAATCTATGCTTCAAACATCGGGGAAAACCACTCGGTCGGGACCTTAAGACAGCTCCTTTTCCGTTTGGTATGGTGGCTCCGACTGGATTTAAAGGACCAGTTTCCTTATAACTAAATGGATTGGTTTGGATGGGTGGAAATGGGACTAAATTAACTGAAATAAAACTATCTAATTTAAACTAAATACTGATAAAGAAATTCTAACACTAACTCGGGTAATTATATGTGAATACAACTTAAGATTGTTCCAATTTAACAATAACCATAAAAATGTATTATTATTTAAATTGAAATGTGCAGAAACAAATAAAGATAACTCTGTTTAAGAAATTAAACAGAGTTGTATTAGCATATTGCATTCATCATCGTATACCATCTATATATACTTATGAAAGATAACGTTTCAATTATACTCAGAAATGATATATAAAAGGAAGCGTTGTGAAAACAAATATATATAAATGATAGCAATTTTAAAGCGAATATCATAAGAAAAAAGAAATCAACAGTGAAAGAATAGAAATACCTCATTCATCTCGAAGACTTTCAAATGCAATGTGATATTCTAATCCAGTAACTCTGATGCAAAATCAAATTCCAAGGTACAGAAATGCAACACTTCAAAGATAATTCCGCATGAAAATCACCATATGTGATCCTTTTTAAAAATATATAAGACAATGGAGTACAGAAATGCAATCTCCAAGTCAAAAAATATTAAGATCCGGGACCCTTCTCTAAATGCATGAGAAGGGTTTAAATACTACTTATCTAAATCTAAAAATAGTCTTATTACAAAAATTAAGGATTCGGTTCAATTACCGTCCTTTTCCTAGGCTAAAATACAGTAAAATTAAAACTAAATCTAACTATCTATGAATTTGATCTTTAAACTTGCAGGCATCTAGCATAGTTTTGAGAGGATGCGGTTGGACGACTTCAGAATTCAACTGTCCTGAAAAGACAGAGTCGGCAAGCATAGGCGCAATCTTCTCTGTAGCATTGATGATACAATTAAGTGTGCTGTGCTGACTGTGTGGCTTCACTAAGTACGCCCAGTATGAGTCCCAATTTAATCTTGTCAGCCCTTGAATTGATTTTTCTCTTTCTTCTGCCTTTTGCCTCCATTCTGTTTGCAATTGATGTGCCTGTGGGAGATATCCTGGAACAGTTTCTGGAATCAAGTTAGCTTTGTGTAAATTATCATTTACACAATCAGTAATAATGTTTGCCGCTGTAGCCGCCTCCTCTGCTGCCTTTTCTTTGTGCATTTTCCTTTATTTGAGCTTATTGCTCTGTTATTAATTTTGCAATTTCATCTTGATTTTGCTTCACCATTTTCTCATATCATAATTTAGCCAAAGTAGTTTCTTTTTATATATTTGACCTTTCGCAGTAATTTTTTTTTTGTGCCGAACACGCTCCACATCTTTTTCCTTACTCAGCATGAAGTGCCTTGAATTTGGTCAATGTTTCCTCATTTTGTCTTACAGTTATTTCAAGTCTTCTTCAACTCCCGACTTTTCTCAATAAGAGCTTTATGTTTCTCTGAGAACTTTTGACCTCCAACAGCTTCTTCAGTAACTTCTAAAAGCTCTATAGAGGATAAATTTTGGCAAACTTACATACCTTATCTTGTGGTAGAAACTATGTCAATTTGCCCACTTGGATATTTGAACTTGTGATCAGCGTCTAAAACATCCTTTTTTGGTACTGTCCACCCATGTTTATTTTTATTCAATGGCTCATCTCTTTTGGTCCATTCTTGTGTGCATTCTGACAAATTCGCATGTTCTCTGATAAATTCTTTCATAAATTGCTTATTATAAGGCGCATGAGGTTCCGGCAACTTATACATCTGCCTCACGTCTTCCGTGGAGAATGACCCGATTAGCTCTTCAGATGGAGTTTTAAATTGCCTGTCTGAAATATCAGTGCTGTCCAGCACCCATTTCACCATGTCCGTATATGGGAGAATCCTTGGCCTTGCCGCTGTCCTATGCAAAAATGAACAAGCCAGTTCTTTGAGGGTTGCTTCAGACGTATTACTAGAACCTACTGTAGGCACAACTTTCATCACCATAGGATTTTCATCCTCTAACAGATTATACATTCCTTCCCAAGTGGATATACCAGCATCTTTATTACAAGCGGTGTCTGCATACAGCGCAGCCATTTCTTTGTTTTCAGAACTCGAGCTCTTCTCCTTCTTACCCATAGTGTTTAGTGAAAGCTTTGTATAGACGTTTGCTTCTTTGTGCCTGCGTTTTACGAGTAAATGAGAGTAATGGCATAAGAAAGGTGATGAGACTGTTTTAAATGTGAAAGTGGATGAAATATAATATTTAAATCGTGAAACGACTTTCAATCCAAACACAATCTCATTTACCATTAATTGTCAATCCAATCATTTAATTTAATCATTAAAGCGCATAACAGATTTGATATATGGGAAGATTGCCTTTGGACAACGCGCCTACATGAATCTGCGACATTGCGATCTGCAATTTGCTACGCAATATCGCAATATCGCAATGTCACAATATCGCAATATCGCAAAATGAAGCCATCGCAGTTATGTAAAATAGCGCAAAAGTGAAAATTGCACAATAGCGCAAAAGCTCACATCGCAAATCTCGCAAAAGCGCAAAATTGAAAATAACGCAAAAGGTATTCATTAATCACTTCTGTTTTCTGCGCTATGCGATCTGCGACCAATACGTTTATTGTATAGGCTTTTGGGGTCGCATTATCGCAAAAGCGCAAAATCGCATTTTCAGTTTTATAAAAGATATATATCATTTTGCTATGGATGCGCTATTTTGTTTAAAGAGAAATTTTATTGTAATTTATCATAAACTTAAGTGTTTCTTAATGTTCTTTCTGAGGGATTTCTATAAGTTTATGATAGAAAGTTTTATTTGAAAAGGAAAACAAATCCTAATTGATTTTTTGGATTTTTTAATTAAGGGTCCCCATTTATTTAGTATTATTACTAATATTAAATAAAAGGGGGGTTGTTGCTGGTCACAACACTGTGTTATGTGCGATTGTTTTTATTGCTTCATGTATTTGCAATTGAGTTTTTTAAATTTCCGCAAAAGATTAACAGTGGAAGGATTATGTATTTAGCAAGAAGATAAATATTGTTAGATCAGGAGAATCTGGATATATACATGCATCTTGTATATAATTCCTACATGTCTTACAATCTTTGCATCCTCCACTTGTATTACATGATCCTATCGCTCAGTCATTGGAGGAGTCATACATAGCGAGAACTATGGAAAAACAAAAAATATCTTCTTTTTTTATGTTTGCTCGCCTTCGTTTTTCAAAAGTTTATGTTTGTAAGTCTTTGACTCGTACTGTGTTTAGACACCATGATACAACCACAAAATGTATTCCATCCGCTTTTTGCTTTTACTTTTCTGCATATACATTCAAACTTCGAAAGTTGTGGTTTACATTGTCTTATCTTTCTTGTTGGTTGATATGCATGTATATATTTCTTGACATGCATTCCGTTGCCTTCATAGGCCAACCAATGCACCGATGGCTGCATTAGAAGTATCACTTCACGTGAGTTTTGCCTATGTTCTGTTTAGGTTAGGAGTAGTAGTGCTTCTTTTTATTTTTTGTTTTCTTTGAGTTTCTTTACGTTCAATTGTTTTCATTCTGATTCTTTCCTTTTCTTCGTTTTGAACTATAGGTTAGTTACCACATGAGATTGTGTTTGGATTTTGAAGCAAGAATGGTGAAATCTATGAGGAAGATGTACTACTATCAATGCTTGGTTTTTTGTTTATTCCTCTCTTTGCACGATTCTTGAATTATTTTAAGTTGATGATACTCTGATGGAAAATATGTTCCTCGTCGGAGAAAATTGTAGTGAAATCATGATGTTTGGATTTTAACTAGTACCACCTTCTCTAATCGGTTTTATTTTTCGGTTAATACTTTTCAGCCTAGTTCAGTAGAGTAAGGAGGGAAGGAAACCTTAACAAGTATGTCATAGGTGTATATAAATATCCTTCTCTAAAGGAACAACCTTGTCTCATCTCAATAAGTTGAGATCCCTCTTTCTCCCTATGAAATAAATAAGTGCCTATGCGCAGTTCTTTGAGAAAAAAATGAAAAAATAAATGTAGGGAAAAAGAAGAGAAAGGCTTCCTGTGCAGAGAGTTGAAGCAAGAAACTCCATCGAGGTACTGTACAAGCTCGCTGGTAGTGGAGAAATGTTTGTGCTCCTAAAGTGACTCTGCCAGGGTAATGTCTAGGCCTGCTAGCAGCGGAGCAACGCCAAAGATGAAAATAAGACTCGAACAATTTCCTTTACTTGTGCACTTATATACTCTTCATCCCCAATAGAAACAACTTGGTTTGAATTGGCTTCTTTAGTGTGTCACCGATGAAGAGGACATATGGGACCATGTATTTAACTCAGACAAAGTGAGGCAAATGTGGTAATCAATGAATTGAAAAATACTTCCAAAAGGGTGAAACCAGTTTTCTAGGAGACAATATTCATTCAGAGAGCTAGAGTTCTACCAGTGTGTCACCGGTGTCTTAGCGGCTACAACCACCCTCCAAAATTTTTCCTTTGCTTAGATTTTGGAGACTAACCTTCTTTTCACAGGATCTTATCTAACACTTCTATCAGGTATTCATGATTTTATTGATGTTTATATTTTATCTATGATTGTGTTCACTTTATTTTCACTTAGTTAACCTTTCCAAGTCACAAGCTAATCTCCTGACTTATTCTTCATGCAATCCAAGAAGGCAGGAAGCCTTGATGACTGGAATTGTGAAACCTCGATTGGAAGTCATCCTTGAGCTCATAATTGCGTAGTCATGGTAGGAAACCCAACACCGAGTCTAGAAACTGCACAATCCCTCACTAAGCTCAGAAAATATGCATTGCACTAAGCCGAAAAGTTGCCCTGTTCCCAAAGTTTCACAATCTTTCTTGGTGACGTGCATTGCATATTTTTTCGGGGAAAATCAGAAAAAAATAAAGAAAAAATTCCACTAAAATATAGGGATATATTTTTAGTAACCCGAAGGAGGCACACTTTCTATTTTTGGAAACTTTCACCATGTGTTGTTTTTTCCTTGATTTTAGGCATGCACGTCATAAACCCTAATTTCATAAAATATATTTAATTGACGCTCCTAGGGCTCATTTGAACACTCGATCTTGGAGCTCTAGCATTCCCGTGGAGATCAAGAAACCTTTGGTGTGATCATCATCGCTTTTCTAGGTGTTTCACATTTATTTATTTTCTTCTTTTACCATTTGTGTAATGTTCCAAAATTAGCATGAAGCTAATTTGAACGTTAATTTTGTTCATGACATCTAGGAGGTGAATAAAATGGGTGAGGAGACCCATGAGTAGGAATAAAATCCCTCATAGTGTGAAAAGGGATCAATGGAACAGCTTTATTTTGCACCTTCTAGTGTGAGGCAAATGCATGAGGAAAAGGTCAAGTTTGACCAAGTCAACAGTGTTGTCTAAGAGGGTGTGGCTTGCTTGGGAAGACAACGCAGTTTTGGAGGGAAAGGATTCACATGGTGTTGGAAACCCTAATAGGTGGGACCCAAGATGAGGAGGCTCACAAAAATTATAAGGAGGAAGATAACAGACTTTTGGGTCTATCTTGTGTATTAGATTTTCATGTCTTCTTAGACACTTGAGCATTTTTCAGCTGTTTAGTTGAGTATGCAGTGTTGTTCAGCACAAGGCATTCCTGCTTAGGGATTCCTACTCCTTCATTGAGAGATCACTTGGAGGAGTTATGTTCTTCATTCACCACATTCGGGCTTGTGGCCTAGCATCCTCCTTCAGCCACAACGTTATTCCTGTAGCAGGGGACGTTGTGTTGCAGGGTGTTGCAGTGGGAGACTCACAACACCAACTCCCGAGCTTATCTTTCAGAGGAGGGAGCTTCCCTTGCTTTGCAAGATCTGTACAGGAGGTTCTAGAGCTTATTTGACATCTTGGCATGTGGCCACTTCACCTTCCATCCTCTACAACATAGTTATCTTCATAAACTGCGTCATTTTCTTGGGGGCAACAGTTGTAGGGTTTGATCCCTTGCTTGTGAGCTAGTTCCTTGGAGAAAAGGCCAACCTTTCTCCCGGAAATCTCTGTACTTCATTCCTTCTCTTTCACTTGTATATTTCAGTCACATATATTCAGTGCTACAGTAAAAATTTGTTTTTCAGATCCATATCTGCAGATCTACATTTTTATACATTGTACTCTCATGTAACCCTTGTTGGGTGATCTTATTTTGTATAAAAAGGAAGGAATCTCCATTTTCTCAGCCATTGGATGATTGTACACTCCTTATATCTTATTTCTCATCATTTTTTGCATAAAACCTCATTACAATAACGCAATCCTTGATTCAGTACCTTCTGCATGAGCTAGGCTATGGGGTTTGGGCTTATTTGAGCTGCATTGACTTGGGGATATCTGTTTATGTTGGATAGAGTGATTTGTTTCACCTCTAATTCTGCATGTGAGTTTTATATGATGTATTATAAGGGATACAAGTCCCATTTCTCATAGGTATAGCGTTATTTTTTGAAGACAACTATTTTATGCCCTATATTACTACATTTCCCCACTTGGGAAGGAGAATATAGGCCATATACTTGCTGAGGATATTCCATTTTCTGGAGAGATGTTATTTTACATGTAATTAGCTGATCTGTATTTCCATACTCATGGGTTGCTGAAGCTTCAACTTTGGAATATCTCAAGATATCATGTTTGTTGTAGCTGTTCCAGTTTTGGAATATTACAGTGGTATCAGAGTTGCCATCTTGGCTTAGCCTGTGGATTTAAGATCCAATCAGAAGATAAGAAGAGGAGAACAAAATTATGGAGAGGATGATATTACTCTCATCCATTTTCAGATCTAAGAAGAGCCTCTCCAAGGAGGTTCAACCAATGGAAGAAGAAATATGTAATGAAACTCCAAGAGGGTTTCAAGGAGGAGAAAGCTACAGTGAGACCTCTAGAAGGTTTCAAGAGGAAGAATAAGATCCATGCACTTCCTATTCTCATAGAGGGAGTGGAGAGCAAGAAGACCACTTAGAACATGAGATCCCGAGTGGGTATTTGGTAGAATACAAGTTCCAACATAGGGCTTTCAAAGAGACCCTATATTATCCTCAGTTTTTTCAACTGAGAGAATAAAGGAGGCCATACAGTAAGAGGATGATAAGAGGCAATAAATTCCTATTGTCTACATTTGATGGATCACTCGAGTATGCAGCAAAGACTTGGGTGATGAAACTAGAGGCAATTTTCCTACTACATCCAGTAGTGGAAAAAGAAGTTGTGGAGATCTCAGTGCTCCACTTGAAGGGCAAGGAAATCTCTTGCTGGATCAGCCATGTAAGCCATGCAAAAATATCTACTTTTTTTGATTTTATGCATCAATTAATTAGGAGATTTGACAGTAGAAGATCAGAGGAGGAGGAGTCATCTTCTCCATTTGAGGAGCCTTATACCAGCGTTGTCACCATCATGGAGGGGCAGCCATCTGTAGCAGTAGTTGGATCGGTCAACACATTGAAGAGAGGAACTCTTGCAGCCCTACAAGAGATTCCCAAGACTCACCAAGATATGAATGTATTTCCATTTCCGATCATTTCAGAAAATCTTATGGGAAGCCTTGGAAATTTGTCCTCACAGGGTCTAGGATCAAAACACATTGTTGTGGGGGAGTAGCAAGCTTGCACAGTGCTATGCAACTTGGGATTGATCCAAGAGGGGAGGAACATCCATTCCTTTGCACCCTTATTGAGTTAAATTCAGCATAATGGTTTAGGGTGCGAGATTGTTGGAGGCGTCATGAATGTTGAGTCACTTCCTATTCATGGTGTTTGGCCTTCAGCACACTTGGATTCTTTTGTATTCAAGAGATTGGTTGATGAGAGGTATTTTCTGAAAGATCTCCAAGGGGTTACATCTCAACTTCCCATGAGGTGTAAGGAGAGAAATCTATTTTGGGAGATTGGTAGTCTTCATTTGGAAGATACCAAAGTAGAAAATGATTGGAGGCATCCACATTTGGATGAAGGGAGGTGGATGGAGAGCAAGAGGTTGGTGAGCCACTTACAGATATATGACACAAGGCAGTAAAAAGCAAAGCTACACTGGCTACTCTTGAGAGAGTTTTTCCATCATGAGGCATATCCTTCTCCTAAGGGTATGGGGGTGGAAGACAATTGGCAGAACACTAGCATCATATGGCAGCCTAGAGGTTGGGTGTATCATGTTGATTTCATCCTCGTCACATCAATCAATATATTTTCACCTCATGATTTGTATGATGCAAGTGTGAGAAGGCAGCAAGATTCAATATTGTTGTGGCTTCTCTTGGGAGAGTGTGGGTAGAAATTTTCCCATACTTTTCATGATATTTCCGGAGAGAAGGGAGGCACATTCAAGGTGCAAGGAGGCTACCCTTCAGCATTGGAGGATTATGAGAGACTTCCATGTGGTAATGAGGTCTTCTCACATATCAGCATGATGGTGGATGGCTTTGGCATATGGAATTCCAAAAGGAGAATTCATGGAGTGACAAGAGCCTTGTTACTAATGCCTACAACGCTGTCACTTGTGAGCATGTTTCTATTGATAGAGTGTTCCAAAGGGAGTATGCACCCTCTCTTCTTGCAGATTTTTATGAGAAGATTCTCATGAGAGGACTCACTCATGGACCTCACCTTCAGCTCACACATGATGCATGGTAATAAATAGATTTATGTGCTTGTTGGTTACTCTATTGAGTATTTGTATTGTCTCACCATATGTAAACAATGCATTTCTCCACAAGAGAGCAAGATTATTTATGGGTTTCATGGTCACTTTAGGGCCAAATTTTATGATGATGATAACCCATCTCTACATGAATTTGGGAAATTGTTTTATTTTTTTGATTGTATACATCTGATCTATATTGCTGCTTACTACTTCATAGTAGATAAGCTAACATGCATAGCTGAAAATTCATTGGAGGACAACTTTCCACTTGATGCTCTGAATCAACAGTTGGAAAGATTGTGTTGTATCCACCAGAGAGACCATGTGTATCATCCAAAATTAAACATAACCTTCATCCATTTTCTGATTTGGATGCCATATGGTGATGATGTGCCATTCATCGTGTATGGAATGGTTTGGGCTGGCATGGATCATTGTTTTGGAGGAAGGGTCCTTTGAGACTCAATCTTCTTCTTGCCATTGGAGGGAAATCATGTTGCAGCCCAAGATCATCATGCCCTCTACACTTATCATAAGTGGAGTGGAGGACAGCGTGGGATAGGACCTCTTGCCTATCATGTTCATTTATTCAGCCCACCTACACTTCAGGAGCCAAAGGTGGAGGAGATTCTTCATGAGTTGCCATGTTGGAGGGTGACTCATTTCATATGGATGATAGCTTGCGGGTGGAGGTTTCACTTGGGAATGAGGAGTTCCCATGCATTTCATCCTCCATGCCTTGAGAGGACCTATAAACAGCACATAGTTATCTCCTTGAGTATGCTACTTTTGCATGATGATAGCTATTTGGGGTGTCCACCAAATGCTAATTTTCTTCCTTGGGAGAGGCATTATGAGGATTCATTGTTGAGACAACATCTCTTCACTTGGAGGATATCATCATACATGGATGCTATAGGGAGGGGAGGAGACATAACTCACTCTATCCTTGCACTTGCTTGAGGACAAGAAATCTTTGAGAGGGGAGGACTGTAATGTTCCAAAATTAGCATGAAGCTAATTTGAACATTAATTTTTCTCATGACATCTAGGAGGTGAATAAAATGGGTGAGGAGACCCATGAGTAGGAATAAAATCCCTCATAGTGTGAAAAGGGATCAATGGAGCAGCTTTATTTTGCACCTTCCAGTGTGAAAAGGGGCAAATGCATGAGGACAAGGTCAAGTTTTAACAAGTCAACAACAATGCCTAAGAGGGTGTGGCTTGCTTGGAAGACAACGCAGTTTTGGAGGGAAAGGATTCACATGGTGTTGGAAACCTTAATAGGTGGGATCTAAGGTGAGGATGCTCACAAACATTATAAGGAGGAAGATAGCAGACTTTTGGGGTTAGCTTATGTATTACATTTTCATGTCTTCTTAGACACTTGAGCATTCTTCAGCTGTTTAGTTGAGTGTGCAGTGCTGTTCAGCACAAGGAATTCCTGCTTAGGGATTCCTTCTCCTTCATTAAGAGATCACTTGGAGGAGTTATGTTCTTCATTCTCCACATCCGAGCTTGTGGCCTAGACTCCTCCTTCAGCCACAATGTTATTCTTGTAGCAGGGGACGTTGTGTTGCAGGGTTTTGTAGTGGGAGACTCAAAACACCAGCTCCCATGGAAAATTTTAGGGGCTAATATTTGCAGATGGGCTAATTTTCCATGCTTTTTCCAAAAAAAATATTCGCCAATTCCCATTTTTTTTTTAAATTGGTTCGCCCAAATTTTATATTATAAAAATATTTTACCCTAAAAATCGCTAAAAAATATATATATACTAATACAAAATGATTACAAAACTAAATATTTTTACCAAAATAACATCAAAAATTCTACAATTCACATATTGGGGACTACTAAGATTCGCCAAGTTTTTAAAATTTAAGATAAATTTCCATCCTTAAAATTTTCCCTGCCAGCTCCCAAGCTTATCTTTCAGAGGAGGGAGCTTCCCTTGCTTTGCAGTATCTGTACAGGAGGTTCCGGAGCTTATTTTACATCTTGGCATGTGGCCACTTCACCTTCCATCCTCTATAGTGCATTTATCTTCAGAAACTGCGTCATTTTCTTGGGGGCAACAGTTGCAGGGTTTGATCCCTTGCTTGTGAGCTAGTTCCTTGGAGAAAAGGCCAACCTTTCTCCCGGAAAGCTCTGTACTTCATTCCTTCTCTGTCACTTGTATATTTCAGTCACATATATTTAGTGCTGTAGTAAAACTACATTTTTCAGATCCATATCTGCATATCTGCATTTTTATACATTGTACTCTCATGTAACCCTTGCCAGGTGATCTTATTTTGTATAAAAAGGAAGGAATCTCCATTTTCTCAGCCATTGGATGATTTTATACTCCTGATATCTTATTTCTCATAGTTTTATGCATAAACCATCAATACAATAACACAATCCTTGCTTCAGTACCTTCTGCATAAGCTAGGCTATGGGGTTTGGGCTTATTTGAGCTGCATTGACTTGGGGAGATCTGTTTATGTTCGATAGAGTGATTTATTTCACCTCTAATTCTACATGCGAGTTGCATATGATGTATTATAAGGGATACAAGTCCCATTTCTCACAGGTATAGCATTATTTTCTGAAGACAACTATTTTATGCCCTATGTTGCTACATTTCCCCACTTGGGAAGGAGAATATAGGCCATATACTTGCTGAGGATCTTCCATTTGCTGGAGAGATGTTATTTTACATCTAATGATCTGATCTATATTGCCATAATCATGGGTTGTTGAAGCTTCAACTTTGGAATATCTCAAGATATCCTATTTGTTGTAGCTGTTCCAGTTTTGGAATATTACAATTTGCCCTATGTGAGTCCTTTTTTACTTATTTCTTTGCATGCATGCTGGCGTTTCAACCTGATTTAGCTTGTAAAAGTGTTGGTTCAAGTTATCATTTTCCTTTCGCAAGTGTCACATATTTTTCTTCGTTTTTGCATCGATGGTCGTCATTGCAACGACTCTCCTCAACGATTTGGTTTTCTTCCCGTTTATTCAGTTTATACACTTGATTTATCTTTTTTCATTCAAATTATTTAGATCTGCAATCAAGCCAACACTATCTCTCAGATATTCTCATTTTTTCACACTTCCCTTAGGTAGAACTGTCATTCCCTTGGCAAGTTTTCAGTTTTCCCAACTGGGCACTACACAATATTAAGGCTCAAGCAAACATATTGACCCTTGGAATTGCGCAGTGTGAAGTACAAGTTGGCCCAAATATGCATTTCACAATTCCAGGGCTTATTCTACATCCCTAGCCACTGAGATTGTGCAATGCACAACCTCTCCCAAACCACTCACAAGGCTGAAATGTGCATTGCACAGTCTCAGGCCTCAACCTTCGACCCTGACTACTGGGACTGCATAGTGCGTAGTTCCCTCACGTAGCCAACTTCTCTTTCCAGTGAAAATTTCGCAATCCTTTCCATCATATGCCAATTTTGTTGCTTGAACATGCCTTGAAAGTGTTTTTTCTTAAAACTGATGTTTTATTTCCATGAGTGTCTTTTATGTCCCATAGGTACAACAATTTTTAAGCACCTTTCCAACAGTTGCTATTACCATGGCACTAAAGAGAGCGGCTTCAAAATAAACCACTGAAAGAAGTATTGGGGAAGCTTTTGAGCAAGTATCGATTAACTTGCTAGTATATGTGGACACTCAGTTGTTTGTAGAAAAGGAATCGAAACTGACATGGAAAAAGATGAAAGATGATTTTGCAAAGGACATTGGGGTAAACTTAGAGGACTGGCAGGTTTATCTCAACATCTGTCAATCAGGACTATATAGGTTTGCATGCAGGTATCCAACCTTCCCGTGTGCAGATGTGATCGATTGGGTTGTCTCACACACTAATGAGAAAACTATGACACTGAGAAACACTAGTGGATAGAAGCTTTCTACATTTTTGGCAACATATTTTCAACATATGTAAGATCTTCATGAGCGATTGAAGATCATGGAATATTCATTTTATGCAAGCATGAAGTATATTGTTAGAAGTTGGGTGAAGGAGACATTAAAGTTTAGATAGACACTCACCCACACATACAAGACGAAGTCACTCAGGAAGGCCTATCAGTTCTTGGTCATATTAGCTTGAATAATATATGTCCAATCGAGCAGAGAGACCTTTCCTAAGGGGTGGGATATCTTATTGAACCTGATGGTGAACGAGGGGAAGCTGTAATATTCCAAATTAGCTTTCAACTAGTTGGAATATTAAATTTTGTTTTTTCTACTTAGATAGAATAATAAGAGGGCAGGGAGACCCATAAATCTCGTTAGTAGGAATAAAATCACTCCTAATGTGAATAAGGAGCACCATAGTAGCTAGATAAAGCACCCTCATGTGTGAATAGGGATGAAGCATGTAGATGGGGTCAAGTTTGACCAAATCAACAACGTTGGTATGGAGAGAGTGGACAATCAATGAGAGACAACGTAGTGTGAATGGGAGGAAGTCTCCATGAGAGAAGTGGCTTTAATGAGTGGGGCCAAAGGTGAGAAGGCTCACAATGCATATAAGGAAGGGGAATGCAGCCATAGAAGCAGGTTGATTATTATTGTGTTTTTGGTTTGTTATGACTTCTTGCACTCTTCATCTCTTTAGCAGAAACTACCGTGTT
This sequence comes from Pinus albicaulis, assembly GCA_034641835.2. Taxonomy (NCBI): domain Eukaryota; kingdom Viridiplantae; phylum Streptophyta; class Pinopsida; order Pinales; family Pinaceae; genus Pinus; species Pinus albicaulis. The sequence goes on from CM076572.1 coordinate 1,424,420,274, forward strand.
GTTTAGCACAAGGGTGTTCCCGAGCGGGAATCCCACCCTCATCCTCGGGGAACTTCGAATTCCCACTCAGGAGAGGTTTGTGAGATGCATATCCACATTTTGGCATCACTTCAGCTTCATTTTTTCATCTACAATGCAGCTTCTTCTAGGACTGTGTTGAGTTGCAAGGCAGAAGTAGTGGAGGATTGATAGGGCCATTTTCTGTGTTTGTTTTTTAGTGGAGAGGTAGCCTTTCCATTGGGAGGTCAGCAAGGAAGGTCTCAGAGCTTTAATTCATCATTTGACACTAGGCCAAGATATTACCACTTCCTATAGCGCAGTTTCCCTCATATACTTTGTTATTTCAAAGGGCAGTTGCAGCGGTAGTTTCAGGGCATCATTTAGGGAGTTAGATTTCTAGTGAAGGGATCAGCCTTTCACTTGGAGAATCTATTGGGAGGAGGCTTCATTCTTTCCTACATCATTTCAACCACCTTTTTCCAGCTATTCAGTTGCAGTGAATCTTCGTCCCTAGGGTTTCAATTCACCATTGTGTAGATTGTGTATTTTCGAAAACCCTTTTTGGGTTGTCTTGGAAAGGTGATTGGGAGCCTGGATCTCTGTTCCTAGCATTTCTTGAGATATATATCAGGATATCCATATTATTATACTTTCCAGTAGCATTTATTCTCACTATTACTGCGCTGTATCAGTTCTCCCACATTTTTTATAGCAGCAACATCTCACTTTTGAGAGTGTTTTATCATTGGAGGCTTGTTTGCCCTTCTTATCTGATTTGTGCCTCAATTTATTGTACTTATTTGCTGTTGATTTGCTTAATAAAATGGCTCCATATTTGCCTCATATATTGGTGTATTTATAGTCACTTCTATTTTCCATTATTTTGTTCTATATTGCTGCTTTTCCTATTTTGGGATATTACAGTGGTATCAAAGCATAATTTTGGCTCAACTTGTGTATTTTCAACCAATATGTCATCAGAAGAAGGAGAGCATATCATAGAAATAGATAAGAGATATCTCAATAGAAACCATAGATATGATTATACATATAATAGAGAAGACAAAGGCAAAACTCCCATATCAGGAGAAGAGGATGACAAGGAGTTCCCCAAGCTTCTTCTTCAAACCATGCAAGAAATTGCAAGAAAAATAAAGGAGATGAGGATGGATAGACACAAGGAATCCCCTAAAGGCTTTCTACATGGAGAAGGCTTCGAAATTTCACATCACTAGCATGATCAACCAGTGAAGCAATAGATTTCCCAATGCTCCACTATGCCTACATTCTTAGCAGTGGGAAATGGAGGATTTCAATGTTGGGTTTGTGTTATATTCTTTCCACGACTAGTCACACGCAGGGGGGGTAACAGGGGGTGATAGCCCCCCCTGTACGTTGCGTTGGGCGCAACATACGGAGGTGTCACACGGGGGGCGGTAGCCCCCCCTGTCGGGGTCCAGGGCAACGCCCTAGAAAGAAAAAAAAAATCGGTCCTTATTTTCCGTTGGGCAGACCCGCCGATGGTTTTGTGCATGGGTTTGCACATGGTTTTGGGGCATGATGGTTTTCGGCCCTTGTATTTTGTAGATCTGGTCAAGGGAACTATGATTATGTTCTAATCCAGGGTTAATGGATTGGGGATTATGTATGCTTCGGCATGTATATATATGTGTTGTAACACTAAGAGGAATATAATGAAAAATCAAGCTGGTCGTCCCGATTTGGGATCCAGGGGAAAATCTTTGTTATTATCTGTTTAATGTTTTATGCTCTCGCTATTGCTTATTTTCTGTTTTTAATATTTGTTTGCAGATAATTTCTATACAGGGTTAAAACCTACTTTCAAGAACAAGAAACTATTGAAGGTTACTTTCATGAGTATGAGTCTCAATATTAGAGATTCAGATATCATTTGAGCTTTCAGGAGTTTTGTTAGATCAAGGACAATAGGAGACCTCGACATCACACTAGAGGTGGAGGATTCATACAAAAAAATGATCTTCACCATACTATGGGTAGATTCTTCTTGCCCACTTTTGATGGGTCATCCAAATGCACAACCAAATCTTGGGTAGAGGAGCTAGACATCTACTTCCAATTGAACCAAGTACTGGAGATGGAAGCCATCAAAATAGCAACGCTGCACCTTGAGGGTGAGGTGCATGATTGGTGGTTTCATGGTCTTTCTACATTGGGGCATTCCAATGTGACTGCATATTTAGAGTTCATCGGGAGGTTGGTGGAGAGGTTTGATTGAAGAGACCCGGAGGCACCTTTTATTGAGCTAGCCAAGCTCAAACATTTAGGTAATCCATAAACTTACATTTTTGAATTTTTAAAACCTTTTGTTATGGTTCCTGATTTATCTGCAGCTAGGAGGGTCTATATGTTTATTGATGGTCTAACATAGCCTCTACATGGGTTGGTTTAATCAACCAAACCAACTAGCATTCAAGATGTTGTTGAAAAGGATAGAGATCTACAAGATGCTTTGCTAAGGGAAAAGACACGATTTCAACAAAAGCCCACTTTTCCATCAAAGGGAAAAGATGTGAAGGCTCCTCATTTAAAGGAGAGCAAAAAAAAAGGACCTCTTAGTGATGATGTTTGAAGAGACTTGAGGAGAAGGAAGCTTTGCTTCACATGCCAAGAATCATGGACACCCGGACATAGATGTGCAACAGGGAAGGCACACTATATAGAGGTATTCTCTGATGATGAAGAGGAGGAAGAAGAGGAACCAGAAGGAGGTCACAACACTGGGATAGTAGGAGAGGATCCACCACCACTAGGAGGTGTGAATGGAGCAATTTCTCCAATTGGAGGGTCCCTTGCATATTTGTGGGGAGTACCCAAGTACTTGACATTGAGAGTTCGCGGCTACATTAAGGATCAGAGGGTATCAATGTTGATTGAGAATGGGGCTACCCATAACTTTATTGATGCCGATTTAGCAGAGAGGAGGGAAATATCAACTAATGAATTTGAGGGATTTTCAGTTTTAGTCCCAAGAGCTAGAACCATGCAGTGCATGAAGTATGTTCCAGTATTATCTGTCACCATGGGAACATACACCTTGACTGATCACTTCTTTGTGGTTGATATCCCTGACACCAATGTGATATTGGGTGTGAAGTGGTTGATTACTTTGGGGGAGGTCACCACAGATTGGGAGACTTTATAGATGGAGTGGATAGATAAAAATAGTGGTATGCATTAGGTGATTAGGGGCATGCATATGTATCTCTCTCATACAGTTTCCACATAGGAAATAGAGTTGTATTTGCACAATGGGAGCAAGGACCCAACAACCTATTCAGTTATGCAGTTGAATTTGGCCCATGACACATTGCTATTTAGAGGCATTCCACCAGGGAGGCCACCGGACCAGGAGTTGATGAGAGATGTATCACAACAGTTGCACCACTCATAGATCCAGGAGGGGTGAGGACCTTGGGAGGACTTGGCATAGTGCAGAGAGTCCTGGGTAGTCTCAAGGAGGAGGGAGACATTCTCCCAATATCAATGTTACTCTCACTAAACATCTTGCGCTGAGAGAAGTTGTTTCAGGCATGGATGATGGCACCATCATGGTGCAAGGAGACCACTCCATGGCTTTGGAGAACCAGAAGATACTTCCACATAGGGAGGAATATTCCACATATGGTAGATGATGGTGGCCACTCATGCATACATTGGCCAAACTCAGAAGGTTTTGGATGGGTGATAGCTTCCTATGGAAGGCTAACCTCCAAAAACTTCAACCTTTACTTGAGCAGGAGAAGCTACAGGAGGGGCAACAGAGATAGGATAGAAACATCCCGACATATGAATTTGGCATGGGATATTTCAAAGGAGAGGGAAGCAACATGATAGGTGCTTTGCATTGTAGACTAACAACGCTTTCATTATTGAGTATAGATCCTTATTGGAGATCCCAACTGTTGGTGGAATACTCCAAGGATCTCTTCTCATGCAGGATACTTGATGGCTAGTTGTCATATGGGATATATGCAGTGAGAGAAGGGGTCAGCTATTATTAGAGTAGGATATTCTTGAATAGAGCCTCAAATCTCAAGGAGAAGCTACTACATGCAGCATATGAGGTTTTTCTCTCCAGCCACATTGATTTCATGAGGGCATATCATACTATCATAGAGGGATTCACTTAGGAAGGCTTCAAAGAGGATATGCACCAGCATATTAGGTGATGCATGGAATGTTTGGAGATTGAGGAGAGACACAACTACTTGATAGACTTGTCACGGCCACTTCCTTTCCCAAGGGGAATGAGGGGAGGCCCATCTATGAGCCAGTTCACTAGCTTGCTCAAGGTACATGGTAAGGATTGTGTTTTTGTTCATAATGATCCACTAACTGAGTGCTTGTATTCCTTTGCCATTCATGTATAGTTCTTTGCTCCAAAAGGGGGCACTCTCTTATTTAGACTACATGATCTACTTGGAACCACAATCAGTGATGGGGATGGCCACTCCCTGGGAGATTTTGGGGAGATGATATCTTATTCAAGGTGTACTCAGTTGGCACCACACATTATTGACCTTCTCCAAGAATGTGAGAGGATTGGGGAAAAAATAAAGTGTTTGGGAAATAACTCATCATACCATATTTTGAGGTAGTCAGGAGTAATACTGCATTGGTTCCACTTGAGGGACTATTATCCTCCTCTGATATTTCATATGGCAGCTAGTGTGTCCTTGATTGTGATCCCATATGTTGATTATGTTATTATCATTATTGTTGGCATGATTGGAGGGATGGAACATGGATTGGGGTTTCCCATTGGGAATGAGATTCCCCACAATTCTTATGCCTCATGCTTCAGGAAGAACATTGGGCAGTATATGATTGCTACATTAGACCTCTGGTGTCCTTATGGGATGAGCCATTTGGTTATCTTGAGAAATTAGGAGATGCATCTCATGAGCACAACTACTTGATAGATTTGTCACGACCACTTACTTTCCCAGGGGGAATGAGGGGAGGACCATCTATGAGCCACTTCACTAGCTTCCTCAAGGTACATGGTAAGGATTGTTTTTTTGTTCATAATGATCCACTAACTGAGTGCTTGTATTCCTTTTCCATTCATGTATATTTCTTTGCTCCAAAAGGGGGCACTCTCTTCTTTAGACTACATGATCTACTTGGAACCACAATCAGTGATGGGGATGGCCACTCCCTAGGATATTTTGGGGAGATGATATCTTATTCAAGGTGTACTCAGTTGGCACCACACATTATTCACCTTCTCCAAGAATGTGAGAGGATTGGGGCAGAAATAAAGTGGTTGGGAAACAACTTATCATACCATATTTTGAGGCAGTCAAGAGTAATACTACATTGGTTCCACTTGAGGGACTATTATCCTCCTTTGATATTTCATATGGCAGCTAGTGTGTCCTTGATTATGATCCCATATTTTGATGATGTTCTTATCATTATTGTTGGCATGATTAGAGGGATGGAACATGGATTGGGGTTTCCCATTGGGAATGAGATTCCCTGCATTTCTTATGCCTCATGCTTCAAGAAGAACATTGGGTAATATATGATTGCTACATTAGACCTCTTGTGTCCTTATGGGATGAGCCATTTGGTTATCTTGAGCACTTAGAAGATGCATCTCATGAGCACTTGGGAGGAGTATTTCAGGGATGGATTTATTAGGGGACACTTGGTTCTTGGAGGGAGCTCATCATTGGGAGGTGTCACAAGGGAAGGAGGAGAAGTTTTGCAGCACTCACCTTTACAGTTGCTTGAGGACAAGAAAAATTTGGGAGGGGAGGACTATAATATTCCAAATTAGCTTTCAACTATTTGGAATATTAAATTTTTTTTTTGCTACTTAGATAGAGGAATAAGAGGGTCGGGAGACCCATAAATATCCTTAGTAGGAATAAAACCATTCCTAATCTAAATAAGGAGCATCATAGTAGCTGGATAAAGCACCCTCATGTGTGAATAGGGGTTGAAGCATGTAGATGGGGTCAAGTTTTACCAAATCAACAACGTTGGTATGGAGGGAGTGGATAATCAATGAGAGACAACACGGTGTGAATGGGAGGAAGTCTCCATGAGAGTAGTGGCCTTAATGAGTGGGGCCCAAGGTGAGAAGGCTCACAATGCATATAAGGAAGGGGAAGGAAGCCATAGAAGCAGGTTGATTATTATTTTGTTTTTGCTCTGTTATGACTTCTTGCACTCTTCATATGTTTAGCGGAGACTGCTGTGCTGTTTAGCACAAGGGTGTTCCCGAGCAGGAATCCCACCCTCATCATCGGGGGACTTCGAGGGCCCACTCAAGAGAGGTTTGTGAGCTGCATATCCACATTCTGGCATCAATTCAATTTCATTTTTTCATCTACAACGTCATTTCTTCCAGGACTGTGTTGAGTTGCAAGGCAGAAGCAATGGAGGATTGATAGGGCCATTTTCTGTGTTTTTTTTCTTTCATTGGAGAGGTATCCTTTCCATTTGGAGGTCAGCAAGGAATGTCTCGAAGCTTTAATTCATCATTTGGCACTAGGCCAAGCTATTACCACTTCCTACAACACAGTCTCCCTCATATACTGCATTATTTCAGAGGGCAGTTGCAGTGGTGGTTTCAGGGCATCATTTGGGGAGTTAGATTTATAGTGAAGGGATTAGCCATTCACTTGGAGAATCTATTGGGAGGATGATTCATTATTTCCTACATAAGTTCAGCCACCTCTTTCCAGCTATTTGGTTGCACCGAATCTTCAGCCCTAGGGATATAATTCACCATTGTGTAGATTGTATATTTCCGGAAACCCTTTCTGGGTTGTCTTGGAAAGGTGCTTGGTAGCCTAGATCTACATTCCCGACATTTCTTGAGCTACATATTAGGAGATCCATATTGTTATACTTTCTAGTAGCAGTTATTCTCACTAGGACTACGCTGTATCAGTTCTCCGACATTTTGTATAGCAGCAACATCTCACTTTTGAGAGTGTTTGATCATTGGAGGATTGTTTGCCGTTCTTATATGATTTGTGCCTAATTTTATTGTACTTATTTGTTGCTGATTTGCTTAATAAAATGGCTCCATATTTGCCTCATATATTGATGTATTGATATTCACTACTATTTTCCATTTATTTGTTCTATATTGCTGCTTTTCCTATTTTGGGATATTATAGAAGCCATTCAACTAGTAATATATTTTGTCTCATCAGCTCAGAGCCCATGTAGCACAAGCCCGAGATCCTCCCAAGAGTGAACAAGCATGGTTCTATATGTCTGCATACTTATTGGATGTGATATGTGCACAAAATCAGTTTCCTAGTATGAATTGGATGTGCACACCGAGAGAAACTCCTGTGTATATTTATTGCAAGCTGCTTTTGGATTGCAACCATAGAGGAGTTATGGAGCAGCTAACTGATCACTTCATCGTCCTGGTTTACAGGCTTATATTTTAGGAGTACCCGCTTTTCATGTCACGAGGAGAAATGGAGGATATATTTGAGATTGTAGATTGGTTCGCCTTACCAGCCCATCACAGTGTAAAGCATCTCAACCAAATGTTTTTATTATTTTGACCTCATGCTTTAGGGGGGAATTGTTATAGGTCAATTTGGGCATCATTCGCAATGACATGGTTAATTGGGCATCATCTCTAGGACCAATGACTAAGGGTCTATCATTCCCTATCATTTCAAGTTGCTACATGCCCTAAGGCAAGAACAAGACAAATCAAACATGACTTTCATCAAGCAAAGGTTTCCAAGGTTTGAAGTTTTTTATATAGCATGTGGGAGCTCACCAACACTGCCTCTAAGGGGACTAAGTGCATTGCATATGCAGGTAGCCCCATGCAAGGCTGTTATGCAAAGAATTTCTCGACATCTATGGGTGCGTTGGTCACATTGGGAGAAAAATTCTCATTGTTGCATAATCTCCACTTGGCCAGTGCCTTCTAGAAGAGTTCACATGTGTCAAGCTTCGAATCCAAGAGTCCATTTGAAATCTACATGACTGGGAACATGTCTTGCCTATTATTGGAAAGTCATTCATTGCAAAACTACCTTCAGTTCATTTATAAATTGAACACAGATCTAAGTGTTTGAGAAGGAAGAATTTGAGTAGAGAAATGTTGAAGGATTTTCAATAGAGAGTTAGATTTGTGTAACAGCTGCTAGAGAGATTTATACTATTATGGGGCTGAGGATCGTTTCTGGAAGGGTCACTTCAAATCAGTAATTTTGTTGTAACCTCTCCTTCCATCATCAATAAAGAATACAACCTACTTTTCCCTACATGCATCTGTATTGGCTTTGATTTTCCATATTGAAAGATCTTAGTTGATGTATATTGTTTATGATTTACTGATTTAGCTAAATAACTTGAATAGACATCTGTATTATTGCTATCTTCTGTTGTTTTAGTGTTCTCTCTTGCAGGAAGCATTTTGCCTAGAAACCGCTTGAATTTGAAGCTACAACGGAAGCGACAAAAGGAACCATTTAGAAGCTCTTGGATTACAAGTAAGCCTCTAATCATTTCCATGTTCCTACTCTGAGTTAGGAAAGGTAGTCGTATAGTCTTTAATCTATTGTTCTAGATTGTCATATGTCTAGGGAAGCGTGTTTAATCAGTAATTCACAATTCTGGTCCAACAAATTGGCCACTCTGCTGGGGAAAGGATTTCTCTTAGATATAGGTGACTTAGCCTCTTATTTGATTTGTTTATCCACCCAGTAGTTGTTACACACAAAGATTAAAATTTTTCAAACCCAAATTGCAAAGACAGTCAGTTAAACAATAGTGTTTTTCCTTATACACTGCGCCCAACGCACCCTTAGACAGGACACGGTGCTTTGCATAGCACTGTCTCCATTTTAGGCCTGCGTTGTAGAGCACTGTCTCCCCTTGGAGACTGCGTTGACTCTTGAAACCACCCAGATTCCTTTGAATTTTCCTTTGCAATTTTCTTCAGTTTGTTTTTTGCTGTGTTTTGAAAAGTTTGATCCTCATATTGACCAGTAACTCTATATACTTCTTCCTCCTTTGACTAAAAATTTGTTCAATGTTTGTTTAAAAAAGTTTTTCTTTATCATTGACAAGTTGATTTCAAAGTATTTTTTATGGTCGCATTAAGAATCAGTTGCTTTCGAAATAGGAAATTGTCGTAAAATATTCATTTCCTTGATAGGAGAAATTGTTGTTGAAATCCTCATTTTTCCTTCAAAAGAGAAATTGTTGTTTGTATTCTTCATTTCTTGAAAGTAAAAGGCTTTTGAATTATTGATTTAGTGCACCTAGTTTCTTTTCTGCAATCATAACATTAAGGAAAATGAAAATAAAAACTTGCATTTGCATGTAGGATTTTTGTGTGTTTTGCAAAAAGGAACATTAGGAAATTTGCATTTAGTTTGTGATCCTTGATTTGTTTTTCTCATTGATTTGTTTGCTCACAAATCTAGGTCTCTCATTGAAGAAACTGAAAGTGAAATATTTCTTATCATTTTTAGTTGCATTTTAGGAATTTTCCAATACATCATCACAGTGAACCTTTGAAAGGAAAATTGTAAGCAAGATCAACATACAATTAATCTCAATTTACCTAACAAAGCATTGGAACCATAATGATAACATTTAGAAATTCTAGGCTAGAGAGGTGTTCCAGTGTCGTAAAACATAGCAGCTGTCGTTAACTTGTTTGTGATACATTCCGAGTGTGATACCTCACTCCACGTACGTAAGTATATTGTAGCTCGTCCACATGCTTTCATTCATATCGGGCGGTGTTACAGTACGATAAGTATAAAGGGATTCTCTCATTGTACAGTTTCGCATCAGAGAGCGTTAATACGGACTTGGGCCTCCACGTACCTTCGGGTATATTTGGGAGGAAAATTTTTTGGTGCTATCCATCCATAATGAACCGAGTAGGCCGCCTTTTAAATTGTGATACACCAAACACATCATTCGGGAATATTTCCTGCCCGTACTTCTTGGTTCGCCAGGAGGTATTCTGCAGTTCATAGTTTCTTGGTAAACCCTTTTTCCTAGCATTACCCTTTTATTTTGTTTATTTTTTTTTTGGTTAAAATTAGTCAGTAATCATTGAAGAACAAAATCCTTTCCCCCGTCGTTCATGTAGATTAGTTTTAAACCACCTTTACCACCAGAAGTTACTTTTGGTAGGTGAAGGTGATCACGATCTTCTGAATTAAGTACAATTCGTACCTCTGGTGAAAGATCATTTTACCATAAACCAGAGTTAGCTCAAGTTGTTTCTACACATCCCAATTCATCTACTGTTATCGAAACAGAGTCTTTACAGCTACCCGTGGTCACGATCCATCCATTCAGTAAGACCATACCTCCTAGACCTGACATTGTTCAACCACAAATTGATCCAGATCCTATCTCTTCTTTGCTAGAATATCTGAATCCTGAAGTCGAACAACCAGAAGTTGTTCCTACCTTGGTCATCCCACAAATTTCTATAGCTATTGACTCTCCCATATCACACAGTCAACCACCTGAAATATACTTTGGGCCTGACGGTGAAATTCTTCCACCTGGTTTAATTGCGATTGAAGAAATCCCACAAGACACTACACCTCTAACTCCAACCCATTTCGGGGAAGACCTTTACCTGTACGAGTCTTTTTATCAATCGATATCCTCTGCCTTTGTTGATCTTCCTCCTTTTCAAATTCCCGTTGATTCCAAAGGGTACACATTTGGTCAAACAACCATGAGTGAACCAACCTCTTCGGTTGGGCCTACTGTTCCAATTACGTCAGCTCCTGCCCTCGCTACTCCGTCGATGTTTACCACTTCACCAGAGTCATATTTTCATGGTGGCCGTATGGTCCCATCAGGTTACAAATCATTATCTGGAATTTTCTCTGGTACATCTTCCAATCTATGGACTTTACCAATGTCATCATCTAGTATTTTAACTGGTAATCCTATCATAAGTACTGAATGACTTGAGTCATTATACACATCATCAAGGCAATATCAAGCCGGTCCTTCTGGGTCTATTCATTCAAGTACCATATCAACTGGACTCCCAGCATTTGGAGAGCAATATTTTCTATCTTATTATCCTCCTCATGCTGGGGGGAAAATTTTGGTCACCCAATATGACAGTACTCCGTCACTTTTTGGTCAATCAAATGTTGAAACGAATGTTTGTCAATGGCAGCCCACTTTTCCTATCCAACCACAAATGGTTGTACACTCGTATCAACCGATTGAACCTGTTACACACACTTCATTACCACTTGTTAATACATCTATACCCTTGTTACAAAATAAAATTTTTTTACACCATCAACCTTATCAAGCAGGTCCTTCAACTCAATATCATCAAATGTTGGGTCCATAGACTCCAAATCCTTTGATTAATTTACAACAACCTGTATCAGGAGTTATTTATTTACAAGTTGGTTTACCATTTTATGGGATGTCACAACCGCAACCGATTTATACATATCAACCGAATCCAATTCATGTTAATTTGGGTTATAAAATTGGTGGACAAACCCCTTGGCAACCGCAGGCGCAAATGCCTCAAACTTCATTTCAACAAGTATCATATCTAGGTTTTGGTCAACATAATCCTCAAGCGTTTGCTATGCAAAACAACCCCTATCTGGGTTACCAGTAGCAGATTCCTTATGCTGGTGCTCAATGGCTTGTTGCTCAAGCAATTCCATCTTATCCTGGCTATGCTCAACCTGACCTTAATAGAAAGTTTCCCTTTGTTGCAACTTTAGAGTTACCAGATTTAAATCGGCTAACTAATGATCCAATTAACTATGCTCCTTGGTGGCTGGTGATACCTCACAAATTACCCTCAGATATACCTAAGTTCAATGGAAACCCTGGAGAAGATCCATCGACTCATGTTATGACTTATAATCTATGGTGTTCATCAAATTCCCTGAATGATGATTCTGTTCGACTACGTCTTTTTCAGCGTACGCTCACAGGTCCGGCTGCAAAATGGTACATTGAATTAACTATAGCTTATTTTGATAATTTCATAGCCCTAGCTACTGTCTTTTTGACTCATTTCCAATTACCCATCAGATATGAAACTAGAAATAAACTCTTGACTAATTTCCAACAGACTAATGCTACTCACATTTCTGATCATATTCATGAGTGGCGTCGTCATTGATGAATGGTTAAGACATTTGTTCTGGATCAGCTCCTTGCTGAATGGTTCATTAAGTCCCTATTACCATCTATAACTGAGGATGTGGCTAAGGGTGGCATCATCACAGAAGAGCAAGTTATCGCTCGTGCACAATATCTAGACTTGATTTACACTCAGTCTGGCACACTCTATGAAACAATCCCTAATCCACCGAGATCTAGTTTCAATGTTCCTCCTCAATTAAAAGACTCTCATGCCGGAGACGGCTTGATAGGCACTGTAAACACACACCACACTATTGCATCTGATCCTATTCCTACTTCTAAAATTAATGTCGTGTCATTTGACAAAGGCAAAGGTGACAAGCAACCAGGAAGTAAGAAAAAGGGGAAATCAAAGAAAAAGCAAACTTCTAACCTGCAGGAAAGATCATCTGATCAATCGTCTGGACCTAGGAAACCTCATTATCCATGAATAATCTGTAATGAGGAACACTTTGTTAGGGATTGTCCTCACTGTGTTGAAGTCTCAAAAATCATCAAGACTTCTAATGCGTCAGCTGTGTTAACAGACCCATTTCCAAATCCGGACACAAATATGGTTGCTATGGATCCAGCTCTTAGTTCCCAAGTGTTAATGTTATCTATCACAAAACCTTCAACTGATATTTTGGTGTCAACGCGAAATAAATATTATGGTAGTCTGGCCACTGATCAACCTACTACCTCGACAATGAATCCATCTACAGAATCAGTACCGCCTACTGCTATTCCTGAATTGACAATCAAGCCACCAAAGGGAGTAACACATAAATCAACATATAATCCTCGAGCAAGAGCTGCGTAAAATTATAATATAGTTGAAGATTTGGCTCAATCCCCTTAAGCTATGTCTTCTCTTGAGGTATTACAAAATTTTCCCTCCCAAAAACAGGGTTTATTGTCGGCTATTGGTGGAATTGATCCGACTGATTCTAATCTTGTCGTCTTTAATCATACAGGCTATGTGCCACAATTAACAACAGAATTGGAATTCTCCATATAGGTAAATGTTCTCAATCACCTTGTTCATCGCACTATTATTGATGAGGGAGCATCTACATGCATTATGTCTCTAAACTGTTGGAAGTCACTTGGCTCACCGCGCTTATCACAATCATCAACGACATTGAAGGCATTTGATGGACGTACATATAAACCTTGTGGTATTATTAATAACCTGCATGTTGAACTAGGGGGAAAAACAATGAATATTGATGTTGATGTTGTTGACGGACCCCTTGAATATAATATTTTACTTGGAAGGCCATGGGTATATGCGATGACTGCTATTGTTTCTACATATTTTAAAATGATTTCCTTTCCACATAAAGGTACAATTACAGTCATTAATCAACTATCCTTCTTTGCCTCTGCTTCGCAGGCAACTGGAAGCATTTTTTTCATTCACATACCCCAACTAGAACTTCAGAACATTGGTGTAGGACCCTTAAGGGATTCCACTCTCATGGGAGCCTTTACATTATCGCCACTAGTGACGTCAGCAAAAATTGCAAGCATAGAGACCTGCTACATGATCTCTTCCACTCTATCTGGCTTAAGGAAGAGTACGGGTGATTCTGATATTTCTACGTTGGATGATTTTTTGTCGCCCAGCCCTATTGAGCTGGCATAGAAATCAATCTATCTGGCTTGGGTGGCAAATCCGAAATCAGCATTGCCGAGTGTTTGGGTTGATTGTTCATTAGATTTTGGTACCCCATCTAATACATTTTCCTCAACGTTCTTGACAGATGAGAATATTTTGGAAGCTATGATGTCAGAAGGAGAACCATGGGAAGATTATCATCATCATTCCCATCTTCTTAATTATGAAGAAAATAATCTTAGTGAAATATATCACCCATCCATCAAAAATTTCTTTTCTAATTCTTTTCCCAATAATGCAATCGATTCCGAGCGAAATCTTTCAAATATCGAAGAAACAATTTCTATCGATATTTCAACCAAACCTGGCATTGTAGAGAATATTCATGTCGGTGTATCTTGTTCTCCATCAGAACTTGAATCATATCGCTCTCTTTTTTGTGAATTTTGTGACGTATTTGCTTGGTCTTACGAGGAAATCCCAGGCATAGATACTAGTATAGTTGAACACACTATTAATATGTATCCTGATGTCAAACCGGTGCATCAACGGCTTCACCCTATTCATCCAAAGAAAGTCACTGCCATCAAAGAAGAAGCTGAAAAACCTTTGTGTGCCGGTTTCATTTACCCTGTTCTGCTAACTGAGTGGGTTTCCAATATCGTTCCTATCATGAAAAAACAAGGAACCATTAGAGTGTGTGTCGATTATCGAGATGTTATTCATGCTTGTCCAAAATACAACTATGCTACTCCCTTTATTGACTAGATTATTGACGATTATGCTGGATGTGAAACGTTTTCGTTCATGGATGGATTTTCTGGCTACAATCAAATCAATATCCGCCCAGATGATCAACATAAGATAACATTCATCTGTCCCTGGGGCACATTCGCTTATAGGAAACTTCCGTTTGGATTAAAGAACGCTGGGGCAACTTTTTAGAGAGAAATGGATTATGCTTTCAATGACATCAAGCACATTGTTCAACCATATCTAGACGATTTACCAGCGCATTCACGAAATTAGAATGATCACCCGATGCATTTGAGAGCTATTTTCTTATGCGATTGACCCTAAAAAATACACCTCAATCCACATAAATGTGTGTTTTGTGTTGGTTCTGGTTGTTTTCTTGGATTCGTTGTCTCAAAAGAAGGGATTTGAATCAGCCCTTTGAAGGTTCAGGCCATTCTTGATTTTCCTGCGCCGTCAAAATTACTTCAGATATAGAAACTTCAAGGAAAGGCAAACTTCCTAAGGAGGTTCATTCCAAATTACGCCAAACTGGCTAATGGATTTACTCGAATCTTGAAAAATGGGATTCCCTTCCATTGGGACCAAGTTGCGCAAGATTCTTTTGATGTTGTCAAGGAAACTCTTGTCCGAGCATCTTTAATGTATCCTCCTAATTATCAAAACGATTATTTCCTATATATCATCATGGCCGAAACGACCATTGCTATGGTATTGGTCCAAGTAGAAGAAGGAATTGAACATCTGATATCTTATTTGAGTCGTAATCTCAATGATACTGAAGTTAAGTACACATACGTAGAAAATCTTGCCTTGGCAGCTGTTCAAGCTTTCCAAATATTTCGCCATTATATCATGCTCCAAAAAACAACAATAGTTTCGGATTGCAACCCCATGACTTACATCTTATCACGTCAATTGCTAGGGGGAAAATATTCAAAATGGATTGTCATTTTGTAGGAATTTGATTTGGAATTTATCAAATCCAAGTCAAAGAAGTCTTTAGTTTTGGCTGAGCTTCTCTGTGACCTTCCCTCTAATAGTACTGAAACTATGTCAGAACCATCAATTCCAAATGAGTCTCTATTTCTGATCGGATCAGCTGATCCTTAGTATGGGAATTTCATCATTTATCTCCAAACCCAAACTTTTCAACCTAATACCTCTCACTATAAACAACGACGTATTCAATACCAAGCCAAATATTATTTGATCATTGGCGATACACTTTATCATTGTGGTGTTGATACCATTTTAAGGAGGTGCCTCACTCATGAGGAGGCCGAAAAAGTGTTAAATGATTGTCATGCTAGGGCTTGTGGTGGACACTTATCTGGATATGGTACCGCGCAGAAGATACTCTGCGCTGGTTGCTTTTGGCCTACTATTTTTTGAGACTGCATCCTCATGGTCAGAATTTGTCATGCATGCTAGATTTTTTATCTTAAAATCCACAAATCGCCAGCACCAATGCATCTTGTTGTCTCTACTGGACCATTTACGAAATGGGATATTGACTTCATGACTTGTAACCCTCCTTTGTCCAGGGGGCATGGTTATATTATTGTTGCAGTCGACTATTTACCAAATGGGCCGAAGCGATGCCTACATTCAACAACACAGGATAAATAGTTGCATTTTTTTTCTTTAACCACGTTATTGCATGGTTTGGGGTCCCACGGGCTATAGTTACAAATCATGGGAAGAATTTTCGCAACCACATGATGTCTAAATTGACTGCCAAGTTAGGATTTTTACATGATAATTCTACTCCTTATTATCCACAATCAAATGGAAAAGTTGAGGCTATTAACAAAATTCTTAAACGAACACTTCAACAAATGATAGGAGTTCGTAAAAGAAACTGGCATTTGATCCTATACTCCGCCTTATGGGCGTATCGAACCTTGGTGAGAAATGCAACTGGATTTACTCCTTTTCAATTGGTGTATGGTCTGGAATCTATCTTACCAATCCAATGAAAAATATCATCGTTAAAACTCACAATAGAATTGTTACCTGACACCTCATAAGAAGAGGCATGTCTCCTTAACCTCATCCATCTTGATGAAACACATTGTGAAGCCCAATTGGCCAACTACGCGGATAAGAGACGTATAAAGGCACAATACGACAAAAATTTCCAGCCTCGCATTTTCTCAGAGGGCAACTTGGTCCTTCTCTACGATCAAGAAGCTGATGTAATAGGTACAGGGAAATTTGAGCCATTATGGCATCGCCCCTATATTGTCAAAAGAGTTCTTGCTAAGGGTGCCTATGAGTTAGTTGATTACAATGGAATTCCATTGGCGCAGCCTAGAAATGGGTTGTATTTGAAACGTTACTATGCTTAATCATGAGCATGGTAATTTTTTGTATTATATTATATATATGTTGTTGATTTGCATTCACTATATTAATTTGTTTTTAGATTTTTCTTGACGTTAGTAATCCGATTTACATTTCATCACAGATGTCTGAATCTTCAGAACCATTTGTTGGATATGCTGATGGTGCTAGTCACAATACGCAGAATCTATCCTCTGCAACGTGGGCCATTTTCACTCCGAACGATGAGTTAGTGAGTTTTCAAGGGATTTGTATTGGTAGATCGACGAACAATATCGCCGAGTATATCGCATTGATCGAACTTCTCTCTGATTCCATTTCATTTGGTATTAACCGCATAATCATAAGGTTAGAGTCACAAATTGTGGTATTACAACTTACTAGTGTTTATACTGTTAAAAATTCAACACTTCTTAGATTGTTCCTAAGAGTTCAACTTTTGGAAAGACATTTTGAATTTATTCAATATCAACGACATTTCCAGAAATTTGAACACATTGACTGAGTCATTAGCTAATCAAGTTTTAGACAGACATTTGCAACCCATGTAAAGAAAACATTCACATCATTGAATAGGATTGTGCATTAAACATAAGAAAAACTCTGAAATCATATAGATAAATAATTATAGGTTTTTACAAAAAAAATTCCCAAGACGCATTGGTCATCTAACCTCAAAATGTATGCAAAATGTCATAAGTAAACTAGTGGTGCTAGTGGTAACATGCTATAGATCTAGCTATCCTACGAAGTAACTGCATCCAACGGTTAGGAACCCCAATAGTGTGTCGCTGTAGTCGCATAGGAAGCTCTTCAATAATCTGGCAATCCGAAATTCTGAAGGTCAAGCCTTCTATGTGCTGTTGAAGCTCAATCAGAGTCTCAGCTAGATCAAGATACTGAAGGACTGCTCTCCCGACAGCCCTCTCTGCTGGCACATTTGCTTTGCATTCCAGTTCCACTACTAGTTGAACGTGACCAACATCTGCATTACATCAAACATTTATTTTGGTCTTGGAAAGAAATCAAAACACAAAAACATTGTATAAACCTTAGGAAAATCAAAAAACATGGTCAAAACATTCTTACCTATTGCACCCCACTGAGCACTTTCTGGTAGTGCTAAATCTGGATCTCCTCGAAAATAGATGCCTGCGTATGTTGGGAAAAATACTGAGAGGGGGGGGTGAATCAGTATTTAGAGATGACTTAAAAAATTTTACTTTTTCCTTCTCTTAAACCCATACGCTACTTTACTGAACCCAACTCATGTATACACGCAAATATCCTTAAGAAAACTTGTGTATGTCCAGAGATCTTATTATGCATTTAATTCTTTACTTAGATCATTGCATCATTCATTCATCAAATGTTTAGTAAGCAGTAAGCATGTGCAGTAATAATAGAATAAACCATCACACATAAGCAACACACATGAACACCAGTATTTAAGGTGGAAAACAAATTCGGAGAAAACCACCGTTGTTGTCATCTCTGTCTTCAATATTTATTATAAAAAAAACTTCTTACAATTTTGTACTGACGCAGACTCATACTAGCACGCAGGCACCCACCTGTAGAAGGCTGCAACCTTCTCTCGTTCTCTAGCCACTACTGGAAGGGAGCCCCAACCCCCTGATCTCGTTTACCAGCCTCTCCTAGAAGGGAGCTACTACCCTATAGTTTACCCCGGCCTCTCTGGAGAGAACTCGCCCCTTTGCTACGTTTACCAGCTACCACTGGAAGGGAGCTACAACCCCCTCACTGAAGGCTTCAACCCTCAGCACCATTGCGGACCACGTTTCATCAATTTTCACACTGGATCCAACAGATTCCATACAACACATCTTGTAGGCCACTTTTCATTAGATTTTCAGACTGGACCCACTCCACACATTTAAGCTCAACATACATCAAACTGAAACTTATAACCCCATCAATTCATTCATTGAATCATCAACCAATCAACCAACAACTTAATCTTTAATCAACATAATTAGCAGCATAATCAACATTCAAACAACCCAGATCTGTATGAATACATCATTGACAGATAGCAGTAAAACAACAAAACAGATCAGACATTTCATTCCTCATACTTCAGCAAAACCCTAGATTCCATACGCGCTTTTGCTGAAACCAACCCACGTATATATGCGCTTTCTCTACCACGAACCTACGTATAGATCTGCAAACATTGTAGGGCTGCAAAACTCTTCAGAATAGATAAATAGCTCACATCTTACCCTTCACTTCAGCAAAGATTCGCCAGATCACAGATCTAAACATTCCATAAACAGATCTAGAAAATACATAGTCATTTCAAATCTAGAGATCACTCTTCATCATTTTCTTCATAGGTGCATTATTAATTCAGATCAATCAATAAATTGTTGCCCTTCCATGCAGATATACTTCAGAGTGAAGTATTCATTAAAACCCAGACCTATGCACACCTTGCACTGTGATCCTCTTCTCCTTATATAGTTTTATCCTTTATCAATACCATGAGTCAAAACCACTCAACCGCTGATGGTATTCCTGGATGGGATCAAATAGATAATCCAGTGCTCAATACTGTGGGCCAATACCATGGTAATGTCCCCTGGTTTTATAAATTTAGAGCGCAAATAGGTATACGCTACTTGGTACGTACTTTTCCGTGTACATACGCTACTTTGCCTTTACAAACCTGCGTATGCTTTGTGACATATATTATTCATCATTACTCTGGCACTTACTGGAATTTATTTCTTTATTACTTCTGAAATACTCTGTAGATACATCAGATTTACATCATTAACAAATAGGTTGCTATCAAAGACAACTCATCAAGTCAGTTTCCATCAAGGACAACTCATCGAGTAGGTTGCCATTAAAGACAACACATTGCATCATATTGCCAACAATGTATGCATACCCATTTGATTTTTTCAGTTGTTCCTTTATCTGAGATAGAACAGCTTCAGACTAGTTGAAGACTGCTGGCTCCATACACTCTAGGGCATATTTCATATATGATCTGTTCGCTACATGTAGTGTAACGGTGCCGGCAAGTTTAGCGATTGTGAAAAAGATAGTTCTCAAAGGCAAATCTCTGACATCCTGGGTTTTTATTTTTCCATATTTTCTAGGTTCTGCCCCTGGATAGCAATACTACAGAATAAAATCCCTCAATGTCTCTCCTCCAACAGTATGTTAGCCACCTATAAATTCTGTTATACCAAGTGGTGGCTAGACTTTGTCTTCAAGCCTTCAAGAGATAGTTTCCTTTGAAAACCTATCATCTTTTGAAGTCTTATGATATTCTTTATCCTTTGAATTAATCTTCACTGCTGTTTCAATATAAGTCCTCGAGTACCTGCTAATGAACAGAGAGGAAACTGCTGAAGAGACTCCATTTTTTCATCATTACACTTCTCCATTTCCTTCTCCATTTCATTCTCAAAATTACCCCCCCCCCCCCCCCATTTAGCCCCAAAGGCCTCAAATCCCCTTCAAGCCTTGTGAAATCCATTTATAAGGTTTAAAACCCCATTTTTACCCCTATCGGAACCTCCAAATTCCTCAAAAAACCCTTCAAAAATCTTGAAAAACCTTAATTTTTCTATAAAGGCCTTAAGCCCCTTTCAGCCTTAAGCCCCAACCCCTTTTCCTTATGTGACCCAGAGCTACAACCAAGCGCTAAGCCTCATCACTCCATCACAATTGGTAGTCACATTTTCCCTTTATCCTTTTCTTTTTCCTCCGATGGCCATATCCGCCAGTTTAATCTCAGCCGTCGAATCCACAAGAACCGACGACCGAGATTCAATCGCGCTCCGCTCATAGCCCTCCGTCATTGCACCCGCCGATTTAATCCTGTCCGTTGATCTCTCATACCAATCTGATGGCCAGCGCTTAATCACACATCGCAAAATCAAAGACCCTGGCGCTTTGGCCTCTTTTCTTCTCTCCGATGCGATGAAATCCCAGCCGTTCATTCCGCCAGATCTGACGATTCGCGCTTCATCGCATCACGTTCATCCATCATGTGATCCTCCACCATCCTGACCTCCGATTTAACCTCCACCATTGATTAGGTTTGATCGAATGGTCCGCGCTCAGTCGCATCGGCACATCGCATCACCACTTTTCCTTTTCCCCTTCGCTCTGTGATTTCGTGATTCAATCTCCACCGTTGATCTTCTCAAATCCGACGGTCCACATTACTTCTGCTTTTCAAACCCTGCCCTTCTCATTCTCCCCCATCGACAGATCTCGGCCGTCGATCCTCACGATCTGACGGCTCCCATTGATCCTTCCCACCGCTCTTATAAAACCCCTCTTCTTAAGAAAAAACCTTTTCTGCCCTTTATATAAAGGTGGGCCCTCCTTTCTTTCACGTTTCTACCCCGCCATTACTTCCCGTCTCCTCTTTAAATCCCCACCACCCAATCATCAGATCCTATCATCGAGATTTAACCTGATAAGACTAACTTTCCACCCCGCTTCTTAACCCCTCCACTACACGACAAAACAAATGTCAACCCCACCATACATCCTCCGCACATCTTTTGATCTATCGCACTCTACCCTCACCGTTCGATCTATTTCCAATCATCTAATGGCCAGAAGTCCATATCACGTAATTTTTGGCTCCTCCCCCCAGTGCACTACTTCTGCGCGATAAAAGTGGTTTTAGAAATCCACGTGTCAAACGCTAACACATATCGCATTCCAAAATCAAATACCGCCTACCCCCCCAAATGCTGCGTGAAAACCACTGATGGTTTTCCCGAAACCACTTCTTCCCAATTTGCATCATATTTTAAATTAAAAACCCTGGCTCTATGTTTTACCATAGAAACCCGTTCTCCGCTGCAAATCCTTCCACCCTCACAGCTCTGAACCACCTCCATTTAAACCTTTGAATGCAATCTACCATGTCCACAGGTTTTTATAATTAGTTTTTGTGTTTTGCAGGGCTTTTATGGTGTTCGACCTATGTATTTCCAAAGTCACAGACAGGTGACTGATAAGGCTCAGAGTGACGATTCTGACCTTAAATAAATGAAGAAAAGGAACCAACGGGGTTACAAATTCATATTTAAATTGGTGGATCATGATCCCTGACCCTCGAAGAAACCCTCCTATGATGGATAGCCACCTACGCAAGAGAAAGCAGAACAACAAAGTGTATCAGAATAAAGACCCGAAGATAAAGATCAAGGCTTAATTAAGCCTAAACACAGATCAGAGGATAGATCATCGTGTTTATAAAACAAAGAGTTATATCAGTCGAAGGAAGCCTCCACTGCCACATTAGAGGCTAAAATATCCTTTCAGCTACCAAAAGTGCCACCTACAGCCTCAATAAAACAAAAGAAGGCATAGTAATTGCCTTAGTCAATGATATTTTGTTTAAAGCCGCCAGAGTTATTGCCAGCCTACCAAAAGAGTTTTAAAGTCAACAAAATATGCCAAGTAGCTAAAAATTAAATGAAAACCAATTAATACATGGAAAACATCAAAAATCTCCTCTATTGAGCCCCACAAAGGCAGAGAAGCATTAACATGTATTAATTGAACTAGAGACCTTTTCTTTCATCCCACCTCCTCTTTCTTCTATAAATACTTTTGAAGAAGATGAGATGTTGTTGGTTGTTGGACTTTGATGTAATAGTTGCTGTATCGAATTATTTTTGAATGTAAATAAGTTCTCAAGCTCTGAAGCTCTATTAAGTTATTGAAGAAGTTAGGCTGAGAAGAGAAGTTGTTGCTGTGATGAAGCATTGGACATGTAGTTTGTAACTGGATTGAAAATCAATATACAAGCTAATTCTTGGGATCCTAGTCTATATCATTGGTGAAGTACCTCTTATTGTTACTGTTTTCCTTTCATGTATGCCATTTTGTTCACTTTTCTCTAATAAAGAATAGCAAGCATAGAGCTAGGATTTACTGCTAAAGTACCCTACTCTCACTGATAAGCTTTGTCTATATGTTTTCTGTTAATTGTGATATTTGAGAATGACTTAAATTAAGTATAGACATTATCAAGGAATGTTGGTTAAGTCCATGTCTTGATGTGCAAAACTTGAAAGGAAGTTCTTGAATGATATTTTCATTACATGCTAAGTAGAGTTAAACTAGGAAAGTTTATGGTTTGCCCTATCTTCTAGTTCTTCCTCCAAAGGTTGTTTGAAATTTTCCGTAAGAGTATGTTGAAAGCAGGCCTAGATTTTAATGATATCTTGCTTGATCTTAAGCTGCACTTTGTTTTATTATCTGTTTTCATCCCTTCTGAAAGTATTCTAGTGAGATTACTAGATTGTTGTCTGATAAGTTAGCTTTAATACAAGCTTGTCCAAAGAAGTTTATGGTTAGCCCTGTCTTTTGGTTGGTTTTAAACAGTTGCTTAAAAAGGCTTTTCTTGTATGGAAAGTTGATAAATCCTTGTTGAAATTATTGGATTTTTCCACTTTCTCAACACTTTTAGTGTTCCACTCCAATATTTAATCTAAATGATATTTTTATATAGATGACTTGCCCCTTGGACCACTCTTGAAATTGTTGTACAATTAAACCCTTTTGTGACTCCATTACCCAATGGATTAAAGCTGCTTCACACCAATCCTATTTGCTGAACACTTCTCAATATAATTGCATCTCCGTCCTTTGAAACTCTTTCATTTTGTGATATTCCATCCAATTAAAGATCATACCCGACCAACCAAACAAACAAAAACCCTTGTTCTTAATAACTAGCCTAATATCATACTAAAACCTTAAAAGAAAATCAATATTTGCACTTATAGAGAGATCCCTCTCTGGATTCAGGAGGGCTAGATCCTAAATTACCAAAGTGGTTTTTGATGTAGTCTCTGCAGCATTTAGTCTTGCCACTCTACTAAGTTACAGAGGCCCAACATTCCTGGCAACCATACTGGGGAGTATCTGAGAAAAATCCTTAAAACAAAACACTCACTATTCAGTGCAATATAAGTAGCTCTCTTCAAGCACTACCAAAGAAAATGGTGATCATGATAAAACTTATTTTAATCAGTGAAAAACTAAGTAACCCTTAGGATTCTCCTAGAGCCTTATCAAACCTTGAAGGAATCAGCTAGCTAAGCCATAAGAGTAAAATCCGTTTGTCTCATCACCATAGCTAAGTGGTAAAACAAATTTAGGACACTCTCTTAACCTATAGGACTGAAAAGACTTAGAAAACCAAAAAAACATTTTAGATTGGTATATGGTGGTGGACCATAAAACATTTTACCTCCAAAAAAGCTAAAAATTTCCACCTGGTGATTCCACTGAACATCAGTAGGACTGCTGATTTTCCTTGGTTTTCCAAAGACTCCACTAGGAAACCCTTTATCATAATATCATTTAAACTCAGTACATAATACTTTGAGGATTAAAGTCTTCTTGCTAAAAGATCATTTAGCCTATTAAAGATTGTCATATTTGGTTAAAAATTTTCTTATTATTGGGTCTGAAAACATAGCATAGTGGCTTCTAGAAGAGTTCATACTAGAGCCTATCCTAACCCAAACCCTCCTGAGATAGTTGATAATCCTAAAAGCATACTTAGGAATTCTCCTAAGGCTCAAGCTTCAACTATTGTCAGACCAATCCAAAGAGCTAATTATGTTCCTGAAAACCTTACAGCTCTACAAGATTCACAAGTTGACTTAAGAAACCCATTCAGAACTAGGTCACTTGATGATATAGATCAGACAGACTTTGAGCCTTCATCTTCATCCCAAGATAGAAGTGAACATCCTGGAAGCAGAGAAACTACCCCACCTAATTTGTGTTTCCTTCATAATTTTGGTTTCTCTCATCCTAGATCTGCTCGAAAATCTCTTGCTGGTCCATCCACTTCTGTTATCCATACAACCACTGTTCAAACTACACCATTCCATAAACCCCCTCCTATCTTACATCCACCACCTGTAAACCCCCCACTTTTTCCACAACCTCCTATCATGGCAACATGGTATGCTTCCCTAGTCCTTCCTTTACCTTTATTCAATCTACCACAGGACTATCAGTCCAAGATACCATCATATGATACCAGTGGTACTACTACTGCTTCACAACATGTGGACAAGATGAATGACTACTTTGATAGAAATGAGATCAATGATGAAATTGTCAAACTCAAATTGTTTGCTTAAAGCTTAGGGGGAGAAGCAAGAAAATGGTTCAAAAGCATAACCCCTAATAGTATTAATGACCTCCAATCCTTCCATCAGTTATTCCTAAACAAGTGGGAAGTTATAAAATACCCTCTCCAAGTATTTTCAGACTACAACAACCTCAAAAGAAACACTGGGGAAAGTGTTCAAAATTATTGCACTAGATTCAATAGTGTTTATAATGCACTGCCACCAGACTTTAAACCTCCACAAGGTTCAGCCTTGGTTAAATTTTCTAAAGGATTTGATCCTGAAATGGCCTATCAGCTAAGAGAAAGAGACCCCTTGACTTTAGAAGACACGCAGAAGAGAGCTATTGCTGTGGAGGTAAATCTAATTGAGAAAAGAGCTAGGATGAAGAGTGAAAAGAAAGTATCATTTATGGAGCAGTCTGCACCCTCCACATCTAGCTCAAAAATGGAAAGGATGATGGAAGAGATAATGAAAAAGATGAGCATACTTGAGAGAGCACAAGCTAGAGAAAACCAATCAGCTCCCCAAAATAGAAATCAATCTCAAAATCAAAATCAGAACTTTAGAAGAAATCAACCTTAGAACAGATAAAGAGAGGATGATCAACAGATCAGACCTCCTTTCCAAGAAAACTATGTAAGTGAGGTTGAAGAAACAATTGAAAAAACAGAGGAAGAGGATATAAACATGTTGGGAGTAGGTAGTGACCACTTTGATGTTCCTATTAATAGAAAACAATGTCTACACACACCCTATGATGATGAAAGAACAGAGGATGAACATTATTATCAAGAGCTGGAAAATGCCATCATAGAGACCCCAAAATAATATGACCTTAGGAGTAAAAAGAATCAGGAAACTCCCAAGAACAAAACCTCTGACAATTTTACAAAAGACATCCCTATGAGCAAACCCAAAAACATTAAACAAAAAGACAAAAAAGTGGCTATAAATTCTGATCAAAACAAAGAGAAAGGCACTCAAATTAATGAAAAACAGAGTGCAGATCTTAGCAGCGTTAGTACTTTAGCTAGTGCTCCTATTAAAACAATTTTGATCAATGAAAATAGAGGAAATCAGAAAACTAATTTTACTGATAAAGTGGGGATTAAAAAGGCTGAAACAAATATTATAAAAAATCAGCTTCCTTTTAGTTTGGAACAGGAAATTTCCAAAATTAAAATCTTTGTTCCCCTCACTGAATTAGTCACCCAAGATGTCTATAGATCACAAATTTTGAAAGCTTTCAACATAGTAGAAAATAATGACACTGTCAACCTCAATGATGACCAACCAGAACTCTTATTTGGTCCTAATATTGAGGGAAGATACCAAGAAGGGCCAGTTCCTCCATTTTATTTCAGTTTGAAAATTCATGACAAAATTTTACAGAATGCTATGCATGACTCAGGGGCCTCTCATAACTTAATGCCCAAAGCAGTAATGGAGAGTCTAGGCCTTGAAATCACCAGACCATACAAATATCTATATTCCTTTGACTCCAGTAGAGTGAAATGTTTAATTTTGATCAAAGACCTCTGTGTAAACTTAGCACAAATTCCAGCCAAGTGTTTAGTGATGGATATTGTAGTGGCTGATGTACCCCCCAAGTATGGTATGCTTTTATCAAGATCATGGGGAGCTAAGTTACAAGGAACAATGCAAATGGATATGACATATGCTATTATCCCTATTTTTAATCAAACTAGAAGACTTTATAGGGAATTTCACATGCAATACATGGTTAGTAGCCAAGAGAGACCTAAAAATGCTATAGGGTAAAATGCTTGGGTTGTTGGTTATCGTATATCCCTCTCAGGGCTTTCCGGTGCCCGAAGCGGATAGTAAGATTAGTTGTATAGTTCACAAAGATGGCATATACATGTTCATATTAACTTAAAACCGCTTGATAGAATAAGATAGAAGATTACCTCTTAATGATCTTGGAGTCCCTTGGAGAGCACTAGGCAGCGAAGCAGAGGTTCTCCTTCAATGGCTCCAAATCTTGGCCCTGCAATCAATTAAAGCACCTGTGTAATTTCTAACATAACATACATTTCCTATCAATTAAGCCAATATATAAAAAAATATTTAAACTATGCACATCTAAGCCATTCATCCCACTATATAAGTGAATAAATAATAATGACAATATCAATGCATAGAATGGAAAAAACAGATACAGTTCTATTGATTTATAAAAAGGAGGCTTACAACCATCGGTTGTACCAAGCCCTCCCCAGCCTTCCAATCTCTCTATCTCTCAAAGTGGTGATGTCTTGATCAACAAGTTCTCAATGAACCTCTTTGACCTTTGACCCTCACACTACAACAATGATCTCTACTTCACAAGTATTCAAAAACTTTGAAAATCCTTCGACCTTGAACCAAGAGTCTTCAACTCCATTTTATAGGAGATGGAGAGAGCAATCATTGCCCTTCTCATTCCACTAGTTCTGAATA
>CM076572.1:1424447925-1424718302 GCA_034641835.2 Pinus albicaulis
TCCGCATATTTTATATGTTTCATTGCTCCATAATATATAATTTTCTAACAATCGTTCCATGGGAGTCTTCCATAGGCAGCAAGGTTCCTATCATACAAATAGCTAGCTATATCAAGATTCTTGAAGTATTGCACCTTTAGCATATTTATTTTCAGCCCTTCTTTGAAATTAAACATAGACTTGGCCATTTCTGTTGTAACTCTTTGTTTAACAACCTCCCATGTATCGGGACCCACCATTGTTTCCTTTATTTTTCTTATCACTTCTACAAAAGTATCAGTGGTTGGCCCAAGATTTAGGTACACATATACTAGTTTTCTTAAAGTGTGAGTAACTATTTCCAAGCTTTATCAATTCTCAGTAGTGAGAGTCAAAGATATGAGATCTCTCTTCAATTTTGAATGAAGACTTTGACACCTTTGTAAGGTGTATTATTGTATGTTTGATTCCCAAGGTACATCGGAAATTTCAGACGGATAAGTCGTGGTTAGTGTACAACCTTCTTCTTGAATGATGTATTCTGTCCTACGTATTTTTCGAGCAACATTTGGAGCAACATTTTCACCCTCTGCATCAATATATAAAATTTTGTATATTCAAAAAACATGTAAACAAATTAGTACAAATTGAATGAAAATAATATTCAGATTGATGGCCACCTCGATATGGTTGGCTAGTGTCTTGCCTACCCTAATATTGTTGAGAACCAGAATGACCATCAATTGGTTGAGAACCAACACAACCATCCATTTATTGGCCTCTCATGAAATACATATCACCACCTTCATGCAATTCACCACCACTTATTGATGGCCCTCCAAGGGAATGTCTACCACCACCAACCTTACGAGACGAGAGGGAAGCTTCATAAAAAATATGAATTTATAATCAATTCAGAAATACATTCAAACATATAAATATTCTAGTTCATCCTAAGTCAGAGTCCTCTTTTAGTTTCACCTTCTTTTTATTTTCCCATATCTCAACCTCCTTTTTTTAGTTCCCCTAGTTTTTTGACAAGTGATCCCATGGTGGACTCATAGGTTAAATTCTCGCTTATTTTCCAATAATGCTTCACCAAAGATATAATGGAACCATCTTCCAACCATATATGGTTAACTTTCAAAGGATAGTTGTTCTTGTGTTTTTCGAAATCCAATTCCAAGAGAATTGGCATATGATGTGAGATTTTATCTTGACATATCTAGGATCTATATCTCCCATCATTTTCCACCAGCTGACCAGCCATTAAGAATCTATCAAGTCATTTGGAAATATCTCCCACACATACCTTGCCATTTCTCAGCGTGGGAGCTAATGGGAAAGGAGTTATATCCCGAAGGTTGTGGTTCTGCAACATCTCTGAAATGAAGGAAGCCATAGGATAGAGCGGGACAAGACCCCCACAAATCACCTCGTGAGATAATGAAATTTAAATCACATGCTAAAAGGAGAGAATGGTCCCCTAATAGTCCATTGGATTAAAACTTATCCCAAAAGTCTTGCCTCTACTCGTAGGGTCCAAACAATTTACTAATGTGATTGGGAAGGGGAGGCCCCTTATAGATCCTTTTAAGATAATGCCAACCAAGGAGGAGGTTTGAAGTGAGGAAAACTTTGGATTCCATAAAGAGAGGATTCATCCTAATAGACCAGTAGAAACACTGCTTTTAATTAAAACTAACCAAATATGTATAATTATTTATGTTTTTATTATAGCCAATGAAGTTTTTTCATTTAAAGTAATTTTTAAGGTATAGGTGTCAACTCCAATTTGAGCATGGAAATAATTACACATCCCCTCATTCTAGATTGTAGAACCATGTTAGATCCATTTAACTCTGGATCTAAGACGAACCAAAATGGATCAAATTTCTTCATATACAAAATTCTTTAAGAGTGCAAAATGCAATGTGTAATTTTTCATTGTTTAAATTGTATTTTGGAATGCTATATAGAGTACACAGCTTAAAATTATAAGTCCAAAAAGTCTTTATTGGACATATACCTAAAAATGACCAAATATAAAATAGTCGGATCACTTCGAA
This sequence comes from Pinus albicaulis, assembly GCA_034641835.2. Classification (NCBI taxonomy): domain Eukaryota; kingdom Viridiplantae; phylum Streptophyta; class Pinopsida; order Pinales; family Pinaceae; genus Pinus; species Pinus albicaulis. Next base: position 1,424,449,974 of record CM076572.1, read on the forward strand.
GGTTTTAACCATTAAAAGTTATTTTTTCAACAACTTTATATGATATATACATGTTTTTAAACAATATATATATATATATAGTTGACATTAAAATATGTTATAGAACATGTGCATCGTTAGTACACATTAAAATGATATTTTTGTTATGAATATATTTTAATCTACAAGTTAATATTAATTTGCATTAAAATAAATTATTGTATACAACGATAAATTATTATTTTTTAAACATTTAATACTAAACTATTTTTTTTAATTACAACTTATAAAATAAATATGTTCGACAACTTTCATATTGTTAGAACTAAGACTTTTGTAATCTATAAAGTAGATCGATGTCATTTGGATTAATCACATCATTAGGATTTGGTCGCGTTTCGAACTAACTAATGTAATTCGAAAAATCGACTAAATCCTAATAATATGATTAATTCAAAAAAATATTTATAAAATTTCATATTTACATTTTTATATCACTTTAAAATCATGATTTTTTTCAAAATAAATTGAAGATACCCAAAACTTTGATGTTGATGTCTCACATTACCTATAAACTTCCAATAGTAGTCCAATTTCACAATATATTGTTAACAAAACTTACTCGATGTTGATGTCTCTACATTTTTATATCACTTTAAAATCATGATTCTTTTCAAAATAGATCGACGATACCCAAAATTTTGATGTTGATGTCTCTACATATATCTAGAAACTTCCAACAGTAGTCAAATTTCAAAATATATTGTTACCAAAACTTAATTGTTGAGGTCTCTCTACGTTTACCTAGAAACTTCTATTCGTAACTTAATTGATGTTGATGTCTCTACACTTTTATATCACATTAAAATCATGATTTTTTTCAAAATAGATTGATGATGCTCAAAAATTTGATGTTGATGTCTCTACATTTATCTAGAAACTTCCAAAAGTAGTCGAATTTCAAAATATATTGTTACCAAAACTTAATTGTCGAGGTCTCTATGTTTACCTATAAACTTCTATTTGTAGCTTACTTTATGTTGATGTATCTACATTTTTATATCACTTTATAATCATGATTTTTTTAAAATAGATTGACGATACCCAAAAACAACCCCAAAACTTTAATGTTGATGTTGATATCTCTACATTTATCTAGAAACTTCCAACAGTAGTCGAATTTCAAAATATGTTGTTACCAAAACTTAATGGTTGAGCTCTCTCTACGTTTACCTAGAAACTTCTATTCGTAATCCGTGAACATCCATGCTTGAGCTTTGATGCAACAAACATTATGGCACGCAAGTAGGCCCCACGCGATCACATATTACATGAACAGGAAAGTAGAGGATAAGATATTTAATTATAGGAGCCTCCAGAAAAATCTAGAGCTTATTCCCGTGTGTTCACTATGTAGGCCTCTTCTGGATCTTTTTCCGACCATTCTGGATCTTTCTCCGACATTTCTTCTCAGGAAATTTTAGTTTATTGTGAGGTACTAACCAGATTTTAGAGGTGATCTATATCATGCATTTGGCTTCGACATTTCTTCTCAGGAAATTTTAGTTTATTGCGAGGTACTCACCAAATTTTAGAGGTGAAAATTTGCGGCGGGTTCTGTGTTCTCTCTCTTGCAATATTTGGACTTGTAGAATTTAAAGGTATTGAAATTCTGTTGTTCACAGGTCTAGGAAAATGTGTTAATTTTCTGTTAATTTATGTTTCATTTATGCATGAATGAAATCTCTTGGATTCTGCTATTTACATATTTTAGAAAATGTGTCAATTTTTGTATTGATTTATGTTTCAATTTTGTATTTCCCATAGGTCCGGCTTTGTTCTGTAAAAAATGTCTTGCACTCTATTTAATCTGTACAAGCCTGCAACTACTTCTACTTGTTCGATTTCAATATCTGGAAGAAATGGAGCTTTGTTTCCTTGTGAAAATCGATTTCACTCCAGCATGGGTCTAAGTTGTTTTTCAAATCGGCAGCGGGCAAAAGGAATTAAAGTGAGAGCAGAAAGCACCAAATAAGGCACCCTACATGTGGATAACACTAGAACCAGAAAATTGGCAGACCAGAGGCCCAGGGCTGTTGAAAGGGAGACTCAAATTTCTCCTTTAGGTACGCTTCTTACAGACAAATCTTGAACCCTAATTCCGTCTTCATCATGCTTGAGTTTTAACTAGTCATACCATTTACAAATTGACAGGTCTCGTGGATCCATTTTCGCCGATGAAGACAACAAGACAGATGCTTGATACGATGGACTGGATTTTTGATGATGCTTTCATGTTTCCGACTTCTTCACGGGGGATTTCCAGAGATAGTTAGTTGCAGGTTTGAACCCCATGGGACATTATGGAAAATGAGAAATAATTCAAGTTGAAATTCGACATGCCTGGGATTTCAAAGGAGGATGTGAAGGTCTCTGTGGAGGATGGAGTTCTGGTGATCAAAGGAGGTCACAAGAAAGAAGAGAGGGAAAAGGATTCGTGGTCAGCAAGAAGTTAAAGTAGCTACAATACGCGCCTGGCATTTCCTGAGAACTATGAGATGGAAAAAATAAAGGCGGAACTGAAAAATGGTGTCCTCAATATCACCATTCCCAAGGGAAACGTAGAACCCAAGACTATGGATTTTAATGTCAAGTGAGAGAGTTTCAACTTGACACACACAGCACCCCAAAGGGGATGCTTCCATTTGTGTGTAATTTGGCCTCTCTACCTTTTGCGTTATAGAGTATTGTAGATATTTGTTGCAAAGGATAATAAATGTTTAATTTCTCATTGGGTTGTTTAAATATATTGGATAACCAATGCCTCATTGGCATGTTTAGTTTTATGAGTCTATATATATTGGATTCCATGTTGAATTTGATCTGCTTATAATGATGATTACTTTATGCTTCATTACCCACGTTTTGAAGAAGAGAAAAGGAGATCTTTTATATCATTATTAATTGCACTAGGAGGTGCAAGGGAACTCCTTTATGGAGGTGTGAATTATGTTGTGCTATCAATAAGAGAAAAATGGCCTTGATAATTTGTGGAACAAACATTACTTGAGCTCGCATTAGTGAGGCTCATTAACCTATTTGAGTAGAAGGATACAAAAATGGTTGTCAATCCCTCTCTATAATATTCCCAATTAGCCTGAGCTAAGAGGAATATACATTTTTGCCTCATTTTCTGTTTTATGAATAAAGGAATAAAGGAGGACATGTAAAACTCCTAAAAGAATGAATAAATCAATGCCCATATGAACATGGATATATCTAGGCCATGTAACAAATCACTTGCAAGTGTGAAAGGGGTTTGAGCTATGAGACTGGGTCAACCTTGATCAAATCTACAGCGCTTTCTAGATACAATGTACCTCATGAAGGGACAACGCAGTTCTAGATGGAGGCCCCTCATGGGAAAGGAGCTAATTCATCAAGGTGGTTTAGGGTTTTCCAAGACTTTCATCTTATAAAAGGAAGGGGAAGGCAGCAAGAGGAAGTTGTTGATTGTCTATATTTCTAAGTACCTTGTCTATTTAGACAAATACCATTCTCTGTTGTTCAACTGAGAATAGTGCTGCTTAGCACTTGGGAGTTCCTATGCAGGGATTTCACCTCTTCCATTGAGGATTCTTGGAGGAGTCTTACTGATTTTATCCACTATCATGCATTTGACCAAGCTCTACTTCCAACTGTAACGCAGATCCAGTGAGGGTTTGGTTGCTTTTGTAAGCTGCAGCAAGTGGAAACACTAGATCTTCTCAGATCTAGATTGTACTAGTGCCTCTTCTCAGCGAGTGTGTCTTTTAACCTCCTGGAAGAGTGCATTAGCTATGGAGCTTCAGATTTGTATCTTGGAATCAGGCCAACTCAGTTATTCAAGCTACAACGCAGTTTCCCTTCAAGAACTGCGTTATTTTCAGTGGAGATTTTGCAGGGTGTTTTGATCCCATTTTTGATGAGATATCTCTGGTGCTGGGCTTTGCCTTTCACTTTGGTGATCCATGGATTAGCTTGCTGATCCATGTTCTGTATAGATCTGATCTATTATAATGTAAAGTCATCTTCAGAAATTTTGTGAATAATATTGCAGATCTGCTACTTAAAACTCAGATCTACTCATTGTATTGTATGATTTGGTCAAAACCCCAAGTGGATCTTGTAATAGAGCCTTTCTAGTGTACAGATTTGAAATGGGTCTGATATTTTGTGCACAGATCTGATCTAGATCTGAAGTGTAACATTCAGCTATTGCAACTTCATAAAATAACGTTGTTAAGCTATTTTGTAGTATATACATGAGTTGCAGCCTTCTTTTCTGAAGATTTCCTTCTTTCTTGTCTCCTATATTCTGATGTATAATGTAAGAACATCAACATAAAACTGTTTTGCTGCTGTATATTCAAAATTTGTTCTTATTTGATGGCCTCCTTCTCATGCTCACCAATACTGCGTTATTTCTGAAGTATTTTTTGGTACATAGCTGCAGCCCCTCTCATAGGGTGTTTTTCAGCTAGACTAGGTGGTGGGAGATATGTTTACCACACCTAGTTCGATTTTTTTTTGCTCCCATTTTGGATCTAGACCCCAGATCTACTGATCTAAGGGATCCAAGGGCTGCAAACTCATTTCTGTGCACATATTTCCCAGAAGTGCGTTATTTCAGCAGGCACTGTTGTGCATCCCTATTTTGGGATATTACAATGGTATCAGAGCTCCTTTCTTGGCACAGCCTGTGCTTCCATTGAAGAGCCAAAGCCAACATGAATTCAGAAGAATAAGAGCCTCTTACTGAGAGGGAGAAGAGGTATCATAATAGAAGCCACAAGAAATTTGATTACACCACTGAGGATTAAGACAAGGGTAAAGCCCCTGAAACTGGAAGTGATAAAGAAGGAGAAGAGTTTGCAAGAACTCTTTTGTTGGCCATGAAAGATCTTGCTAGAGAGATCAAAGAGATGAGAATGGACAGGATGAAGGAATCTCCTAGGATATTTCATCCCGGGGAAAGCTCTGGCATGTCTCACCACTAGAATGGTCAACCAATGAACCAGCCACAAGCTCCACAAGCTCCACAATGCTCTACTATGCCTAGCTTCTTGGTTGTGGAGAATGAAGGGCCATAAGAGTAAGCATCCCTTGAAGACTACTTTGAGGTATATGAATCTCAGAATCAGAGATTCAAGGACCACTTCAGTTTTCAAGAGTTTTTTCACCTCAAGGACAAAATAAGACCAAGGCACCAGTATAGAGATGACGGATTCTTTCAGAATCATGATAGACATCACTCTATGGGCAGATTCTTTTTTCCCAAGTTTGATGGGTCATTCACCATTTATGCCAAGGCATGGGTAGAAAAGCTGGATATCTACTTTCAGTTGAACAAATTCCCTGAGATTGAAGCCATCAATATTGCAGCGCTGCACTTTGAAGGTGAAGCACACAATTGGTGGTTCCATGGGTTGTCTACATTGGGCCATTCCAATGTGACTGCCTACTCTAAATTCACTAGAAGACTGGTGGAGAGGTTTGACATAAAGGATCCAAAAGCACCTTTCATGAGCCTTGCAAAGTTAAAGCAATCAGGGAATGCAGAAACTTATATCTCTGAGTTTATGAGATTATCTGTTATGGTTCTTGATCTGTCTTCAACAAGGAGGGTGTACATGTTCATCGCTGGCTTGGATGAACCTTTGCATTGGTTGGTTAAATCTACCAAAACCACCACTCTGCATGATGCCATTGAGAGGGCTAGAGACCTCCAATATGCCTTGCCAAAAGCAAAGGCAACTTTTCAGAACAAGGCCCCTTACCTTTCTAAAGGGAAGGAAGAGAAAGTTGCTCCTCCCAAGGAGAGCTCATTCAAGAAGCCACTTGATATTGAAGTCAGGAGGGAGCTGTGAAAGAAGAAACTATGTTTCACTTGCTAAGAGTCATGGGTACCTGGACATAGATGTGCTGCTAGGAAAGCATATTATATAGAAGTCTTCTCAGACTTTGAGGAGGAAGAAGAAGATGATGAACCAAGAGGAGGTCGTAGCGCTGACAATGTTGAGGGAGATCCAACAGCATCTAGAGATGGGAATGGAGCCTTTGCTCCAATGGGAGGAACTCTTGCATCTTTGAGAGGAGCATCTAAGTACTTGACCTTAAGAGTACAAGATTCAATCATGAATCAAAGGGTTTCTGTACTAATTGACAGTGGGGAAACCCACAACTTTATTGATGCTCATCTTGTCTAGAAGAGGGAAATACCCACTGAAAATTTTGAGGGATTATTTGTTTTGGTCCCAGGAGATAGGAAAATGCAATGCATGCACTATGTCCCATCACTCTCAGTCACTATGGGGTCCTACACCTTGGTGGATCATTTTTTTGTAGTTGACATACCAGACACCAATATCATTTTGGGTGTCCAGTGGTTGATTACCTTGGGAAAGGTCACCATTGATTGGAAGGCTTTGCAAATGGAGTGAGTGGACATGAAGAGTTGAAGCAAGGATCTCACAGTCCCTTCTCTTATGTTCATGAGAATCCTACATGGGACAGTCCTATCTAGTGGCAAACCACCTGGGAGGCCACCAAATTCAGATCTTGTAGGGAAGGCCTCACAAAGTGCTGCTCCAAATTTAGATCCAGGAGGGATTGGAGCAATGGGAGACCAAGCTACAGCGTTGGGGGGCTTTGGACAACCCAAGAATGAGGGGGATCTTCTCCCTGCATCACTATCACCCTCTCTCTTTTCTAGATCTGCGCTGTGGGAGGTGAAGAATGGGAGGATCAGCCTTCCAACACCCATATTTGGCATTAGAGATGTCAAAGAGGAGATCAGCAACATGACAGGAACTTCCATGGATGTATCATCAGCGCTGTCATTGTTGAACAATGTCGATCTGTACTGGAAATCTCAACTTCTTGTAGAGTATTCCAAATATCTCCACACATGTATGATACTAGATGACATGCAACAAGAAGAGGTCTACTTAGTCCAAGGGGGAGTCATCTACCATCATGGTGGGGTCTTCTTGGCTAGAGCTTCCAAGCTCAAGAAAAAGATACTACAAGGGGCACACAAAGAATTTTTTCTCAGCCATATGCAGTCAATGAAGATCTACACCCTCATCATGAGGATATTTGATTGGGAAGGATTGAGAGAGGAGATACATCAGCACTTTCAAGAGTGCATGAGCTATGTGGCATTGGGACAGCCAATGGACTCTATGCAAGAGTCATTTCAGCCATTTCTTCCTTCTTCTGAGAGAGGGGGAATGCCCATGCACAACTCCATGTGTATGAGGAAATTTTATGGTAAAGGATCTAATCCTGCAAATCAAGATTTATTTTATGATTTATCACATTATTTTACCACGTTTTTGCAAGCTATGACTCCTAAAGGGAGTGAGAGATCATGTAGATCTCATGGCTTTTGGTGGGCCAATAGAAGTTTTTAACTTGGCCACTCCCTTGTTGTGCAAAGGGAGATTCATTTTCATGATGGGTGCTTTCCAAAGGCACCAAGCATATCTAACAACTTCAGCTATGTTAATAAGACTCATATATTAAATGTGTGGTGGGAATGACACTTGCCACACCTTGATCTAATGCAGGTAGGAGATGCACTGCACTGGCATCACATGTGGGATTTTGACCCACCTCCTCAAGCTCAAATTTCCGTTGGCATATATGTAGTTTTGCTTCCATACTTGGATGACATAGTTGTATTGTTTATGGGATTGTATGGAGGGAGGATGGGAAATTTGTATGTACCACATGGAATGGAACTTGTCCCTGTACCTCATGCTACATGTTTTAGAGAGAGCATTGCTCCAGCCATGTTTATTTCTATTGAGTTTTTCACTCCTTGTGGGATGGACTATGTACATATTATGATAACCTTGGAGGAACAATTCATGATGTGTTGGCTTGGTGAACACTTGGCTTACGAGGAGGATTTGATCCTTGATGGTGTCACCAATGGAGGAGGGGAAGTATTGCAGCACTCACCCTATCAGTTGCTTGAGGACAAGCAACATTTTGGAGGGGAGGATTGTAATATTCCTACTTAGCTTGAGCTAAGAGGAATATACATTTTTGTCTCATTTTCTGTTGCATGAATACATGAATAAAGGAAGACATGTAAAACTCCTAAAAGAATGAATAAATCGATGCCCATATGAACATGGATAAATCTGAGCCATGTAAAAAATCACTTGCAGGTGTGAAAGCGGTTTGAGCTATGAGACTATTGGGAAAAATACTGAGAGGGGGGGGGGGTGAATCAGTATTTACTGCATATTCAAAACTTTTTACTTTTTCACTCTCTAAAACCCATACGCTACTTTCCTTTAGTAAACTCACGTATACACGCGGATATCCTTCATACAACTCGCGTATTAGCAGAGATCTAAATATGCAGATATTTATTAACTTAGTTCTTTGCACTATTCATTCATCTGATGTTATGTTAACAGTAAACATGTGTAGTAACAATAGAATAAACCATCACATAAAGCATCACACATGAACACCAGGATTTTTAGGTGGAAACCCAAGTCGGGAGAAAACCACCGCTGCAGTTGCTTAGCCTTCAATATTTTATTATAGAGAAAACATCTTACAACATATGTGCTGGTGCAAACTCCTACCAGCACGTAGGCACCCACCTGCGCTCGTTTACTAGCCTCTCCTGGAAGGGAGCTACGAACCCCTGCTCTCGTTTACCAGCCTCACCTGGAAGGGAGCTACGACCCCCTGATCTCTTTTTCCAGCCTCACCTGGAAGGGAGCTTCAACCCCCTGACTAAAGGCTACAACCCTCAGCACCTCTATGGACCACGTTTCATCAATTTTCACACTGGATCCAAGGCTTCCTTTAGAACATAACTTGCAGGCCACGTTTCATCTTATTTTCAGACTGGACCCTCTCCACATATTTAAGCTCCATGATACAACCAAACTGAAACAGACAACTCAGAACTGTAGAATACAGATAGCAGCAACACAGAGAACAGATCAGACATTTCTTGCCACAGACTTTAGCAAACCCTAGTTTGCATACACGCTTTCCTTTCACTGATGTTGCGTATATACGTGCTTCCGTTCACATAAACCAGCATATACTTCTGTACATATTACAGATTTAATTTCATTGCGCATACGCGCTTTCTCTTCATCGAAGCCGCGTATATACGCGCTTCCTATGCGTCGAACTAGCGTATGGTTCTTCATATATTTAGGTTATTGCAATTCTTCAGAATAGATACATCACACAGATTTTTACCCTTTACTTCAGACAGATGTTCGCCTCATCTTAGATCTAATCATTCCATAAACAGATCTAGCAAATACAAGTACATTTCAGATCTAGATCCCCTTCTTCATCATTGGTGCATCATACATTCAGATCTATCATTCAACTGTAACCCTTTCCATTCAGATCTACTTCAGAGAGAAGTATTCATTCAAGCTCAGACATCTTGCACCCACACCCATGATTTGCACAATGAATTTCTTCTCCTTATATAGGTTTACCCTTTTTCAATACCATGAGCCAAAACCACATTACTTCCGATGGTATTCCTGGACGGGGTCATTTAGACGAATCATTACCCAATACAATGGGTCAATACCATAGTGGTTACCCCTGGTTTTGCACTTTATGAGCGCTTTTTCCCATATGCGACTTGGAACGTTGTTTCCCGCGTGCATACGCGACTTCTCCTAGGCAAATCCGCGTATGCCTTGAGACATACTCTTTTCATCATAGATCTAGCACATACTGAATTTCTTTCTTCATTCCCTTCTATACTCACTGTAGATACATCAGATTTACTTCATCAAGAACATATTCTATCAAGCACAACTTCATCAAGTAAGTTTCCATCTTCTTCATCAAGTGGGTTGCCATTCAATGACAACACTCAGCATCATGTTGCTAACTAACATCATTTCATATCAGATTTACATCATTTACCAAGTCCATCAAGTCAAGAATAACTTCATCTGGTGTATTGCCATCAAGGACAACACATGTCAACAATCTCATGTCTTCATCTTCATTCAGTGGGTTGCCATCAAGGACAACACTCTGCATCATATTGCCAACAATCTCCCCCTTTGGACTTGATGGCAACCACGATGGTGTTTGGTCGCCACAACAGATAGGTACATTAAGAATACAATGACACCATGTCACTCTCCCCATTTTTGACACCATTCTTTTTCTTCATTCAAACACCATGTCACTCTCCCCCTTTGACATCAAGGGCAAAGGGCGGATCAAAACCAACATACTCTCCCCCTTTTCTCCACATGTGGAAGAAGCGTTCTGCAGATCTGATATATACTGAAGTGACCAAGCTCCCCCTGAGTTCATGCTGAATCTTCAAACATATTTTCCAATGAAGTACATGACTCTATGACTTTCCTATCACCAATGACTCATACTTACATCAAAGATCCATCCAAGTGGATTTTCATATGAGACTCAACTACCCAACCAAGTGGGTTTACAAATTTGACTCAGCTACCCAACCAAGTGGGTTTACAAAATTTGACTCAACTACCCAACCAAGTGGATTTACAAATTTATCAAGTCCTTACATGACTGAATATTACAATTTTACATCATGGATCTCAACATGACCCTTTCATCAAATTACAAATATGACCATTTATGACCAACACCAGAAAGTCCTCAAGAAAGAGAACATATTTCAGAACCATCATAATGCCAACAATGCATTATACTCAGCAACGCTAATGCTCCCCTTGAATTTGTGCATCCAAGCATCCTTTTCATATGACTAAGGCTCCCCCTTAGTTTGCACATCCTGAACTCTTTCACCAACAAATCATCAAAGCATCTTTATCAAAACATTAGAAATATAATTATGAGAACTAGAACACCACCAGAGATACCAAACAGTATCAGAGATACCAAACAGCACTGCAGCTGTGCTGAATAAATTTATCAGCAATCAGACATACGCGGTTTTCTATGCATGAACTAGCGTATATACGCGACTGTGTTTCAGGAAACCCGCGTATCCACTGCCATATTCTAAATTTATGCAGATTTGTTCTTTTGACTGGCAGAGAACACTCCCAGCTTCTGTCTTAGATACTCGAACGCTTCCCTAGGCAGAGGTTTGGTAAAGATATCAACAACTTGTTCTTTGGAGGGAACATACTCCAACTTCACCTTTTGCTCAAGCACTTGTTCACGTAAGAAGTGATACTTGATGGGAATGTGCTTGGTCTTCGAATGCATAACAAGATTCTTTGAAATATTGATGGCACTTGTATTGTCACACTTAATGGGGACAGGAGGTGTACATTTGATTTGAAAATCTTGTAAGGTTTGCATCATCCAAAGGAGTTGAGTGCAACAAGATGCGGCAGCCACATATTCTGCTTCTGCTATAGATAAGGCAATAGAATTTTTCTTCTTGCTGAACCAAGATACTAACCGGGGTCCCATATAGAATGCACCACCACTAGTGCTTTTCCGATCATCAACACTTCCAGCCCAATCTGCATCAGTGTAAGCATGAAGAGTAAGATCAGCATTTTTTGGATACCATAGACCAAAGTCTTGAGTTCCTTGTAGATATTTGAAGATTCTTTTAACAGCCTGAAGGTGAGACTCTTTTGGATTAGCTTGGAATCGTCCAACAATCCCAACTGCATGCATAATGTCTGGTCTAGTCCCAGTGAGATAAAGTAGACTTCCTATCATTGATCTGTATTCTGGTTGATTTACCATGGGAGAATCATCATGAGAACTGAGATTGCATCCGGTTATCATTGGTGTACTTACAGGTTTGCATTCTTCCATGCCATACTTCTTCAGAATTTGCTTAAGATATTTTTCTTGTGATAGGAATATACCATCTGCAGTTTGATGCACTTGCAAGCCAAGAAAGAATGTTAGCTCCCCAAGTAAAGACATTTCAAATTCTTGCTGCATGACAGAAGCAAATTTCTGACTCATAGATTCTTCATTACTTCCAAAAATGATATCATCAACATATACAACCACAATCAATAGTTTATCATTTTCCATTTTTGTGTATAAGTTGCTATCAGCAGACCCCTTTGAAAATCCTTGTTGATGAAGATATTTGTCAAGACGATAATACCATGCCCTTGGAGCTTGTTTGAGACCATATAGAGCCTTTTAAGTCTACAAACAAGTTTTTCATCATTTCCCAAAATGAATCCTTCTGGTTGTTCTATATAAACTTCTTCTTCTAGATCACCATTGAGAAAAGTAGATTTAACATCCATTTGATAAACTTTGATTTGTTGGAAGCTTGAAAAAGCAAGAAAAATTCTTATGGCTTCAAGTCTAGCTACAGGAGAAAAAGTTTCTTCAAAGTCTATACCTTCTTGTTGAGTATACCCTTTGCAAACTAGTCTAGCTTTGTTTCTTACAACATCCCCATTCTCATTTAACTTGTTCTTGAAAATCCATTTAGTTCCAATGACATTTTTATCATGTGGTCTTGGTACCAATTCCTAAGTGTCATTCTTTTCAATTTGATCGAGCTCTTCATCCATGGCTTGCTTCCAAAATTCATCTTTGCTAGCTTGATTGACATTGTGTGGTTCAATTGTGGATAGAAGTGCCAGATGACTAGAAGATCCCACCAGAGTTCTCCTTGTTCGTACACCCGATTCCTTGTCTCCCAAAATTTGAGACTCAGGATGATTCTTTTGAACATATCTGGATGGAGCTTTTTCAGATAGATCATTTTTAGGTTCTTCATTGGATCCACTGTCTATATCATTTCTATTTGATGTAGAAGGACATAAGTCACCATCATCTTCTTTTGTTGTTTGTTTTTCTTCTTTAGGAGCTACAGGAGACTCATCAATAACAACATCAATACATTCAACAATCTTTCGAAGCCTTTTATTTTAACATGTGTATGCTTTGCTTGAAGATGAGTAACCAAGAAATATCCCTTCATCTGATCTAGGTTCAAACTTGCCAAGCTTTTCATCATTATTTTTGATAAAGCATTTACTTCCAAAAACTCTAAAATGCTTCACAGAGGGAGAATTACCATACCGGAGTTCATATGGAGTTTTGTCACTATTTACCCGAACATGAGCCTTGTTGAGAATGTTAGCTGCTGTATGTGCTGCTTCACCCCAGAACATGTCAGGAGTTCCAGAATCATCGAGCATAGCTCTAGCCATTTGTTGAATTGTTCTATTCATTCTTTCTTCTACGCCATTTTGTTGTGGAGAGCCTGCTACAGAGAATTGTCTTTTTATGCCATGTTGTTCACAAAATTCAAAGAATTCATTTGATGTATATTCTCCTCCTCGATCAGATCTAAGACACTTGATTTTTAGATCTAATTCATTTTCTACCAATGCTTTGAAGATCTGAAAATTTTCAAATCCTTCATCTTTGTGTTTAGTGAACCCGATCCAACACATTCTAGAGTAGTCATCAATAAATAAGATATAGTATTCTTCCCCACGTAGTGACTTTTTCCTCATAGGTCCACAGATGTCAGTATGAATGAGTTCAAGAGGCTTACTTGAAGATCCTTCTTTGGCATTGAATCGTACTCTGGTCTGCTTACCGAATTGACGAGATTTGCATATGATACTTTCTGGTAGATTAATATTGGGAAGATCACGAACAGCTTGAAGTCTGCTTGCTTTGTTGATTTGAGAGAAGCTCAGATGCCCCAGCCTTCTATGCCATAGCCAATTTTCTGAAGACTTGCTCAAGTAACATTGATCTTTGCATTTTAGTACATACAGGTTGCTTGGATTTCTTTTCCCTTTTATAATAATTTTACCTGTATCAAGATCACGAACCACACATTCTTTTGAACTAAAGACAACTTCAGTTCCTTGATCACACATTTGACTTACACTCAACATATTATGCCTTAATCCATCCATATACATGACATCCTTAGCCTTCACCTTTTCTTTTAGAAACACGGACCCTTTTCCTTTAATTACAGCAGGAGAATCATTTCCAAAAGTTACTTTCTTTTCTTTTTCTAGAGCATTATATGTAAGGAGTTTGCTTTTGTCACCTGTCATGTGTCTGGAGTATCCACTATCAATGTACCATTGATTTTCTTCACCTTCTGCAAATAATTCTATCCCACAATTTTCAACCTGTAATTCCTTCTTTTTCCATACTTTGGAACTTGAGGGAAAGTGTTGTTTTGGCTGGACTTTGCTCCTGCATTCAGATTCTTCATGACCAAAGTTATTGCAATAAGTACATTCAACTTCATTTTGAAGAGGAGAAAATTTGTTATAGGTATTCTTCTTTGGTTCAGTATCCAACCTTTTCTTTCTTGCTTCTCTTGTCATGATGGTTTTGTAAGCAACACATTGAGCAGCTTTGTGACCAAAATTGTGACATGTAAAACATTGTCCATTGAAATAGACATTTTTGTAATCACAAAATCTTCTATTTGGATTTACCTTCTGGTTGGAGCTCCTTTGAAAGTTGTTCCTTTCAGTGTTCCTTGAAGTGCGATGATCCTATTTTACCTGTAAAGAGTCCTTGCTTCTTTGTTGAGAGGCAGAATATTGTAAACCAGTAGTTGCTGCCTTTAGATAGTTTGGTGCTGAAGTCTGAGAGGATTCTCCAATATATCCAAGACCTGTTTTTATGAGAGGAGAACGTTGAGCCTTGATAATTTCATCTAAGGTATCTGATCCTTTAGTAAGTCTGAGATTCAGAGTCTGAACTTTCTCCAATTCTTTTCTTAGACTTACCACTTCACATTCTGCTTTCTCCCTGTGCTTCTTTTCTTCTTCAATCTGATTTTTCAGAGATTCTATGATGATCTTATTTTCTTCTAGGTATACTTTGAGTTGATTATTTTCTTCAAGAAAATCATTGTCCCCTAGAGCATCCACAAAAGTATCATTTTCTTCTCTTTGTTCAAATTCCATGAGAATTCTAAGATCTTCTTCACATTATTCCTCACTATCAGATGACCCATCACTATCTTCATTAGTATAGTAACTTTTCTTAGAGCTAGATCGGTTCTTATTCCTTCTTGCTACTTCTTTTCCTTTAGCAGATGCTTCTTTATAAGGACATTTTGCAGCATAATGACCAACTTTTCCACACTCAAAACATTTGAAAGGAAGCTTACCTTTGAATCTTCCAGTTCCTAGTTGGATTTTTCTCACGAAATTCGCTTCTTCTTCATCGGATATATAGCTGGATTCTTTGACAAATTCCTTTTCTTTTCCTCTTGCTGATACCTTAAAAGCAGCTTCTCTGATTTGAGAAGGAACTCCTTGTCTCATTTCAAAAGCAGTCAGAATACCATGTAATTGAACAATAGTAAGAGTTTGCAGATCTTGCCTTTCTTCAATAGCCGAAACTTTAGAGTCAAATTTTGAAGTCAAGGATCTTAAGACTTTTTCCACCAAAGTAGTATCAGTTATGGTTTCACCCAAATTTCTCATTCGATTTACAATATCGTCCAGACGTAAGAAGAAATGGGCAATACTCTCATCACTATGCATCTTCAAATTTTCATATTCAATTCTAAGAGTTTGGAGTTTTGCACTTTTTACCTTTGTGTCTCCTTCATAACTCAGAATGATTTTGTCCCATATTTCTTTTGCTGAATTTAGCTGCATCACTTTAGAAAATTTTGGTTCAGACATACTTCCTAATAAGACATTTACTGCTTTGCATTGATTTCATACTTCTTCCTTTTTGCTGCATCAGTAGGAATACTTGCCGGGTATTGATAACCTTCTTCCACGATTGCCCATACATCTGCACCAAGACTTTGCAGATATGCTTTTGTTCGTACCTTCCAGAATATCATATTGCTTCCATTGAATAGAGGTGGCTTTATAGACATTACTCCTTCAAGACTTCCCATTGCGACGGATCTCCTTCAAGCGATCAAGCTTCTGCAGAAGAACCTGCTCTGATACCAATTGTTGGGAAAAATACTGAGAGGGGGGGGTGAATCAATATTTACTGCATATTCAAAATTTTTTACTTTTTCACTCTCTAAAACCCATACGCTACTTTCCTTTAGTAAACTCGCGTATACACGCGGATATCCTTCATACAACTCACGTATTAGCAGAGATCTAAATATGCAGATATTTATTAACTTAGTTCTTTGCAATATTCATTCATCTGATGTTAAGTTATCAGTAAACATGTGCAGTAACAACAGAATAAACCATCACACAAAACATCACACATGAACACCAGGATTTTTAGGTGGAAACCCAAGTCGGGAGAAAACCACCGCTGCAGTTGCTCAGCCTTCAATATTTTATTAAAGAGAAAACATCTTACAACATATGTGCTGGCGCAGACTTGACCAGCACGCAGGCACCCACCTGCGCTCATTTACCAGCCTCTCCTGGAAGGGAGCTCCAACCCCCTGACTCGTTTACCAGCCTCTCCTGGAAGGGAGCTACGACCCCCGATCTCGTTTACCAGCCTCACCTAGAAGGGAGCTACAACCCCCTGACTGAAGGCTACAACCCTCAGCACCTCTATGGACCACGTTTCATCAATTTTCACACTGGATCCAACAACTTCAAAAGAACACAACTTGTAGGTCACGTTTCATCATATTTTCAGACTGAACCCTCTTCACATATTTAAGCTCCATCATTCAACCAAACTGAAACAGACAACTCAGAACAGTAGAATACAGATAGCAGCAACACATCAGAACAGATCAGACATTTCTTACCACAGACTTCAGCAAACCCTAGTTTGCATACGCGCTTTCCTTTCACTGATGTCGCGTATATACGCGCTTCCGTTCACATAAACTAGCGTATACTTCTGTACATATTACAGATCTAATTTCATTGCGAATACGCGCTTTCTCTTCAGCGGAGCCGCGTATATACGCGCTTCCTCTGCGTCAAACAAGTGTATGGTTCTTCAGATATTTAGGTCATTGCAATTCTTCAAAACAGATACATCACACAGATTTAACCCTTTACTTCAGACAGATGTTCGCCTTATCTCAGATCTAATCATTCCATAAATAGATCTAGAAAATACAGATACATTTCAGATCTAGATATCCCGCTTCATCATTTCTTCATAGGTGCATCATAGATTCAGATCTATCATCAAACCTTTACCCTTTCCATATAGATATACTTCACAGAGAAGTATTCATTCAAGCTCAGACATCTTGCTCCCACACTCATGATTTGCACAATGAATTTCTTCTCTTTATATAGATTTACCCTTTTTCAATACCATGAGCCAAAACCACATTACTTCTGATGGTATTCCTGGACGGGGTCATTTAGACGAATCATTACCCAATACAATGGGTCAATACCATGGTGGTTACCCCTGGTTTTGCACTTTATGAGCGCTTTTGCCCATACGCGACTTGGCACGTTGTTTCCCGCGTGCATAAGGTTTAATAAACAGAGACACATATACACTTTTTTGTGACATAATCTTTAATGTCTTGAGCACAGATTCCTTTACACAGCAAGGAATTGTTTCTCAAGGAACAACAAGAGTAATCCTGGTTGTCTAATAAAATGGGACGAACGACTATGATTCAATTGGAATTGGAGAAGGCAGGGGCCAAAACTCCGATGGGACGATGTTGCAATTTCCTATGGACCGTTGGATCGGTGGAAGATTGACGGCCGCGATTGGATCGGGGGTGACCAATCGGGGACACAAGGGCGGAGTGAGATCAAATCCTAGCCATTGGTTCTTGTGGATTCAATGGCCAGGATCCAATCAGGGATTGACCAATCGGGGAGACAGAAAGTGGCACATTTTAAAATTTCCAATTGGCGATTGGAGCAGTGTTGCGATGGCCGTTGGATTTAAATGTGAATCAACGACGGAGATCACAATTGGAGGGTTACAAAGGAATGTTATGGGGCGCGATAAGATTTGCGCGGACCATCAGATCTTTACAGATCAACAGTGGGTATTGCACCCGTGCTCAACAGAATAAAACGCTTCTCGCATCGGAACTTTCATTTAACAAAGAAATAATGCTCCCGACCAACCTTCCGATTGCGATAAGCGCTATATGGTTTAGTGCTTGGTCTTAGCACCCAGTTTCATGGAGGGGAAGTGGTTAGGGGCTGGGCCGAAAGGGGCTTAGCCTGTTATATGGTAAGAAATGGGTTTTTGGCTTAAAAACAACATTTTTTAAGGCCAAACAAGGGTTTTGGTAGGGGAATAAAGGGATTTGATCACCAAATGAGGGGATTCACATGGTTTAAAAAGGGGAATTTGATGGTTTATAATACTTAGGAAGGGATTTTGAGGGTCAAAGGGGAAATTTGAGAAGGGGAAAAAAGGGGTTAAAATAGGGAATTTGCAGGGATACAAGGGAGAAAATGTAGGATTTTCTGAGCATGATTGTTTCATAGACAGTGAGGATTTCTTGATGGGAACAGCAATGAAGATATTTTCAAAGGCAAAGGACACACAGAGGTTTCAAGAATGAGAGATTTTCAGAGGAAATGTGTCTCTTGAAGGCTCAGAAGAATATTTAGCCACCTGTTTGCTTGACAAAAAATTTATAGGTGGCTAACAGTGGCTCCACATGGGGTTGGCATCTTCTTGAAGATTTCAAGAACTTCAGAATTATTCTTTGGGAAGTAGGCTAGATGCCTGATCTTTGAACTGTCTTCTCTTCTTTGATTCAGCTGCTACAAACATGATGGATATTAACCAGCAGAAAGACATTCCCCAAACAATCTACCTACCCATCCTACAGTCCTAACATTTTTTCTTCAAGGTGCATTTGAATTTGCAGACCTTCTTCATCATTTTCTTTTATATTGAAAACAGAAAACAAACTAGTGTATTTCAACCCTTATTCCTCCATGAGGCTAGATTAAACAGTTGGTCTCATAGTTTCTTTGCCTACACTAATATCTGCTAGGATTAAACTGTCTAGCAGATTTCTTTCTCTAAATTATACAATAGAAATTTAAAAACAGTCAAACAAGGATTAGACAGTCTGGTTTGCTGTGGATCCATGGCATAAAGACAGTTGCACATGAACTGAAATTGCAGGAACTTGAAAAAAAAATTTGAAGGCTTGAAAATTTGAAATTTTGAAGCATCCTTCTTTTCTTTGTGACTCAAGTTTTGAGCTTGTTAGAGTCACTTTCTTCTTCACTTCAGCTCTGGTTTTGGGCTTGTTAGAGCTGATCCTTCTTTCTTCTTTGCTGGTTCATATTTTGAGCATGTTAGAACCAGCTTCCTTACTTCCTTTGGCTCAGGTTTTGATCATGTTAGAGCCAATCTTTTGCACTTCAGAGGTTCAAGTTTTGAGCATGTCTGAACCTCTCTTTCTCTCTTTTTTGAAACATTTTCTCTTTTTCTTTGAAAACAAAACACAACAATGGTATTTAAAATGGAAATGAAAACTGTAAACTGGAAATAAGCAGTAGTAATGCTTGAGCATCCTGCCATTGATAGGACACCCAAACAGATCTGTACCATCTAACTCTTGCAGAAAAAAGGAATTTGGACCAATGGTGGAGTGGATGATGTAAGGACCCTGCCACAAACTGTCAAATTTTCCATGCTTTCCTTTGTCTTCTCTCCTAGAGTCCCACTTTAGAACCTTATCTCCAATTTTGAATTCAAAAGATTTTGCTCTTTTATCAAACAACCTTTTTATATTTTCCTGCACTTTCAAAGCTCTGTTATAGACTTCTTCTCTTGCTTGTTGGAGATGAATTGTTTGATTTATCCTCCTTACCATGCTGTCCTATTTTGTCTGAATCTATTGGACTAGCTTAATCACTGGTACCACTAGGCTGGTAGGAAACACTGCCTCTATTCCATAAACAAGCTGATATGGTGACATTCTAATGGATTTCTTTGTTGTTAGTTTGTCAGCCCACAAAGCATGCACTAACTTGTTATCCCATGACTTCTTATTATCTTCAAGCAACTTTTTAATAATGGTCACCAAGCTCTTGTTTGATGATTCAGCTAACCCATTACCTTGTGGGTAATAAGAAGTTGAATGACCGAGTGCTATCTGATACCTGTGACAAAAATAAATCATTTTCTTGGATCCAAAAGCAGCAGAATTTTCAGTGATTATCTTTCTAGGGCAGCCAAACCTAGAGAGGATATGGTCTTCTAGGAACCTAATGACGACAAAATCTGTGGCATTCCTAGAAGGGATGGCCTCTATCCATTTTGTGAAATAGTTTGTGGCTATAAGGATCCACTTGTGTTGTGCAGAAGAGGCAGGGTGTATTTCTCCTATGAAATCTAGGCCCCATTGTTGAAAGGGAGCCTCAACAATAATAGGTTGCAATGGTAAAGGGATGAGCTTCCTTTTGCCCTAAAAAATCTGGTACTTATGGCAGGAAATTATCATTTTGTGGATGTCATTGAAAAGTGTGGGCCAGTAATAGCCATCTCTGAGTATTTTGTTAGTATTGGCTTTCCAGTTTAAATGGCCTCCACACTCTCCTGCAAGGAACTCGTGTTTGATCCTCTCTGCTTCAGTTTTAGGCAGAAATTTAAGCAGCAAACCATTTGCATTTTTCTAGTATAAACATTCATTCAGTATGCAATAGTTCCTGGATTTTAACTTTAGGAATCTAGCCTTAGTTTTTGATAAATCAGGAGGGGCATTGAGGTTTGTGAGTACATACAGGATATCAAAATACCAAGGAGAGTTATGAAATTTTTATTCAACAGTAAGATCAAGAAATCCTTCATGTTCATCTAAGGCATCCACCATGTTAATGTCAAGGGCTTGCAAGTTAGATTCAGCCATTAGTTGAGCTAAGCCCTGACCTTTGATCAGTTTCGTGGGTTTTATTTCCAGGTCATACTCTAATATTACAGCAATCCATTTGCCCCTCTTTCCATCAGGATCCTGGGACAAAATGTCTTTTACCACTATGTTTGGCACGTAGGAAATGATATGAGAATGCAGAATATACACCCTAAAATTTTTCAAGGCCTTTACCAAGGCATAGGCCTGTTTTTCCATTATGTTATATTTCAAGGGTGCATCCCTCAGAGCTTTGCTGAAGAAAGCAATAGGCTGTTCCATTCCCTCTGAATTTTTCTGCAGCAGAACTGCAACCACTGTATGCTCGAAGGCAAAGGAGAATATCAGGAAGTCTTTTGAGAAATCTGGGCTGATTAGGACAGATGCCCGGGTGAGTGCAAGTTTAACTAACTCAAAAGATTTTTTAGCCTCTACAGTCCACTTAACCCCTACACCTTTTTTCAGCATGTTTTTCATATCCCTGAGGTGCTCAGCTAAGTTGGGGATAAACCTCCTTAAGAAGTTGATTTTCCCAATAAATGACTGTAATTATTTTATGTTTCTCAGGTGGGTAATCTGCAGTATTCCCTCAACTCTTTGCGGGTCTATTTTAATTCCCTTCCCTGATATAATATGGACAAGAAGCTTACCTTCTTGAAGCCCGAATACAGTCTTCTTGGGATTTAAAGACAGACCGAACCTTCTACATTTTTCAAAAAATATTCTCAAATGTTTTAGGTTCTTCTCATCAGTCTTGGAATAGACTGTTATGTCATCTAGATAGATGACAATGAAGTTCCCTATTTCCTCTGAAAAGGCTATGTTCATTGCTCGTTGGAAGGTCGCACCAGCGTTCATTAGTCCAAAAGGAATTTTTACATACATAAAAGTGCCCCATGGAGTGGTGAAAGTTTTCTTGAGTTGGTCTTCTGGGAGTACTAACACTTGGTTATAGCCTGAAAAACCGTCTAACAGAGAGATCCTTTTTGAGCCCACTACCCTCTGTAGGATGTGTTCCATATTTGGTAAGGGGTAATTGTCTTTAAGTGAAGCTCTGTTAAGGTTCCTGAAATCAATGCACAGCGTAATCTCACCTGTATTCTTTCTCACAGCTACAATGTTGGAAACCCAATCGAAGAACCTCATAGGCATTATAAATCTTTCCTCGTACATCTTCTTGATTTCCTTTTCAACTAGAGGCAGTTGTTTCGGGTTGATTCTGCGAAGTTTCTGTCTGAAGGGTTTTTGGTTTTCTTTCAAAGGGATCTTGTGCTGGATAATCTTCGTATCATAGGATTTTAAGTTCTCGTAGCTCCAGGAAAACACATCGATGAACTCTTTAAATAAGTCAATATATTTCTTTTTCATGTCTGTAGGCAAGGACTTAGCCAATTTAATCATTTTAGGCTTATCCTCGGTGCCTATGTTGCATTCCTCGAAATTAGAGTCTAAGTGTTCTATAGTGGGTTTCTTTGCTACGTTGTTAAAATAAAAAAGGTCCTCTAAAGGTGCCAGTCCTCTGGGTATATTCTTATCTTTTGACTGCAGCACCTCTATTTCCTCTTTTTCTGCGTTCTTATACTCCTCGGTTTGAGTTCCAAGTTATTTAGTCAACATGTTTATTTCTACATTATGGGGTGATTTTTCTTCATCGGGGGGCTCTTCACTCAGGCAGCTTTCATCGGATTTAGAGTCTAAATCAGAGAATTCAAACTCGTTCTTTCCAATCAGGAAATCATCTATCTACTTATCGCCCTCAAATACCTGCCAATATTTCTCGTTATCTGGCACCGTAGGCCTATATTTCATCTAAATGATGATTTGTTTGTCATTAGGAGCTTTATGATATGAACTAGCTATGCAAGCTAATCCATTTGCAACTATGTTCCGACTCCTAGGAACAAACACCAACTCATAGTCTACAAAGGCTTTTAGTAAATCCATAGCATCATTCCTGTACGCTCTCAATCTAGGGTGCTTAGCTGTATACTCTTCGTTCACTTTTTTTATGATTAAATCAGAGTCTCCGTGTACAGCTATCCTTCGGGCTCCTAGTTTTTTCAATAGATTCAAGCCTAGGATGAGAGCCTCATACTCTGCGATATTGTTTGTACATTTAAAGTCCAGTGTGAAGTAATGACTCTCAGCATATTCACTCTCAGTGTTATGTAACCACACTCCGGCTCCTGCATTCTTTCTAGTGCTGGACCCATCAAAACTCATTCTCCATAAGGGATTGTTTCAAGTTTATCATCATTTCCCCCCCTAACGTTGGTTTCACTGTTATGCTGTAATATGGGGTCTGCACCGTGGTGTGGAGTGTTTTGTTCTTCATGATGTGTATGGAGTTCAGAGAGATGACTAGCCAGCTGTTTGTAGTCTTGGTTTTGTTTACTCTGAGTTTCAGATTCAGTGCACTATCCCAAGGTTTCTTCTTCATTTTCTTCTACATCTAGAGTGGCCATTATGTTAAAATCTATGGGCTCTACTCTATTGTTCACATCTTTGTCTTCTAGCTCTGGCTCGTCTATGGATTCATCGTTTCAAATGATAAAGGAGTCCATATCCGTGTGTACAGAGAACAGAGGTGAATTTTCAGGCCTTTCAGGGCTACTCACCATAAACTTCATTTGTGCCTTTCTATATAGTCTCCTAAGCTGGCTAAAGACAAGGATTGTGGCATATGACCCATCCATCTGCATTGTACCCTGCAGCTTGGCTCCCCATGACCTGGACAACAACATGCCATACTTAGGTGGCACATCTGCCACTACTACATCCATAAATATGCATTTGGCTGGAATATGGGTCAGGTTCACACACAGATATTTGATTAGGCCAAGGCATTTTACTTTACTAGAGTCGAATGAATATAAATCTTTATAAGGACAGGTTATCTCTAGGCCTAACCTCTCCATAAATACCTTAGGCATTAGGTTGTGTGATGCCCCAGAGTCATGCATTGCATTGTGAAGGATCTTGTCATGGATATTGAGGCTGATATAAAAAGGAGGTACTACCCCTTCCTCAAACTTCCCTTCTATCTTTGGACTGAACAGAAGGGCTGGTTGATCATCACTTAGATTGACAGTGTCACTATTTTCACCTAGATTTAAAGCTTTCAAAATTTGGCCTTTATATACAACCTGAGTGATCAGCTCAGAGAGTAGGATAGAGATTTTAATTTTAGCAATCTCACTCTCCAAATTGAAGGGATATTGACTCTTTGTGAGACTCAACTCTGTTTTTCTAGCCACTACTTTAGTGGTAGAATCAGGGTGCTGATTCTCACTATGTATAATGTTTGAAGTTGTTTTATCATGAGCATTAGATGCAGTGCTAGTGATGCTAGTTTGTTTACTTTGTTTATCAGTGTTTTGGCTATCTTTCTCTTTGTTCTTCCCAGAAATTTCAGCTACTGATTTGTTACTTTCAACAGTCACCTTAGGATTTTTCTCAGGCCTTTTCTTAATGGTAATATCAAAAGCTTTTGGTTTGGAAGTGTCTAAGTTCTTCTTTCTTCTAAGTTCATACTGTTCTCTGACCTGCATGATGGAATTTTCAAATCCTAGCCCATAATCCTCAGATTCTAACCTTTCTTCATCCTAATGTGAGTGTGAGGTCAGATTGTCTTCTATGGAACAGTTGTGGATTGAGTTGTCTATTTCCACCATGTTTATTGTGGTTCCCTGGGACTCTTCTATTATCCCCTCATCTTCAATGAGGAAATTCTCTTGAAATGGGGGTATGAATTGTTGATAAGAGTCTCTCTGTCTGTTAGGAGGGTTGTTTCTCCTAAAGTTCTAGTTTTGGTTATGATTTTGGTTTCTGTTCTGATTACTAACTGTGACAACCATTTTCTCCATCATTTTCTCTGGCCTTTCCACATTTTTGGCTAGACTGTCATATTTGGGATCAAATGTGGAAGCTGCAGTGTCATCCCTATATGTTACCCTTTTCTTAAACCTCATTCTAGCTCTCTTTTCAATTAGGTTAGCTTCCACACTCACTGCTCCTTTTTTCATATCTTCCAATGTGTTGTAATCTCTCTCCCTAAGCTGATAGGCCATGTCAGCATCAAAGCCTTCAGGGTATTTCACTAAGGCCATTCCTTGGGGAGGTTTCATGTGTGGAGGAAGAGCGTTGTAAACACTGTTAAACCTTGTAGAATAGTCATGGACACTCTCTCCTACATTTCTTTTAATATTCTTGTATTCTTCTAAGATTTGGATAGGGTTGGTCTTGACTTCCAATTTGCTTATGAAGGATTGATATAAAGAGGGAAGATCATGGATACTGTTAGGAGGTAGGCCTTTAAACCACTTCTTCACATATCCTCCTAAACTCTGGACAAAGATTCTCATATTGACTGTCTCATCATCTATCTCCATATAGTCAAAGGAATCTTCCATCCTATCTACATGGTGTTGAGCTGTGGTAGACTCTTTTGCAGTGAAATGTGGGATTTTTGACTGGTAATCATTGGGTAAATGTAGTAGAGGCTGTGGCAACACCAAGGGTGCATACCAGGCTATCGTAATGGTGTTCTGAGGAGGTAAATGATTGGCTTGAGCAACAGGTATGTGGATGAATGTAATACTAGGACCATCAACACTCTGTTGAGTTGATTTAGGGTGATAAAGCCCCAAGTTTTGAATGAAATGAATATCGAGAGGTGTAGATAGAGGAGTCTCTCTATCCCTAATATGTTGACCACTGTGATATGGTGAACCAGGAAGCTCAAGGTCGGACTGGTCTAGAGCAGTGAATGACTTAGTTCTTGGGAAACTGCTTTGTGAGTCTAAGTAAAAAAGAGTGTCTGATAGAGCTGTAAAGTTTTCTGGTGTAGAGTCAGCTCTATGGATGTGTCTGGAAATAGTTGGCTTCCAAGGTGTAGGATATTTTATGAGGATGCTCTCAGGGTTGTCAACTATTTCAGGTGGGTTTGGGTTAGGATAAGCTCTAGTATGAATGGTTCTTGAAGCCAGTATGTTTGTATTTAGACAAAGAATCTTAATCCTACTTGTTACTTCTAATATGGATGATGTTGTTATGAACTCTGGTCTCCCAGTGGAGTCTTATGAAAACCAAGATAATCAGCAGGCCTACTGATCACCAGTGGAGTCTTTAGTCATTAAGGGACTGTGGAGTCTCTAGGTGGAGGGTTTAGGATGTTTCAGGAAGGTTTTACTGCCCACCACAGTGATTAACCGCCAAAATTAGGCTACTATGGTCTTCTTTGAGTTCTTAGAGGTGTTAAAGGTGTGTTTTACTCAAAGCTCCCCAGTGGAGTCACCATTATGTTGGGGTTCCTATGTTTTGGCAAGTTTGGCTCTACCAAAAGATAAGACAACATAAAAACCACTTTGAGACCTCAGGATCTAGCCCTCCTAGGTCCAGAGAGGTATCTCTCCATAAAGGCAAAGGTATATGTCTTTGAGGTTCTAGTTTAAGGTATTAGGCTAGTTATAAGGCACAAGGTTTGTTTTGTTTTGTTTGTTTGGTTGTTGGGAAACATGAAGGAAGGGTTCAATATAAGACAAAGGGTGATAAAAGAGGATTTTAGGCAAAGGAGAGATACTTCAGGGAACACTTGAGACCATTGGGCAATGGAGTCATAAAAGGGTTTACTTGCTATTCAGTATCCAAGACTTTCAATTGGGCTAGTCATCTAAAACAGAGTATCTTTAAAGATGATAGTGTGGTATGAAATGATAAGGAATGAAGGTGAATGACAAGGAAACCTCCAAGGTGACCGCTTAGGGATCAGGTCTAGGGACAGGGAATGCCATTAAACACCTATGATCCAACCCCTAAAAGGCTAACTCTTCAGACAACAAGAAACACTTAAGATTTAAACACAAAGGTGAAGCTTGAGATCAGAGAAAGGCTTTGAACTTTCAATGCTTTGACATTCAACTTAAGGGAACTTAGAAAGGTTCAATTGATTAAAAAAGACCCCAGTGAGAAAAAATTAGCATTCTAAACTCCCAGTATCCCAATTCTTTCAATTATAACCAGACAAGAACATCTAAGAACATATTCATAAATTCATACATCAGTTAGCAGTGAATAACAACTACTACACTGGTTAAATTATCTTGAATTAGTTATCAGATAGCACAATCAGTAGAAAACATAAAATATAAGAAGAGTAGGAGCATTTAGGGTAGCATGCAAGGGTATATCCTAAGCCATATTTCTTATTCTTACTAGATAAATGAAATGCAATGAATTACAGAAGGAAAACAGAGACAAAGGTAGAACACATCACCACTACTTTAAATCAGGATCCAAAGAAATTTGCTTGTCATATTAAAGAGAAACACCAATCATATACAACATTGTCCAACAGCTTTATATTCAGTCTGAAATCATCTCCTCAGCCTATCTTACAATTTTACACACAAAAATATATCTCAAGAGAAACAACTTAAAATTCACAGATATCCGATCAACAACCAACAACCTTTACACTATGTTTCCTCATGAGTTTTATAGCTAAAGAGAGACAGAGGAGGTAGATAGAACTTTTAATGAAACATTAAAACAGACGAAGAAGAGTGGCTCGAGGCCCATTCTGTTTTAATATCCATGCATTGATTTTGAATACTATTTGAATGAAAGAGTGGTCTTCGACAGGCTGATAGTAACTTCAAATATGTTCTTTGATGTACTTTTGGCTGTAGTGCTCTATAGTACTCTGGTGAATAGAAAAAATGGCAGATAAATGAATTTTAGGTCTTCCATACTGCATAAAAAATGCTCTGGTAGCATTAGGACTTTCTGTCAGGGTGGAGATCTTATCAGGAGCTTGATGTAGAATAAAAAAAATATGGGAACTTGTCCTTTCATGGGAAGGAACCTTCTGCTAATGTGAGACACTGATAATATTGTTTTCTGTGCTTTAGGTCTCATTAGGCCTTCTGTGTTAATCATAAGGTCTTCAATTTGGTACATTCGCCCTTTAAACACTGAATTAGAGCTTAAAATCTTCACTAACAGGCTTTAAACCTCTTCAATTCTTCACTGATAATATTTGCCACTTCTGTGACTGTCTCTGTCTGTGAAAATGTAATTTTAATGGTGCTAGAGGTTTAACAGAGTTAAACACTAGTTCTTTAATGGAATGTTTCGTTCAAACACCTTCCCAAGAATTTACTCTACAATCTTTGGTTCGGAAAAAAGGCCTTCTCTGCGCTCTGTGTCACTATGATAGTGACTGTGAGCAATGGCGGTTTATACCGCCTGTAACCCTGCAAAACACACAAACATGTTAAGAAAATCCATGCGAGAGTGATGGTGAATGTCATGGAGGACTGTGGGAATGGCAACACTTACATGGTGGAAGAGGTGGATGTAGTGGAAAACGATTGAAAAATGCAGTGGAACGGTGAAAGACTGAGCTGATGGTGGCCTGATGAAGAAATGGTTCTAGGCCGTTAGATTAGATCTGGTGGTGGCGATCGACAGCGATGATTAAATGATGGAGTGGCTTAAGAAGGTTAGGTGGAGAAAACATGAATTTTAATGTAAAAAATTAAAAGTTAACCCTTTGGTGAAACACAAAGGAAATCAATGAAAATGAATGAAAGTCAGGCGTATTAGATGGTGGGACCTGGTATGGGCAGAGGACGATTGAATATGGACTGTTAGATCTCAGGAGGAGATCAACGGCTGAGATGACCTGATGCAACTCTGTGGTAGTGCGATGAAAGAATTATGAAGGAAATGTGCGATGTAATGAGGGTCGTTGATATATATAGATCAAAAGTCGGGATTACGTGGAGGAATTTTCAAAGGTGGAAGATGTTAGCCCCTTATGAAATCCTTGACAAGCAAGCAAGGGGCTAGATTGTTTTATGAGCCTTCAAGGAATGCATTTCCCTTGAAAACACATCATCCTTGAAGCCTTATTATGTTCCCTACCTTTGAATTTTTCCCTCTGCTGATTGGTATCAATGAACCTTGCTAAATGACTAAATTTTGCTCAAAAAGGCCTTATTTCGCCCCTTGTATCTCTACAGATTTCCCCATTTTATCCTTTTTTCCTTTTCCCAAGTCCCCTTTGTTCCCCCTAAATTCCCCATTACTCTCCTAAATCTTCCCAAAATCCCCATGAAATCCCACCCTTGCCCCTTGTTTCCTCAAGTTTCCCCTCTATTCCCCTATCGTTACCCTCCTTTGGTTTTAAAATACACTAATATGGGGTAAAAAACCCACTTTCAGACCTTATAATAGGGCTTAGCCCTTTTTCCCGTTAGCCCCAACCACTTCCCCACACATACCCTTTGCGCTAAGACTAAGCGCTTAGAGCCTTGGGAGCTAATCACAATCGGAGAGTCTGGCGGGTGCAATCCTTTGTAACATCAGAGAAATTCCGATGCGATTGGTTTAATACACCAAGTCCCGCGATGCATAATAAACCGTTGATCTGTCATCACGATCGGACGGCCCGCGTAGTGTCACAAACTTTCAATTGCAACACTTATGTTTTTTCCTCTGATCGGTCCATCACAAATGTTTGCGATGCGATTGATCGTAGCTTCCTTTTGATCGTTGTCCCCTCCGATTGATTGCAAGTCACATCTCGCGATCGCTCGATCATGCCGTCTCCCGATTCAATCCCATCTGTTCATTTGATTCATGATCCGACAGTCATCGCTGTCTCCGCCCAATCGCAATTGGAGATTTAATATGTGTCACCCCTTTTTCCCCCCGATTGTGATTACTCCGGCCAAATCCTAGTCGTCCATCTCCCTGCTGATCCAACGGCTGTTGCACTCCCCGCCTAATCGCAATCGGAAGACCTTTGACACCGCTCCTTTGTGTCCCCTCCGATTGCGATCCCTCGATCCACTTCTCCACCGTTGATCTTCCCTCAGATCGAATGGTCCTAAGCTCATCGCTTCCCCTTCCCAATCGCAATTGTAAACTTATAAGTGTGTCACCCCAGTTTCCTCCCGATTGTGATTCTCCGATATTGATCCTGACCGTTCGTTCCTCCGCCAGATCCGACGGTCATCGCTTCCCTTCCTTAATCGCAATTGGAAACTTATGAAGTGCGTTCCCCTTGCTCCTTCTGATTGTGATGCTCCAAGTTTATCCTGACCGTCCATGGGATCTGAGATCTAACAGTCAAGAATGAATCACCCTCCACCTCCGTCGGGTCCCACCTCGTGCATTCATCTCCGCGCATTTCATAACATTTTCCTCCATTTCCTGCGTATTTCCGGTTTTAACCAAAGTTCCAGATTTACATTAAAATTAATGTCACATGTTTGTTTCGTCCGTTCTCATAAAGACGTCCCACTGTGTGATCCCCACCGTTGATTTTTGTCCTTGGACCACGTTCTAATGGTCTGCGTTCTTTGCTCCACCAAAACCCTATTGTTCATAAGTTTCCACCATTTCATTTCATTTTTCACCATTGTTTCGTGTTAAACCACTGTTACCACCGCTGCGCTATCACTCTGCCCGTCCTCCGTAACAATCCACCTCCTCAGTGCATGTTTTTCTTCACACAGTTGTGGGTTTTTGTAGGGTGCATAAGTTGAAATGTCGTTGTGATTGCACAGTATTGATACAACGACAAGTTTTCGTTGACAGAGGTATAAATGAAGTGGCAGAGAATTCCAGGCATAAAAACGAGGATCTATAAGCGTCAAACCAATTTTTTCAAGGCAATCTACCAAGGTCAAAGACATCATAGACCACCAGAGGATACGGATATGCAGAAGTTATTATATAGCATGTTTTTCTACATCGGCAGAATGTTTTTCCAAGGAAAGGACACGTTGCCCATATCGCTTTTATTCTATGCCATGTTCCTGAAGAAAATTCCACCCTGAGTACAATCCTGGGATATCAAAGCATTTGTTTCAGAAGTATGGCAAGCCATTCAGTCATTTATTCACCATTTTGTTTATTCACCTGAGGTACTAAAGAGTACAGTAAACCATAATGCATCAGAGACATACCTAGATTAAATGAAGCCTGACGAAGACCATTTTTTCCTCCAAAGGTGCCAGAAATTAATGCTCAGAGTTCAAAACATAATGGGTTTTGGCCCTCTCTTTCTTTCTGAGTTTAATGTTTCATTTAATCTTCTACCTAGATCCTTCTCTTCTCTTCAGTTATAAAAATCACGAGAAAACTATTGTAAAGGTTGTTGATGAGATGTCAGAGAACTGCAAGCTTTTTTCTGTGAGATATAGTTCTGTGTGAAGTTGTAAGATAGGCTGAAGAAAGATGTATTCAGGCTGAATGTTCAAGCTGTGGGAAATGTTGTACATGACTGGTGTTGTTTTTTAATATGAAAATCACATTTATTTGGATCCTGATCTAAAGCAGCTGGTGATGTTTTTCTATCTCTGTGTTTTATTTCATTCCATTTCAGTTCTTCTGGCTTGCATCAAAAATCTGGCATAGGATTTTCCCTTGTTAGGCACCCTATGCTTCTACTCTCTTTTCCTTAATGTTTTCTACTAAATGTGTTATCTAAGAATTAGTTTCGGTTAATTTAACCAGTGTAGTGGATGTTATTGCCTGCTAGCTAATGTATGAGTTAATGAATCTGCTTCTTAGATGTTCTTGTTAGAGTTTAATTGAATGAATTGGGAACACTGGGAGTTTAGAAATCTATCTCTGTCTCACTAGGATCCTTTTCAGTTAGTTAAACCTTTCCAAGTTCCCTCGGTTTATTCCTTGCCTTTCTTTGAGAGTTTCCTGAGAGTATGTCCAAGCAGGTCTAGAGTTAAATGACCTTTGACCTGATCTATAGACAAAAATTGGTTTACCCTCATTCTTTCACTTCCTTTCCTGATTGTTTCACTCCACCTAGCTTTTAGGATCCAATGCTTTAGATGACTAGCCCAACTGAAAGCCTACATGTTGAACAACAAGTAAACCCTTTCCTGACTCCATTTGCCCAATGGTCTTGAATACTAACTAATTTTATCTCTCCTTGCCTAAAACCTTCTTTACCTTGCCTTGTCTTATATTGAATCCTTCATTCCTGATTCCCAACAACCAAATCAAAACAAATCCAACAAACCTTGTGCCTATAACTAGCCTAACATCTTAAAATTTGAACTCAAAGACATATACCTTTGACATATCTTAGAGAGATCCCTCTTTGGACCCAGGAGGGCTAGATCTTGAGGTCTGAAAGTGGTTTGATGTTGTCTCATCTTTTGGTCTTGCCAATCTGGCCAAAACATGGGAACACCAACATAATGGCGACTATGTTGGGGAAATTCTAAGAGCCTATAACTGCTAAACATTAATCTGTCTCCCAGTATCGTCACCAACATAATGGCGACTTTGCTGGGGAAATTCTGAGAGCCTATAACTGCTAAACATTAATCTGTCTCCCAATATCGTCACCAAAATAATGGCAACTCCGTTGGGGAAATTCTGAGAGCCTATAACTGCTAAACATTAATCTGTCTCCCAGTATCTTCACCAACATAATGGAAACTCCGCTGGGGATATTCTGAGAGCCTATAACTGCTAAACATTAATCTGTCTCCCAGTATCGTCACCAACATAATGGCGACTCCACTGGGGAATTTTTGAGTGTTTCGGGGAAAATCACCCTAGAGGTTCGTTGGGTTACAACCTCCACAGAGCAGGGGCATGCTACTTAAGAAGGACTCACACAACCATGCATGTTCAGAAAAACTAAATAGAGTAGATCGAGAAAGTTACCCGTAGGTCCTACGGTTGAAGCAGATCCCGCAGGGTCCAAACCCCCAGCAACCGTCCTTCCTTCTTAACCTGAAAGACAAGAAGAAACAAGCACGAAGAACTGGTTGTACATCATATATCTACTCTAAATGTTAGTGAAATTCATATAAAACATCAGATAAATCATAATGAATGCTTAAATAACAATTTTCTCATATATGTAAGCAGACACTAACACGTATATTTCAGGAACAAGATGGTACTTCTATATTATAAATAGCATGTACAAAAGTAACGAGTGGAGAGATCACCTGAATCCTTCCACGATCTTCGAGCAGACCGTCGTCCGGATCCATCCCGCCCTTGCCTCGCTAAGACTCCTTCCAAACTGGTGCATACGAGATGACATATAGGGAGATGAGCATCTCAAGGAAACAAGGGTTTCCTATAATGAACTGGGAAAGTGCAGGAGGCACAGGGAATCAGACTTGGATAGGGAATACCAACAAAGTATAATATCAATAATTCTCTCTCTCCCTTAGGCCATACACATGAGGGGTTTTTATACTCCCTCCAAGTAGTTTCAATAGTTGGAAACAGTTGGCCACGTGCTAGGGTGGTTGAACTACCTGAGTAACCATCAACCCATCCCAAAAATAGGGAATTTTTATATATTTTTTCATAAGTTTAATGGCATACGCGGAAAAGTGCAGCTGGACTCGCGTATACACGCGGAAAAGTACGGGCATAGTCACGTGTGGGGATTTTTACACTGTTTTTAAGTGAATTTGTCCAAGTCTGTAGGAATGGGTGCCCAAAACCATCAAAGCAATCATGAATCATGTGAAGGTGAGAAATGATGCTATAACAGATGCCCCCTAATATATGAGGTCAAAAGGGGTACATGATGGCCGAAATGTATTATGCACATAGAAAGAACTTTGCAAGGACAAGAGAGGACTTCACCAGATTTCAGCCTGCCAAAAACCAATGAAAGAAAACAGAGAGTCAACTCATGCTGAGGCGGGCATACCCATGCTCAGTCAAAAATACATCATATAGAAATTACTGAATAGATCCAACATGTATACAAGTATAGCTGAACTGAAAGTACACAATGAATCATCTGAGCATGGCCCGGAAATATAAGTCTGAATCAATGTCCAAGTATCACATATAGAAAGCTGATCAAGGATGCTGCAACTGGATGTCTGATCATATAAGTAACTAAATCTCCAAGTACCGAATCATAAGAGGTGGAACAAACGGTACAATCACGCAACTCGGGAGCCAACATATAAGATGCTGCTGTACTGAACTGCAACATATAAGGGTGGACGGCATCACTGGCAGAAACTGAATGGACTGTCAAAAGTGAACCGAAGAATGCCGATGCAACCCGAGTTCTTCACCAATCACTATGGCACAATTCTACACAATGGGAATAAATGAGCTGAAGTCGACCATGTGAGAAATCGTTGGATTACCGGTCAATGATGTATACCGTTAACCAACGCGAGACAACCCACCGATAATGATAATGGGTGTCAAGGTGCCCCAGTACAATCTAACAAGTGCGAATGAATGAGTTGAAGTCGAACACTTGAAAGAATCTACCAATCAGGAGGAAATGATGAATCCCCATTGTCGATAGCGAAGAGTCTGCCACTGATGACTGCAAACCCTAAGGTACTGACAAAAAGACTCTAGACCTTATTCCCAGAGCAATGAGTCGGAGTCGATGGGAAAAGATCTGCTGGAAGGAAGGCATTAAGGCATCCCACATCAGTCCAGCGCGAGTGTAACCCGAAGGCCAAGATTTGGAAGGAATCGGACGAAGGAGAGTGATGGAACCAAAACCGAAGTACGTTTCCGACGTGCACAAGATGAAGCTAGCGCACGGAAGAAACCCTCTGAACCAACCAATAATGAAAGCTGACACAGAGGCGAGAAATCCACCAATAGGGTCAAATGGAAATCAAGGTACTGCACGAATCCCAAGTGTGATAATGTGTGCTGACGTCGAACACAGGGGAAACCACTCAGTCAAAGACCCATGATGATGATCAAATGCCTCGCACAAGGTCACCTATCAATGATGGAAATAGGCCCAGGGTGCGGCTCTAGGTTTGCTCTCAGAGCAATGTGTCGTAGTCGATAAGAGACAAACCCGCCAACAAGAAGTCAATGGGGACCTTCTCAAACCAGCACGAGCAGAAGACCAAAACATCTGATGTGATAGAACAAGATACTGACAAGACCGGGAAGGCCGACTGAATAATGAGTCAAGAGACACCGCAGAATGGCCGACTCTAGTTAGACTTCCCTTGAACAAAAGCACGACTCGTGATGACCATGGCAGTAAAAAGTGACACTGTATAAGTCTGTTATGCAAGAGGCAGAACAAACTCTCCATATGATTGGAAGAGATAACCAACCGGGGGAGAACTAACAAGTGAAACATGGTAAAGGCTGAACCTAGGTCAAAACTAAAACCATCCCAAATGAATGAAATATATATAAGTATATGTGCTTTGTTCAAGGGCGACAAACTGACTCTGTACTGCCATCAAAACAACGAAGATACATCCCGTTCCCGCTCTTTTTGTTATATTTGATTTTTTTGTCTTTTTCATATAATAAGCCTAAAAAAGAATAAAAGAATGCTATGGTACAATGGATAGAACGAGTATCAAAGAATCAGATGCACTAGTTCCTGGGATTGGAACAATCCTATGCTCAATGCAAGGTGGCGAAAACTGGTAAACGATACTCAGAGGAACGTTCCATCCATGGGTAAAAGGTGTCAAGTCGTGATAGCTAAGTGCATGAAATGGTTAACTTGTACAGAGAGTCAAGGTCAAAAGTTGGCTTAAACATCGAGTCCAAATGAAGCCGGCTAAAGGCCAGGATAAACAAGTAGCCAATATGCAATGCAGTAATACAACTTAACGACACCAGGGAGCCTCTAGGGTAAAAGCCAGAAAAAATAATAGTGATGAAGAAGAAGAATGAAGTTTCAACACATACGACATGGTGGGACTAAAGAGGACTCCCAAGCCTACATAAAACGCAGCATGGGAAACAAGTGATAGCGAGGAACTAACTAGGAAGCCCATGTAAAGGAAGGCTCTACCATCAAGTCATGATTAAATAATCGGCGAGTGAAATGGGTGTAATACTCATGACCTGATGGGATTGACCCTAAGGCAAGTGATTAGTATGAAGGCTAGTATGCAAGATGCAACGGAGAGTGATTTCCCTAACCTATATGCCAGTGAATATCATATACCTGCCATGACGAGTCGGTAATCATGGATAAAAAACTGGGAAAAATCTCAAAATCGTCAAAATGTACTTGAAAACATACCAAACTGGGCACTTCCAAGCATTCGAGTTATGCAGCTTAAGATAGATCGAAAAAATGAGCATAACAAATTTTTGCGAAAATTTTCAACTTTTTAGGCATAAATAGACAAATTACCTTATATTTGGTTCATTATTGCATTGCTGATTTGGAAAAAAGTGCTCTGGAGCAAAAAACTTCTTTCGTCAAATCAGGAACAACCGACCGTCGAATCGCGCCGAAATTTCAGGTAGGCTCCTCAATCATCCTTGCAAATCATTTTGTCCATTTGGAAATTAAAATTAAGTGAATTTTACCCTTAAAACCCTTGCTAAAAAATGCGGACTTGCGCATACGCGGGTTCATAACAGGCAAGTCGCGTATACACGCGACTGTGCAAAGAAAAAGTTGCGTATGCGCAGGTCCGAAACTTAAAAAGCATGGCTAATGCATGATTTAATGAAATTTGACAGGATGACAATCTCATGGAGAGAATGTGAGCATAGCGCAATTGACCAAGAGGTCATGCAAGATCGAGCAGCGCAAAATATCCTTCGGAATTGCGGATTGTTCAAATTCTTCAAAATGCCAAATATGAAAAGCAATCCTCGGTTGCTAGAAATGCTCGTCAATTACTGGGAACCAGACCAAGACTGTTTCGTGATAGATCAGATGCCAATACACATTGAAGTGGAAGACATATACTTTATTACTGGACTCTCCCGGAGGGGAGAACCAGTAGACTTGCACGGGAAGCCCCTGGGAGGGCTAACCGTGGAAGACTATGTCCACGTGTATTGCGTAGAGGGTTCCAAAAAGGTTGGAACTCAGATTGCAATTAAAGATTTACGAGATTTGCACATGAAAATCCTCCTTTTCACCATTGGCAGAGTGGCAGGATCTGCCTCCCTACATCAGGCATCCAGGACGCAAATGAGCATAGCAGTAGAATGTTTGACTCATGTGTATGATTGGTGCACAACCCTTTTACTGAACATGAAACAACAGTTGACCTCAATCCGCCAAGCAAACACCAAACACTTTGGCTACGGTACAATTTTGACAACATTCTTCTTTGAGAAGATACCAGCATTGAGACCCAGAGTTATCTCTACCATCAGTAGCCCGCGGGACCCAAGAATTGCCCGTTGGGCAGACATGATGAAGAGATTGGGGGCTAGTGAAGTACCCCGGACCACATGGGACGATGAGTTCTTCCGTTGGTGGGGAGAACAAATCATCGCAGTGGACGACTATCCCTATGCCGGGATGGACTTCCGTGGAGATCCAGATCTAGTTCTTCCACCAGGCACAACATGGGGCACAGTCGGTAAGTTTGCAAAAAAATTTTACTTATATAATTTTTTTTGGATTTTTTCAAATATGTATGAAAAAATGAAAAACAAACATGTTTTTGATTGGATTCATAATGACTGACAATTCAAAATGATCATGATTCAGATGTTGGACCAGTTCGACCTGAGGGTCTCCCGCGCCACAAGCGCCGCAGGGGCGAAGCAGATACTGTGGATTCAGATAGGACTCTCCAGGCCGTGCAGAGGAACTTGGAGGGACTAACCTGCCAAATACCTATGGCTGCTGTGGAGGACCTGCCGGAAGCCATCCAGAGACGGGTGGTAGGAGTGCCCCGAGACTGGGTACGATTATTCCGCCGAGTTGCCACCGCGGTCACGTTCTATAGGAACACGACTTCTGGGCAGGGACCTCAGGAGTAGACAGATATTATGTATTAGATGACTGTATATTCTTTTTTGAGACTGAACATGATCAGGCATAAGCCCAAGTTTTGTATGACCTTATGGATCCAAATTTTGTAAATTTTTTGAACACTCTGATGATATATATACAACGATATTTGATGTGATGTGATAAATGTATCAAATGTATGATGTTTTTGATGATTAAAAATTTATTGTATGGAATGATTAATATGCCAATCTAATGCTTGATTAGCTAATGATTCAGCAAACCAATTTTCAGCTCGAGGAATATGAATGAAAGTTAAAAATTGAAATGACCTTTGTAACAAACGTACCCTCAAGAACAATCGTAATAAAAATGGATCTCGTACCCGATAAGTGTTGTTCAACTGCGACACCACCAGCTGGGAGTCCAAGAAAACTACCAACGAATCAACACCCAAAGATGTTGCCTCCGAGAGTAGATGAATGACTGCAGTGTATTCTGCTACGTTATTGGAAGCAGGACCAATGCAGACCCCTCTTGATACCAACAGCTGACCGGAAGGATAATGAAGCACCCAAGCCGCGGAAGCTAAGTTTCGGGTGTGTCTACTAGCACCATCGGCGAAACCAAAATGACTCATGACATCCAACACAACCTGCCAAAGCAGATCAAAAACATCATCAACTCATCAAAGATCGAAAATCAACCAGATATGTACAAAGCAAAAAACTACTATATACAAAAGCAACATGCGAGGCCGAAGCCTAGGCATAATACTTCTTCAAATAGAGCCCATTTCGGGGCTCCGGCAACTCGTTCCCTTCGAAATCAACCAAGGTATATGCTCCTTTCTTAAGGAATTTTTTAACGATATAGGGGCCATACCACATAGATTTAAACTTCCCTGCCCCCAGGGCATCTTTTTCTTGGGCATAGACCAAAACAAGGTCACCTTCCGAAAAGACCCTAGGCTTGACCGCCTTATCGTACTGAACTTTTACTCGGTTTTTATGCGCTTCATTCATCGTGGCGGCATCTCGACGCTGCTCATCGAGATGTTCCAGATGAAGAAGCCTTTCTGCCAGACTGGAAGTGTCAGGAAGAAGTTCAACAGCTAATTTAAGAGAAGGAATCTCGCATTCAATAGGAAATACGGATTCCACCCCGTGCACTAACTGAAACGGAGTAAAGCCAGTTGCAGTTTTCACTGACGTCCTGTATGCCCAAAGTGCAGGATATAGCATAATATGCCAGTTGGATCTAGCTTTATCAATTGTCCTTTGAAGAATTGTCTTCAAGGATTTATTCACGGCTTCCACTTGCCCATTGGCTTGAGGATAATATGGAGATGAATGCTCTTGCCGGAAACCCAATTTGAGAGCCAACTCAGCCATCATACTATTCTGAAAATGACTGCCATGGTCAGTGACAATATCTCTAGGAATACCAAAACGAGCGATAACCTGGTTGAAAAGGAAAAGAGCTGCAGTCTCACCATCATTCCCAAAAGTAGGCATAGCCTTGACCCACTTCGTAAAGTAGTCTACTGCTACGATAATGTACTTGTGACCTTTAGCCGAAGGCGAGTTACAAGTAGTATAATCAATACCCCACTTTGTAAAGGGTCCGACAGTAACGACTGGAAAAAGCGGAGCTGGATGAGCGCGCATTTTTCGAGTATAGACCTGACACGGATGACACTTTTTGACCGATTCAATACAATCTTTGAAAATCGAGGGCCAAAAGTATCCAGCACGCAAAATCTTTTGAGCTGTAGCAAGCCCATATAAATGACCCCCACAAGCTCCACTATGAGAATCATTTAGCACAGCCTCGGCTTCTTCAAGAGTTAAGCAGCGTCTTAGGATTGAATCAACCCCTCGACAGTACAAAGCATCACCAATAATCAAATAATTCTTGGCCAAGTGACGCAGTTTACGACGCTCATCTTTCGAAAAAGTAGAGGGAAAATTCGCAGTCTGGAGATACACAATGATATCCCCGTACCAAGGATCCTGTGGAGAGATAAGAAACAAGTATTCATCCGGAAAGGACTCATCATAGATCATCTCTTCCCCACAGGGAAACTTGGAGATCAATTCCGCAAAAACTAATGATTTCTTGGATTTGGCAGACATGAACTCAAGATCAAATTCCTGTAAAATCACAATCCATCTATTATATTTGCCCCCAATCACTCGCTTGCTGAGGACAAACTGAAATGGATTGGCAGCTGCCAAAACATAGGTTTTGCGAAGAATAATGTAATGCCGGAGTCGCTGCACAGCATGAACTGCTGCTAAAGCTAATTTTTCTATCGGAGTGTACCTGAGTTCAGGTCCTACCAATCCTCGACTAAGGTAGTAAATAACATGCTCTGCAAGAGCATCATCTTCCTGAACTAGAACCATACCAATGGTAGATTATGCTGCTACCAGATACAAAAGGAAATCTCTGCTATAATCAGGTGGACTCAATAAAGGAGCAGAGGTCAATGCTTTTTTCAAAGCATCGAATGAGCGTTGAGCGTAGTCGTCCCAAAGAAAAGGAACTCCTTTCTTCAATAGTCTCATAAATCCCTTTGTGAGTTCAGCATAATTGACGATAAACCTCCGAAGAAAATTAGACTTCCCTTGAAGACTTTGAAGCTGACGAATTGAAGATGGGGGAGGCAACCGAAGTATTTCCTCAACCTTGAAGGGATCTACCCTTATCCCTTCGCTAGACACAATGAATCCCAATAGTCGACTGGATGTAACCGCGAAAACGCACTTGTTCGGATTCAATCGAATCTTATAAAAACGACATCTTTCAAATATTTGCCGGAGGTGACCAGGATGATCCATCCTCTTTCGAGAATGAGCAGCTAGATCATCTAAGTATGCCTTGATAATCTTCTTGATGTCGTGGAAGGCGTAAGACATGGCCCGCTGAAAGGTAGCTCCAGCATTTTTAAGACCAAAAGGCATTTTCTTGTATGCAAACGTACCCCAGGGACAAATAAATGTAGTCTTATGTTGATCTTCAGGATGGATAGTAATTTGATTATATCCGGAGAAACCGTCCATGAAGGAGAAAATCTCGTTACCGGCACACTCGTCAATGATCTGATCGATGAATGGTGTGGGGTAATTGTCTTTAGGACATGCTTTATTTAGGTCTCTGAAATCGATGCACACTCGAATCGTTCCTTGCTTTTTATCTACGGGAATGGGGTTTGAAACCCATTCAGTCAGAGGAACAGGGAAAATGAATCCCGCCTTAAGCAGCTTTTCAACTTCAGCTTTGATAGCTGCTGCCTTCCTAGGATTGACCGAACGAAGTTTTTGCCTCACCGGCTTAGCGTTTTCATACGTCTTGATCTCATGTTGGACAATAGATGGGTCTATTCCAGGCATTTCCTCATAAGACCAAGCGAATACATCCCTATACTCTTTAAAGAGCTCGGTATAAATTTGAATCTCTTCACGGGAACATTCAGCTCCAATGAAGACATTCTCAATAATATTGGGATCCTTGGAAATGTTCACCGGGATAGTAGGAGAAATCACAGCCATGTTCCCTTCAGCATAAACCTGTGTTGGTGCCAAAGGGTTCAAGACTGGGTGAACAGGACCAGGAGACGGAGGACTCGGAAAACTTGTTTCAACTTCGCTCAAATCAGGTAAGAAGTAAGACCGATGATGCAAATCATCCCACGGTCTATCTATACCTGTCATGGCTTCCAGGATGGCCTCTTCAGATGGAAGAGTGGTATTAAGGCAATCCTGGGCTGAAGAAGAACTAAACGTCCAAGCCGGAGCCACATCACCATCCAACTCTTCCGGTGAAAGAGGAGCTGGGATGGTTTCTACAGAGTCAACAATAGACTGATATGCAATCTCAGCTGCAGAAATAGGAAATGCCATTCCACCCACTTGACCTTCCGCTAATGTGGCAGTAGGGGAAGGTAAGGTCCAAGGGTCCGAAAAATAATGAGTTCTGAAGAACTCTCTTCGAAGGGGAGCCTTGGAGGATGAAATAGCATTAATATGCATCGTAGGAGGAGGAAGATCGAAATTACCCACCAAGGAAGAATACATTCCAACTCCTAAATTCTCAACAGGTGCCTTAGTATTATCCAACTTCGGAACAGATGAGTCAGAAGACGCATTCAGGTCTACAGGAGGACAGTCTAGTTGATCCACTGTAACTATCCTCCCTTCGTGGGGGAAACATACAATCCGAAATAATGAGGATGCAATGGCATCCATCTCATAAATCCAGTTCCTCCCCAACAGAAGGTTGTAGTCCAAGCTTGCATCCACTACCTCAACCTCTATATTGACAGTTTTGCCCCCAACACAGATGGGCAAAGCCGGGACAATACCATGGGTTCTGTGAGAATGACCATCGAACGCAGTAAGAACAGTGCTAGATGGAACAACTTTGGGAGATCCAAGTGTCTTCCATCATGCGAGAGACATCACGCATGTGGAAGCACCCTCATCAACAACCGTTCGAAAGATATTGCACTTCCGATACGGCGATTTAATATGAAAAGCCATGTGATGAGGAAGTCTCTTCTTAAAATTAGTCATATCAAAAGTAATCAGAAGAGAATTTTTTGGATCAATAGCCCCAATGGCAGTGAGCAAAGCACTGCGCTGAGCCGGACAAGACTGGAGTACCTCTAAAGCCGACATAGCACAAGGACTCTGCGCCAGATCTTCCACAATAGAGTAGTTCTGGGCAGCCCTAGCATTTGGATTAATCGTTGATCACTTAGAAGATGCTTTGGGCATCCGAGGCATAGACTCAACAGTAGGCTTCGTAATGTGAAGCGGCTCAGTAGCATCAGGAACTTCCTTAGCTTTTGAAGACTCTTCTCCGCCATAATCACGGGATCTCGTAGCGATATCTGTGTGAGCACTCATCATAAAAATGTTCGATGGAATTTCCCCTTCCTGGGTGCCCCCAGAGGAAGCCCCAGGATTTTGGTTCGTGCCAACAACTAATTGCTGCCCTTGGGGAAAAGGGTTTGTTAACACAGCCTGGGAACTAGAAGAACCCTGCTGAGCTAACAAGCGCTGAGCATCCTAAATTTTAGGGCAAAGGTGTGTGAGATGGTCTCCAGCACAGAGCTTGCATGGAAACTTCACTTTCTTCTTCTCCTTTTGACCCTCACCAACACACTCGTTGGTTTTATTTGCATTACCCTTCCCGTTCTTGCCCTTCTTCTTGTTATTTCGTCCCTTCTTCTTCCCATCGGATTGTTGATTTCCTTTGGGATCAGAAGCTTGGACGGCATTTATGGACAAAGACTGGGAAGGCGATGACTCAACAGGCACAGCCTGACTAGAAGGAGCAGATTGTAAAGACAGCTGCTGCAGTTGAGAAAGCAGGCTGGCTGCACCACTATTGATCGATCCGACAAGCCCATCACCATGCGGACCAGGCTTAGTTTTGGATAAATCTAATTTGGAGCGAGGAGCATTGGGCAAATATTTATAAAGGACCCCGGATTGAGAATAGATCAGTTCCAGCTGCTGGGCCCTAAAAATGGCCTGCTCCTCGGAAAATACCCCAGATAGGGATACATCTTTCAAAATATCTGACTGCAGGGATTTGAGAAACCATTCGAGAAGGAATTCACCTGGAATATGAGCTTTAATAAGCCTCTTCCTTCTCCTCCATTCCTGAATGTGATCAGAAATGTGAGTTGCCTCGTCCTGCTTAAAATTAGCTAGGAGCTCTGTCCCAGCCTCATATCTGACAGGCAACTGGAAATGGTTTAGAAATGTGACAGCCAGTTCTCCAAATGTAGCAAAACTGCCCCCAGTTAACTCGATATACCATTTGGCAGCGTTTCCAGTTAGGGTGCGTTGAAATAATCTCAACCTAATTGAATCATCGATCAGGGAGTTCGAAGAATACCATAAGTGGAAAGTGGTGATGTGGTCAGCCGGATCCTCCCCTTCTTACCTTAAAATTTTGGAATATCTGAAGGAAGTTTGGTCGGGACCGGAGGCCACCCCGGACTATAACGAATTGGATCATTAGTCAACTTCGACAGATCTGGCAAGTTTAACGTTGCCAGAAAAGGTAAGCGAGGCGGAGCCTGAGGATTCCATCCTTGATGGGATGGATTCCCAACATTCTGAAAAGAATAGCCTGGATTTGATAAGGCACCAGGTTGCCAGAAAGGACTCGTAGAAAAAGGAGAAGAACCTCCTCCCAACGCAGAGTTACCAAAGCCCAGACCAGTTCCCCCCGCTGAAGTATGAAATGAAGAGGAGAG
Organism: Pinus albicaulis; assembly: GCA_034641835.2. NCBI lineage: Eukaryota > Viridiplantae > Streptophyta > Pinopsida > Pinales > Pinaceae > Pinus > Pinus albicaulis. The sequence goes on from CM076572.1 coordinate 1,424,493,780, forward strand.
CCCCTGATAGGGGTTCCAGGCATTAGAAAGAGGAGAAAAGGTCTGGTAAGCACTCGACAAAGGGAAAGAAGTATTCCCTTGATGACCTGCGTAAAACTGATTCCCTGCCCCCGCTGTAGTAAACACAGGATTCCACCCTGTAAAAGTAGTCGAACTTTGCCCCCCAGACCAAGGGTTGAAACTCTGGGTCTGGGACGTAAACGAAAAGGACCCTAAAGAAGGATTGGAACTAGGAATGTGCCCAGTTCCAAAGGGGAAACCCTGAAAAGAAGCTGATCCACTAGCCATAGAAGACATGGGTGTAGATCTAGCTGCAGCAGCGGAAAAGGAAAAAGAGGGATTCCCACTAGAGGGCATCCCTGAACAGAAGGGACCAGAATGAGAAGTATGTGCTTGGGTGAAACCAGAGCCAAACACAGCAGCACTAGAAGCAATCGAAGATAAAGCAATAGTGCCCCCTCCTTCAACAGAAGCAGGGGTCTGAATGCCTGCAGCACTCACGGCAGAAGCCGCGTTCCCAGTCGTGGCCATCGAAAGGTATGAATGATACGGAAGATCTTCCGGTCTCTCTGACTCAGGTCCGATGTATTGAACAACGAACGGATAATCAGGAGGAAGAGGAGATGGACCTGACACAGGAGGTTCAGGTACTTCTTCAATTTGAAAATCTTCTTCCTGAGGAAATAAAACTCGCGAGGTGAGCGGAACGCTCCTCTCGGAACCGACACCAGAATCAGCTATGAAACCTTCAGACCCTTGTGGAGGATCTCTCTCCATTGCATCAGACGCCACGGGGTGGTAACCACCTGCTAAATCACTCCTACGCCTTCTCGAAGAAGGCTCAGGACTCTCGGGAGATAACCCCCGGATTCTCCTCGATCGTCGAGGCGCTTGATCAACCACTTTTATAGATTTTAAATTAGACTCAAAAAAGTGAAAAGCTAGGCAAGCTAGGAGCAAAGAGCACTCACTAAAATAAAAATCCCTGAGATACAGTCAAGCAAACAACCTCCAAGTATTTCCACTCCGGGTGATGAGGACCGGACACCAAAATACAGGAAAGCGAAGTATAGGACCTCCCGAAAGCAGTCTAGGATGATTAGGGCCCAGAACAACTAGCGAAGGTATCAGAAACAGTTACGCCGACCTCCTAACGACAGCCTTTGCCGGCTCAAGCACCCAAGCTTCGCAAGGGCACCCCCCAGAAGTACTGCTGAAAGTGATGCGACGTCTGCCTCGGGTACCACGGGTATTCCCCCCCGCAGTCACCTGTGTGGAACCTAGGAGTGGCAACTATGGACACCAATCCGTATCAGAAGCTGGGCGGAACGGTCTTGAGGTCAGATTCAGCTAATCGGAGGGGGGGTATCCCTCTTCTCAACCTTCACTTCCCCTCGCGCTTGACTCTCGGATGAGAGCTTTCCCAGTCCACTTCACGGAGTTGGATTTCGCTCAATTAATCAACTTCTATGTTTGTTTGAGCGGCCTTGGAGAGTTAACTCTCCACTCACCTATTCCAAGGCCCTACAACCTAGCTAGTTGGTGTATGACACTTAGAAAACTTGCTAGTTGATTTTAGATTAAATCGCTTATTTTAATGGGTTGTTATGTTAAGTCACAAGGATATGGAGATGAAACTTATGATGTTTTTGACGCAAAAAGAAATTAATAAAAACTTAACTACATGCAGATGCAGTTATTGTCTTTCGATGAAAAGCAATCTCTACACGGGTTCTACGAGATTAAAAATTGTATTTTTTCTTTTCAAATAGAAAACTCACACTCACAAAAACTATGAAATTGACTAAATGTTTAAATGCACCTAATGCAAATCACTACAAGCATGCAAATCCTAAGATGCAAATCTCCTAAAGCAGAGTGAAATTTCCCAAAAAGTCCTTCAGTTTTAACTTGTCTTGGTTGTCCAGAAAGCTAGTTCCCGAAATCAAGAACTCTTAATATGAAGACACCAAAGATGCTTAAAAAACAAGAAGAAGAAATGAATGACCACTCCCTTCCAATTATCAAACCAAAAACTAAAAGCAAGAAACCTCACAAAAGCTTCAAAAGATATAGCAAAACAAAAATGGAAATGCAACAACAAAAGCAAATAACATGAGAAAATGTTTATTGAGCCTTTCAAATGCAAAAACAAAAAGCAAAGAAAATGTTTTTTGAGCTTTTTAGTTTTATAAAGAAAGAGCTCGAAAAGACCAAGCAAAACTATCAAAATCCAAACCAAACAAGACTGAATTTCAAGCACAAACTTCAACAATGCTCCAAACCTTTTAAAGCTAACTAGTAGCAAGATCAATAAGAGAAAAAGAAGACAAAAAAACTCAGCCACTCAGCCTAGAAGAATAGTATAAACTTGCCGCAAGAAAAAACTTCGAAGAAGCAAGAAAAACTCTTCAAAAGTTGCAACAATACCTAGCCTACTGAACTCAAGAAAACCAATCAAGAAATGAGCAAAAATCGTAGTGCCAAGCAAAACACAAAGACAGGAAAGAGTAAATGAGCAGGAGCTCTCTGTTCTGATAAAGCAGAACAGCCAAGAATGCTCAGAAAGTTATCTTGGTACTCAAACCAGAAGTGCCAGCACCAGAAACAACACTTTGCCAAAAAGACTAGTTTTCAATCAAACGAAAGAGAGAAAAGACAAAATACCACCTTCTTCACAACCCAGAGAGTGCAAAGACATTGTAAGGACAGGTCTCCACAGCCAGAAAGGACCAAAAAGTCAAGAAATCCAAAAATTCAAAATCTGCCTAGGTATACGCTACTTCACAGTTTAGCAACAAGCGTGCATACGCGACTGTGCTAAAGGAAACTCGCGTATACGCGGGTACATTTAGACAAACTTGCGTGTATACGCGACTGTGTGCAGAAAAAAGCACGTATACAAAGGTAAATAATGAAAAAACAAAAAGGACAAGCCTGGATAAGAAACCAAGACTTCAGACTGACTGAGAAAAAGTAAACTGGACTACAAATGAAAGTTAAAACTATCGGCAACCTATCAAACAGCTGAAACCCCCAACAGGGGAGTCAAAAGAATGTGATCCCCAGTGGAGTCGCCAGTTCTGTTTCGGGGAAAATCACCCTAGAGGTTCGTTGGGTTACAACCTCCACAGAGCAGGGGCATGCTACTTAAGAAGGACTCACACAACCATGCATGTTCATGGAAAACTAAATAGAGTAGAACGAGGAAGTTACCCATAGGTCCTATGGTTGAAGCAGATCCCGCGGGGTCCAAACCCCCAGCAACCGTCCTTCCTTCTTAACCTGAAAGACAAGAAGAAACAAGCACGAAGAACTGGTTGTACAGCATATATCTACTCTAAATGTTAGTGAAATCGATATAAAACATCAGATAAATCATAATGAATGCTTAAATAACAATTTTCTCATATATGTAAGAAGACACTAACACGTATATTTTGGGAACAAGATGGTACTTCTGTATTATAAATAGCATGTACAAAAGTAACGAGTGGAGAGATCACCTGAATCCTTCCACGATCTTCGAGCAGACCGTCGTCCGGATCCGTCCCGCCCTTGCCTCACTAAGATTCCTTCCAAACTGGTGCATACGAGATGACATATAGGGCGATGAGCATCTCAAGGAAACAAGGGTTTCCTGTAATGAACTGGGAAAGTGCAGGAGGCACGGGGAATCAGACTTGGATAGGGAATACCAACAGAGTATAATATCAATAATTCTCTCTCCCTTAGGCCATACACATGAGGGGTTTTTATACTCCCTCCAAGTAGTTTCAACAGTTGGAAACAGTTGGCCACGTGCTGGGGTGGTTGAACTACCTGAGTAACCATCAACCCAGCCCGAAAATAGGGAATTTTTATATATTTTTTCATAATTTTAATGGCATACGCGGAAAAGTGCAGCTGGACTCGCATATACACGCGGAAAAGTACGGGCATAGTCGCATATGGGGATTTTTACACAGTTTTTAAGTGAATTTGTCCAAGTCTGTAGGAATGGGTGCCCAAAACCATCAAAGCAATCATGAATCATATGAAGGTGAGAAATGATGCTATAACAGGTGAGACAAAGGCGGAGTATTAACAGCAGATACTTCGGTGACTTTTTTGACTTCTTCAGCCTCTGGAGTGGGGTGAAATGTGTAACGGGTGGTATCTATGGATTCAGCCTCATCCTTAACTTGGATATTTCCTAGAGGTAAGCTATCTGAGTAGTAGTCGGTTTCTCCCACAGCGGAGTCAGAATCTTGTGCTTGGGCCACTTGAGAAGAGGAGGAATGAAAGTCTTCTAAAGAGAATTGTGGGATCTCGGTATGGATAAATTGTCTCTCCCTCCAATTTCTTCTATGTAAAATTCTCTCTGGGTCAGACACAGAGGGCATCTTTGGCTGAGACGTATCTGACCTAAGGTGTGGCTTCCGAGGAGCCAGGACTGCAATTAGATTTCTCTGAAAAACGAATGTGGAGTCGCCAAAGTGAGGGATATACAACTCTCAACTCTCTATGCTCACCTAATTGAAGAGTGAATAGGGTTTTGTCGAGGCCCAGGGATTTCAATTTGTTCTCAACTTCGTTCCCTGGCAATGGCGCCAAAAATATGTTGTCAATCCTAGAGATAGCCTTGAGTTGTGAAAGACCAGTGCCTAGGACATCTTATACAGCAGAGAGAAAAATAAATATAATATAACAGGGATGACTAGCAGGACAGAGCTCTCATGCTATTTCTTTGTAAATAGGAAGTTTAACTTGTGTGGGACCAAAACTTTCAAAAGCTCAATGCTGAGGAAACAATACTGCAGAGGCAAGATGCGAAAATCTAACACAAATGTACCAGACAATTCAAAGGCAGCTTTCTGTAAAAATGGCTGGATTCTAAATACTTCACAGAGATGAGAAATTATAAAGTGTCTACTGCATACGTAGAATAAAGAGGATACTAATTGTTATTAAGACAGTATCCAGAAACATATACTAGCATGTGGTGGGCTTATGCAATTAAGAATCCACACATGATAACAACATTTGTAAATAACATCTCATAACAGCCAATATAGCAGAAATACAGATAAATTGAATATGAGACAGTATATCACACCTGAGCCATATTTAAAGTGATGAAAATCTTATGACATAAGTATCAACAAGGATAAATTTATATCAGAAACAGTGGGCTACTCGCATTCCAGAATGTGATACAAGATAAATGGATATAAATGAAATGAACGGCTAAGCTACAACACATAGGAGAGAATTACACACTGTAAAGCACCAAAACCAGAATCCTCATTAAAGATAAAACTCCTTCTCATTGAGACCCAACGGGCTCTTCACATTTGTATTAAAGCTTTTCACAAAATGCATACAAGAAATTATTTTACAGTCAATTCTTCATAAAATTTGGAACCTCTTTTTCTCTTTTGATCTTTCTTATATAGAACTCTTCATACATGAGCGAGAAGATATTTTTTGGGAAAAATATCTTCCTCACATGCCCAAAATTTGTTAAAGGTCCTTATCAAAACAACCAAAACTTATGATGAGGAGTAAAGGCCTCTCATCATTGGCAATTAGGCACTCAGCCGTTTTTAAAACAAAATGTTAAAAGACATTCTGGTAAAGAGTAAAATGTTGAAGCGGAACATGAAGCCCACTTGAAACTTAAAATTAGTTAACTAAGTAAAAAGTAAAAAGGCCACTAAGGCCGAATCATGAGTTGACAATGTTTCACAGATGTGAAGGGGTTGAGGCAGTTGTTGACGCTGGTGGTGGAACATTTGCTGACGAGCTGGCCATCTAGCTGGTGAACTGAGTGCATCTTTGCTGGCTGTCAGTTGAAGGTTTGGGCATTGCTGTGAATCCTTCCACCTTGACATAGGCCTCTATGAGGGCGTTGAAACCCGCCTCGGTAGGGAGCTTGTGTTTTATCAAATGGAGTAGGGTGAACTCTTGGCAAAGGGACGAGACAATTGTTTCAGCATTTAGCCGAGCGGTTTTATTTGACAGGAGGTCCGTCCGGTCTTTTTCTTCCTGTAGACGTGTCTTATACTCTGTCAACGGTCGTAGCACGGAAGGAGTGTTTGGGTCCTAGCAAGAAGGAAGTCCAACTGTTGTAATCTCGTCCCATACTGCATCAAACTGACCCACGTTTGCCATCACCTGTTGCAGGGCTCTTGACGCTGTAACTCGGGCCGCCTCCTTGTCAATGATTTTCTGGCATTCAAAGGCTTCCATGAATCGACCTGGTATGCCATGCTTCTCCACCTCGTCAGATTCCAACTCCTTCAATAATGAAATATAGTTTCTGGCATGCTGGCCTCTGCCGGACAAGTTGAGGTATGCCTCCTGTAATTTCCTGTTGAGATAGGGTATAGCAGATTTTTTTTCTCCCATCGTTTTTAGGAAACCCCACTGTTCTATCACCGCAGAGGTTATGTCCGACCAGATTACACTTCTCGCTTCCCTGAGGGTGATATTACCCTTCATGCGGCTTTTGAGGTCAGTGATGGTTTTCCGTTGGTCGGCTCTTGTCTTTTTTTCCTGCTCAATCTCTTTCTATAGTGTCTCTATTTTCCTGCCATTCTCAGCCAGGGAATTTTCCAAATCAGTGATCCTCTGCCTAGCAGTGGATGCCTGCTTTCCTAATATATCATTTGCAGCTTTCGTTGCATTCAGTTTCTCTGACAGCGGACTCGTCTCTGGTGGGGTTGTAGCAGGCGCACAACTGTGCGTGTCCCAAGTGTTTTGCAACTCCGTCAACCTACTCTACAGAGTGGAAATTGTTTCAGCCATTTTTTCTTTGTCCTCCCTCTCCTTTTCCAGTGTGTCAGCCAGTTCTGCTTTTTCCTTCTCTGCTTGCGCCAACTCGGCCATCTGCACATGGTGGGAGGCCGGTATGTTGACCTTACTTTTCAATGACGCGACCTCCTTCTGCAATTTTTCTATCAAAGCGCGCTGAGGGTTTTTATCTCCCGTATCCTTTCCTTTGATTATCTCTTGGAGGCCACTTATTTGATTGGCCCAGGTGCGAGAGTTTGCCTGTTCATTCTTTAGGGTCTCCCTCACCCGTTAATGCTTTTTCTCCAGTTTTCTCAGTGCAATGGTGACCCACATCACCTCGTCCTTCAGCATATCACCCATGACCTGAAACAAGTTACATTTGTCGGGTGCTGGTACTTTGGCCATATCAATCGCATATTCTAGCACCCGGTAACTAGTGATACCTGTATCGGGATCCAAGATGGCCTCCGCCATAGACAATACCAGGTGTTCTGTATCCACATTCATGGAGGCGGAAACCCTGGTGTGATATTTCTCTACATACCCTTCCAGCTCGACTTTGTACTTATCCCTGATCGTTCTGTTTCCCTGTCTCCTTGCAATTGCCCCTGGTGAGGTATGATCTTTGATGGCCTGTGAGACTTCTGAGAAGTCGGAAGAGGTGGCACTGTCTCTCAGCACTTTTATCCCGGCTTTACTCTTGTCTGGTTGACCATACGGTGTAAACGGTTCCAGCAATTGTTCTTCCCCTATGACTTTTGCCTCACTGGAGGTTGTTTTCTGCTTTTTGCGAAGGGGAGAAACTGCTCCTGAGGGACCCGCTTCTTCTCCGCCTTGGCCTTTATTGATGTCCTCTTCTTCCCCTGTGGCAAATGAATCTGTCTCCATCTGTGAAGTCAAAGGCCAACTTTCAAGGTTAGCCCTCCACTCTATGAACGGCCTTGATTCATGTGTATAAGGTGTGGACTTATTCCTCTTTCTTCTGTTTGAGATAATTTCCTGAGGATCATAGGCCCAACCCTTTCCCAGCCTTAGGTCCATGCCTTGCAACAGTTTCTCTACAATGGGAAGGGCATGTCTAGAATTCACAACAAAAGGGCCGACAGTGATAGGGAGTCTCAGGATGAAACCCTTCTTTGCAGGGACAAAGTGGAGTTGGTAGGCCTTGAGGGTCTGTCGAATATACTCCAGAGCATAAACTCGTTGAATAGGAAACACAGGCAGCTGGTAAGGGGAAACCTCGGCTCCGTAGACTCGAATTTCAGTGTAATTGTCAAATAGATACCAATCCCCAGTGCTCTGGGATTTTCCGGCTTGTAGCCAGCTCTTCATTTCAGGAAAAACTCTAGGTGAGGGTGAATCATGGATAATAGTATAGGCAATGGACATGAAATCATTTATGAACCTGGAATAACCCTCTCCCTTGGGCAATTGGTGTACAAAACAATTCCAGTCAAAAACTGGTCGGGGTTGGGAATTCTCCTCATATACCCTATCTAAACCCAAACCCTCAAACTTATCAGCGTGCTAATGTAGGAAAATATAGAAGACCATCGAACAGAAAGGGAAGTGACTAGTTTCTGAAAGCTCCTGGAACTGGGTCCGAATGTTCGCAGCAAGGAAACCAGGGATATCTAACACTACCCCCTTTTGAGACATTAACCACAAGAAATAAACACATATCCTGGTGATTTCCCCCAAAGCTCCTACACCTAGAAGACCAGCGATGAGGGCAAGGATGGGCTGCACTACCTCTTTAAACAGGCTCAGCGGGAAAGGTTCTGCAGTAGGAAGAGACGTAGCCTGGTTGCTGGTGATGGAGGAAATGAAGTCGTTTTGGTGCTCCCATGGCAGCTTGGTGAACTGGGAGGTTAAAGCCACTTCGCTGAAACTGATATAGGTGGTGCTGGTGGGAAAGCAAAGGGCTTGCCTGATAATGTCGGGGGAAAGAGAAAAAATCTTATTCCCATGAGGAGAGGTAAATGTGCCTCGATGCTCGTCGTAAGCATCTCTGAGCCAGCAAATAAAATCAACCACAGAATAGACTGGGGGGGTAATTTGATGGTATAAACCAAACACAACCACCCGGTATCGGTCTCTATTTTGAATATGTCATCTAAAAAGCTCGGGTTTAATGCTGCTGATGTGAAAAGGGTATTGGGGATCATGGATTTTGGCTTGCAGGTCTATGAAAGGCTCGAACCCGGGAGGGTTTCTAGTTTCTCGGACCTGAGGGGTTTCTGGTTCGGCTTTCTTGGGCGTGCCCCTTCCCATGAATGACATATAAAACTTTTAAAAGACGAAAGGAAAGCAGAGAGAAAATGAGGGATGGAATACCTATGCAACAGGGAAATATGCTCAGGAAAATGACACGGGGGTGTTGATAGCGACTAGGTAGACCTTGGCACTGGTTCCCACTTAGTTTAAACCATAGCTGGAAAACCTGCAAATTTTACTGGAGTAAAATACGGGAAGATTGTTATCTTACGACTGAGCGTTCTGAGGTAAAAAGGCGGATAGGTAAAATAAACGAGGGGAAAGTGTCGTAAGGACACTGACAGTGGAGCACGCGGCGCATAGGGATTGGGCGTCAGCTGGGAACAGGTGAACACCGCGTGCCATGTTTAATACTGGTACGGGCCTTGGTACCAGTTCGCCTAGAAACTTACCTTACCTTTCTGTTGCAATAAACCATATGATTCTTGAAACATCTTATTCATAAGATGGGTTAAATACACTGCGTACCAATCTTTAGGGCCCACATTCTGTTCTGCCACGTCACTGAAACTCCGCGCTTTGAGCTGCCACGTCGCTTTTCACCTTGGGCCCACCCCGTGGCAAGTCCATGTAATTCCGTGGGGGTATGGGTCTGTTCCCTCTTCCTCCTCTCGACCCTCATGGAAATTTTCGTATGGGGAATTCTCTCACGTGCACATTTGGGACGCAGCTAGTTTTTAAACAGTTTTTGTTTTTACGCCTTTTGCACCATGTACTTGCGCCCTTTCCGCGGCACCTTTGCCCTTTTGTTTTATATTTTGGACCCTTCTTGTATACCTGTTTTGTTGTAAGCGCAATACCTGTCACATCCTCATCTCTTTTTACCCATCCTTTTAAATGTTTCATCATCAGCCATAACATTTGATACACATCTATTCAAAGTTTAATTCACAAAAATTACTGATGTTACTTTATGATCAACATGATGGACGGTGGATGATATCCATAAAGTGCCATAAATGGGGTCATTTTTGCTGCAGTATGGAACGAAGTGTTATACCACCATTCAGCGAGAGGTAACCACTTGACCCATTGTGTTTTTTTATCAGATGCAAAAAAACGAAGATATCCTTCCAAACCTTTATTTACTATCTCAGTTTGACCATCGGATTCGAGGATGATAAGATGAGCTATGAGATAATTGAGTACCCAAAAAAGAAAATAACTCCATCCAAAAATTTCCAGTAAAATGGGATCTTTGTCGCTGACAATAACCCGTGGGTTTCCATGTAGATTTTGAATTGTGTCCATAAATGTAGTAGCAACTGTACTTGCTTTAAATGGATGAGATAATGCACAAAAGTGTGCATACTTGGTAATTCTATCAACTACCACCATGATGAAACTCTTTCCTTTGGACTTAGGTAAACCTGTGATAAAATCCATTGAAATCTCCTCCCAACGTTCACTCGGAATGGATAAAGGTTGTAAAGACCCGAGGTCTTAATTGTCTCCACTTTATTCTACTGGAAAACCAAACATTCCGTCACAAACTTTTGAATATAAGATTTAAGGCCATCCCAAAAAAATTATTTCTTCACCCTATGGTAAGTTTTTAAAAATCCTAAGTGTCCTACTAAAGGGGAAGTGTGCGATTCCAAAAGAATATTTTGTTTTAGTTGGGAATTCTTACAAAGACATAAGCGATATTTTTACCATAAGGAATAATTTTTCCAACTAAATGTATCATATGTACTAGGATCTTGCTACAAATTTTGAATGAGTGTCCAAACTTCTTCATCCTTCTTCCATTCATCCCTTGCTTCTGCTATCCAATCTGGTTGGATAATAGAAATGGCACAAAGCAATTCTTGCACCTCTTCATTATTTCTTGATAGTGCATCTGCAACAACATTTAGCTTCCCTTTTTTGTAGATTATTTCCAAGTCATAACCCAACTTCTTTATGACCCATTTTTGCTGCTCTTTTGAAGATAGTCTTTGTTCCAAAAAGTGTTTAAGACTATCATGATCATTTTTTACCTTGAAGTGTCTTCCCATTAGGTAAGGTCGCCATTTCTTTAGTGCATGCAGTTTTGCTAACATTTCCTTCTCATAATTAGATTTCTGTAAATAATTTCCTTTGATTGGACGACTTTCAAAAGCAATGGGTCTTCCTTCTTACATTAAAACAACACCAGTTCCATTTCCTGAGGCATCACATTCCACAATAAAGGTTTTTGTGAAGTCTGGCGTAGCTAAGACCGGTGCTAGGCACATTGCCTCTTTAATATTTTCAAAGGCCTTAGTTGCTTCAAGAGTCCATGAAAATGCATCTTTCTTCAATAATGTTGTTAGAGGTGCTGCTATTCTCCCATAATTATTAACAAACTTGCAATAATACCCTGTTAACTCGAGAAATCCTTGCAACTGCTTTATGGTTGTGGGGCTTTCCATTCCTTAATGGATTTAATTTTGTTAGGGTCTACCTTCACACCCTCGTGAGATACAATATGACCTAGATATTCCACCTCTTGTACTCCAAAGAAACATTTGGATGTTTTTGCATATAAATTTTTTCTCTTGCAATAGTTTGAGCACCCTGTCAACATGTTGAACATGATCCTTCCAAGCCTTGTTGTAGATTAGCATATCATCAAAAAATACTAGCACAAATTTTCTAAGGAAGGGTTTGAAAATGGAATTCATCAACCCTTGAAATGTAGAAGGTGCACTGGTAATGCCAAAATGCATGACCAAAAATTGATAATGAGCCTCATGAGTTCGAAATGTTGTTTTCGGAATATCTTCAGTCTTCATTCTAATTTGATGATATCCTAAACGAAGATCCAACATGGTAAAATAAATTTCTCCATGTAATTCATCCAATAATTCATAAATCACAGGAATGGGAAATTTATCTTTAATGGTGAGCTTATTGAGCTCCCTATAATCCGAACACATGCGCCATGATCCATCCTTCTTATGTACCAATACTACAGGAGCAGAGAAAGAACTTTGACTAGGTTGAATTATACCAGCCTCTAACATTTCTGCAATCATACGTTCAATTTCACTCTTTTGGACATAAGGATATCTATAAGGCCTGATGTTTCGAGGAACACTTCCTGGAATCAAATGAATAGAATGATCATGATCACAAATAGGTGGGAGTCCTTTGGGAGTTTCAAACACCCTAGAATGATTTTCCAAGACTTTTGGAGATCTGTAGAATAGATGATTTTGATGTTGGAACTTCTAGTGAGCATAATTTTGAAATTACACCTTGTTGTTCTTTCCTTAGAAGCTTTGTCATGACATTAGAGCTTATTATCTTTCCTGGCTTCCCTGAAATACCCCGTAATTCGACTTTCTTTCCTTCTGAAAAAAAATTCAAGAAAATTTCTTGAAAATTAAAAGTTATCGTCCCCAAAGATTCTAACCATTGTACTCCTAGTACAACATCAGCACCTCCCATAGGAATGGAAAGCATTGGACTATTCAATACATATTCCCCCATGGTTAGCTTGATATTATGGCATTTTCTAGAGAAATTTATAGTTCCTCCATTTGTAACCATCACTTGACTTTCTAGTGTTGGGTATAGGAAACAATTCAATTCCTTGGCTACCTTACAATGAATAAAATTATGGGTACTACCTGAATCAATCAACATTATTATCTTTTTCTTCTTGATATGTCCTTCTATCTTGAGATTTTGAGGAGTGGTAATTCCTACCAATGTATTACACGATATGGTCAGACTCATTTCTTCCTCTTCTAGGGCTGGTTCTTGGTGTATATCCTCTTATTGTTCATTTTCTTCTTCCTCTTCACAATATTTGTAAAATAATTTCTTCTCATGATCTGAAATTGTGAGAACAAACTGTTTCTCATACAGAGATTGACTGTAGGGGCATTCACCGGATATTTCACCTTTCAGAGAAAGGATGAATCCGGAGGCTACCTGGCCCTTCTACAGACTCTGCCTAAAGAAATAAAATGTAATCACTGAGATCCGATCAATGAAAGTATTTGTTTTAAGTGCAAAGTATTCATTGATCCAGTTTTAATGTGTGAATAGACAAGTATACATATTCTGCAAATGAAGTGTAGTAGTTTGAAGATGAACTGATAAGTTTTGTTCACTGTTTAAACTTGCTTAGGAAAAGTTTGCTTATGAAAATTTATTGTTTAAAGGATCAGAATCTAAAAATATGCAGCAAAATTATACAGTATGACAACAAATAATTGTTTAAGCGGTTCACCCCTCTCTTGGGCTACCTCCGCTGGGTCCAAAAGCCTCTAATTAGGCTTTTTCTCCTTTGATTAAATGCTCAAAATGTGAATACAACTGTATAGAAGCCTCAAATGGAAAAATAAACTGCAAAAATAGATTCAGAAGGCTCAAATCAGTCTAAAATGACTAAACATTCACCTCCATTGGATGAAGGAGTCCAAAACAGCTCTCTTTCCCTTAGGCCCTGGTGGCTCCACGACCAAAAACGCTATAAAATTCTCTGTTAGAGCACCCTGATGGCTCTGCAAACACTTCCAACAGCTCCAGAATGATCTCTACACCCAAAATAAAAAAAAAATTCGTCCCCAAAGACCTCTCCTAGCCAAAGTTATGCCACATTTACTCCAACTGCCAGTTTGGCCTAAACAAGCTCCACTAAATGTGGATAAACTGCAGTTACGCCCTCCAAAATAGGGCGGCCACCAAAATAGGCGGAATCCGCCATAACACCGCCAACCGCTTGAGGGCTAAAAATAAGACCACGGAGGTCATGCGACCGCGCCCGTCGGAGTTTGGTTGAACAAATAACGTTATACACATTTGAACTTCAATGTATATAACAAACATATCTTAAAACCGTGCCCACTCCAAGCTTTGAGCCCACGTGACCATAGCCATGTTTTAAACCCACGTTGAATAATAGACCACGTGCCCATTAACAACTTTAGACTTGTGGGTTTTAACGAATATGGGTTTTAACTCTTTTTTCATATTTAAAATTTGGTTTTAATATATAGTGTAGTTTTAATATTTAAATTTTTAATAAAGTTTAATTAAAATTTGAAATTAATTAATATAATATATGATTAATTAAATCATATAAAATATTAAAAATTATATAGTTTAATTAATTTATTAAACTTTAATAAAAAAATAAAATTATTCCAACACATATTATTAAAAAGAAATTTCCCTTCAAAATTGAAGGTTATTGGGCGATTTCAAAACGCAAGATCTCCTCCATACGGTAACGGATTTGAGTGTCGTTCACGGCATTGGGATCGTATTGACGAGCTCTTTCTAGTCAATCTGTTTCGGAGAAATTCTGAGCAACTTCATTTTTGAGCATTTTTCTTCAAGAGACTTGATCTCCTGATCACACCTCCCAAATGGGAAGCTTTTGGACCCTCAAAAGCTTTCTGATTACTGAAACTGATGATGTTGAGACTGATTCTCCACTCTTCCACCCTTGAAAAACTGAAATCTACCCGATTTCATCAAATTAAGCTTTTGAGAAAATGATAATCTGTCTCTGGAATCAACTGATCAACCATTGCTTAGATTGACGGAGTCATGATGCAAATAATTAAAATTTGCAGAATAGCAACTATAATTTACAGAAAACAAACTTTTTCTACACTGATCAAACTTCCCAGAAGACTTAAAATAACCTTCACCTTGCAAACTGTTCCCATGGCGAATTCTACCTTTCTGAAACCAACTTTTTCCCATGCTGAATGGTGTGTCCTTCTTGCTTGCACTGCGTAGCTTTGACACTTCATTCTCTGCATTGGCTGACCCAAAAGGTAATTTGTGCAACATAACATCATCTTTTTTCAAAGACAAATTGTTATCAAACTGAGACAAATTATTAGCAACATCATAAAATGGCGAATGCTCAAAATCTGGTCGTTTCAACAACAACAAAGTTAGACTTTGACTTGCATTAACCAGTCTTTTCAATTGACATGCATGGAGTAAAGAAGATTCCAGCTTCTTCTTGTGAGCTCTCAAAATGTACTCTTTACCATCTTTGAACAAGTGATATTTGTTTTCATGGCGATAGAAGATCGCTTTCCTGTCAAACAAGTAAGGACTTCCCAAAACAATACCATATATATCAAGCGACACCACAGCAAGTTCAACTGTGTCAATAAAGTGTGCAGTTATTGCAAAGCGCAATATGCACTTCCTTAAGACTTGCAAGTTGGCATCCTTGCATATCCACCCAAGTGGATAAGGCTTCGGATGTGGATGGTCTCAAGCTTAAGCTGCTTGACCAAGTCTTCAGATATAAGATTCGCTTGTGACCCACTATCAAACAGTGTGTCAATTTTTGTATGTTTTGAAATTACCCTCACATAGAAAAGCTCTATCCTCCTCTTTTCATCATGAGTATCTTTGTGACAATTCAAAGAGCTAGAACTAGGAATTGTGTCTTGCACCACTTCTTTCTCCTTAGTGTTCTTTAAAACCATGCCTATGCTTTTTGTCTCATCTCTTGAGTCTGACCCTAAGTCTTGCTCAACTGTTGCTACAGTTTTCTCCTTTTCTTTGGTCTTGTTTTTGTTCTTGAATTTTTCTGGTTTCAGTTCAATTTGAAGCTTCCAACAATGATCTTCATCATGACTAGTCTTTGAATAGTTCTTCCAAAAGAACTTTCCTTTTTCATTTCTTGAATTTGCAACTCTCTTCTTTCCTTTGTTTTTGAAATTACAATCCTCATCAAAAATATTCTTTCCTCTAGCTTCTAAATGTGTAGCCTACACACAAACTTCATCTAAGCTGGTAGGATTAAACATTAGAATAGTATGTTGAAGGTAATTGTGCAAACCTCCTATGTACTTCAACAAAGTGTCTTGACTTTGTAAGTCTACCCCAAGTAGAAGTGCTCTCCTTCTAAACTCTTGGGTATAATCTTGCACATTTTGATCCTTAAGTTGCCTAAAATTTTTCCAATTCATGATTGCCTTTTGAATATGAGCAAGAGGATAAAATTGTTTCTTAATAGCAGTAATAAACTCATTCCATGTTAGAGTTATCTTACCATGCTTTTTTATTTCCTCTCTGGTCTTGGCTTCCCACCAAACCAAAGCTGCTCCATCCATTCTCAATGAGGCTAATTGGATTTTTGTGTCATCATCATGCAGATTCTGAATCCTTAGATAGACTTCCAATTGTCTAATCCAGTTATCCAATTTTTCTGCATTCACATCACCATTAAACATCGGCAACTCAAACTTCACATCAAGCTTTAACAAATGATTTCTAAGAGATGTTTTTGTTTTGTGTGACTGATTAACAGAAGTAGAAGAGGATGATGTGGAGAATGAGGATGACGATGGAGATGAAGGATCACTATTTCCTCCATTCCCTTTCTTAGAATCATCATTGTCTTTCTTTCCTCCTTAAGAATCTCCTTCTTCTCTTTGGTTTCTAGACCCTTCTCCAACAATCCTATCATTTCTCTCCTGGTATAGGATCCTAACCATCTCACTCATCCAAGAAAGCTTTTCTAAAGACTCTTTCTTCTTCCTTGGGATCAATTTCCTGATGTACTTCTCCTTCTCTGGAAGACAGGTTTGTGGCTGATTCTAAGGCTATTGAGGATGACATGGAAGGTGGATGTAATGGCACTCTAGCCCTCCTTGCTGAGGATTAACTTGTTCTCTAAATCCGCCTGACCTTCCCCTCTTTTCAATTTCAGCCTAGTGAGCATCAAATTTTGCAGAATAACACAATTTACTTGCACAAATTTCACAAACTCTTAAGAGAAACCTTGAGCTCTGATACCAACCTGATCTGAAATTGTGAGAACAAAGTATTTCTCATACAGAGATTGACTGTAGGGGCATTCACCGGATATTTCACCTTTCAAAGAAGGGATGAATCCGGAGGCTGCCTGGCCCTTCTACAGACTCTGCCTAAAGAAATAAAATGTAATCACTGAGATACAATCAATGAAATTATTTGTTTTAAGTGAAAAGTATTCATTGATCCAGCTTTAATGTGTGAATAGGCAAGTATACATATTCGTAAAATGAAGTGTAGTTTGAAGATGAACTCGATAAGTTAGGTTGTTCACTTTTTAAACTTTCTTAGGAAAATTTTGCTAATGAAAATCTACCGTCTAAAGGATCGAATCTAAAAATATGCAAAGAAAATTATACATTATGACAACAACAATGTTTACGAGTTCACCCCTCTCTTGGGCTACCTCTGCTGGGTCCAAAAGCCTCTAATTAGGCTTTTTCCTCTTTGATTAAATGCTCAAAATGTGAATACAACTGTATAGAAGCCTCAAATGGAAAAATACACTGCAAAAATAGATTCAGAAGGCCCAAATTAGTGTAAAATGACTAAACAACCACCTCAATTGGATGAAGGTAGTCCAAAACAGCTCTTCTTCCCTTAGGTCCTGGTGGCTCCACGACCAAAAACGCTGGTAAATTCTATGTTAGAGTGTCCTGATGGCTCTGCAAACACTTCCAACATCTTCAGAGTGTCCAAGAGACCCAGAATCAAAAAAATTTTCGTATCAAAAGGCCTCTCATAGCCAAAGTTATGCCACATTTACTAACTGCCAGTTTGGCCTAACAAAACTCCAGTTAAATCTGGCTAACTACCAGATAGCTCGACAAATATGGAGCCGGCGCTATATTTGGGGAGTCCGCCATAATCACCGCCAACCGCTTGAGGGCTAAAAATAAGGCCACCGGGGGTCATGCGACCGCGCCCGTCGGAGTTTGGTTGAACAAATAACGTTATACACGTTTGAACTTTAATATATATAACAAACATATCTTAAAACCGTGCCCACTCCAAGCTTTGAGCCCACGTGACCATAGCCACGTTTTAAACCCACGTTGAATAATAGACCACGTGCCCATTAACAACTTTAGACTTGTGGGTTTTAACTCTTTTTTCATATTTAAAATTTGGTTTTAATATATAGTGTAGTTTTAATATTTAGATTTTTAATAAAGTTTAATTAAATTTTGAAATTAATTAAAATATATAATTAATTAATATAATATATGATTAATTAAATCATATAAAATATTAAAACTATATAATTTAATTAATTCATTAAACTTTAATAAAAAAATAAAATTATTCCAACACATAATATTAAAAAACTTTTCTTTCAAAATTGAAAGTTATTGGGCAAATTCAAACTGCAATATCTCCTCCATACGGCAACGGATTTGAGTGCCGTTTGCGGCGTTGGGATCATATCGCCGAGCTCTTTCCAGTCGATCTATTTTGGAACAATTCTGAGCAACTTCATTTTTGAGCATTTTTCTTCAAGAGACTTGATCTCCTGATCATCTCAGCACACTTATGACCTTTAGTGTATTTTTTATCACAACTGTAGCAAAGCCCTTTTGCTATTTTTTCTTCCAATTGTTGTGGTGTCAACCTTGTAGGCTGTGGAAATCTAGGAGTAGCAACACTTCCATCTTTATAGAAGTGAGTGGTAGACTTCCTTGTCGCCATAATTTTACATTTAATTTTTCTTGCCAACCTGAATGCCTTCTCCAATGAATCAGGTTCTAAAAAGTGAACTTCATGTTGGATGTTACCCTTTAAAGTACCTATGAATAGATCAATCCTGAGTTCCTATGGAATATCAGTTACCCCTATATTCTATTTTTGGAAGTCATCAATGTGCTCCCCCACTGAACACTTTTGTTTGAGATTTATCAATTGGCTAAAGAACGTGTTGCTCTTTGTATCCTCATAATGTGCTATCATTTCCTCTGTAAAAAATGACCAAGTGACATTTTTTTTATGGGAGCAAAGCCATAGATACCATACAAATGTATTTTGTTCTAAATTTAAAGTTGCAATGCGTACCTTTTGTGTGTTTTGCACATTATTGAGATCAAAATATTGCTCCATCTGTAGTATCCATGTTACAGGATCCTTTCCATCAAACTTCCTCATATCCATTTTTGGAATATGGTGTTACTTTCCTCCAACATTAGAGTTTATGAAATCACGATTGACATTTATTTTGTTCTCATCATGAGTTTCCTCTACTATATTTTCACCATTAGGAAACATTTCTTGTATCAACTTTGTTAAACCTTCCATGTATAATTTTAGATCATTCTTCATGTTTTCCATCTTAGCTTCCATGTCATCCATCTTAGATTTCATGCCAGCTTCCATGCCATCCATCTTAGCTTCCATGCGATTCTTCAAACCATCCATCTTAGATTCCACGCCTTTCTTCAAAACTTCCATGTCATTTTTTGTTGCTCTTTGCGAGAGTGAAATTTGTTGCACTTGCTCTTGTAATTTTGATATGTCATGTTTCCATCTTCGTCTTCATGAGTCATAGTAGAGCCTTCTAAAGGCTTAATTGGTGTTGAATTCTTTTTAGGGGCCATTTTAGAATCCAATACTGATATCTATTCTACAATATGCCCTTGGAATCAATTCAACTTGATTCTTCGAACAAGACTTATGCAATTCGGGAAAACAAATACACACCTTTTACTTGCTTTTGAGGAGCTCGATATTGAAATTGACTTATCTCTATACTTGAAAATCCTTAATATCTGAAATTTGGCCCTGTAGTAGTCCTCTTAAGCTTCTTTCAAATGCCATAGGTCTGACTTGATTTGGACTCTTCAAGGAAAATTTATATCCAATCTCCCACAATGACCTAATTATGGACTGGTTCAGTAAAGTGAACTTGTACGACTTTCCATGTGTCACTGTTTGCTCTTCTAGGTTTTAAATTTATAGACAAGAAGATACAATCTATGTACTTCCAATCACTTTTTACAGAATTCCAATCTGATGCTCAGAGAGAGAGTTATGAAGATTTTCCCATGATCACCTCTTTGAGATGACATTCGGTAGCCTGAAAAAGACCTAATTTCCACAGATCATATCTCTGAAAATATTGTGAACAAAGATTTGAAATTTTACGATGATGTTCCTCAGGATTTCAACTTCGTGCTCGAAAACTATCAGCTTTTGAACCTTCGTAGAAAAAATGTTATAGTGAAAATTTTGCAATGACCTTTTTAAGTGAAATTCAGGAGCTTGAAAAAATCCCTACCTTCCACACATCATATCTCCAAAAATATTGCGAACCAGGCTCTAAAATTTTGTGACGATGTTCCTCAAGAATTTAGCTTCGCACTCTAAAAATTTCAGCTTCAAAACCTTCGTAGAAAAAAACGTTATAGTGCAAATACCACGATGACCTGTTTGGAGCGGTGAAACCCTAGAATCCAAAGCTCTGATACCAAATGTTGTGAAACTAGCTCCAAAAAGAGAAGAAAAGAGATATCAATGCATTAGAAATAAGTCACTTTGAGGGGGAAACCTCCAATACATTACATGAATGAACAATTCTTGGATTATACAAATGACAAAACCTCCTTTCTATATATAGGAGTCCATGGGGCCACAATGTAATCCTAGCCGACCTAACAATAATAATTTAAGGGCACAATAATAACAATATGGGGGTTACAGGGGTACAATAATAACAATAATGGGGTTACACTAACAACAACAAGGGACTATACTAGTAATATAGGGACCTAACATAATTTTGAAGAGGGTAGAAACAAACCTTTCAAGGGGAAAAATAAATAGAAGACCTCAAAAGGTAAGGGAAAAAATAATGCAGCTGTCAAGAAAGAGGGAAAGAAAGAGGTTTGTAAACATTGTTCAAGAGAAGGCCATGAAGAGAAAAATTGTTGGAAATTACATCCTGAAAAGAGATCCAAATGTAACAATAACAAAGGGAAGTAGAAAACTGCGGCTACAACTCAACATGACTTAGGAGAGGATTCAGGTGATGAAACTAAAATTACAGCCATGGGATTGAAGAACATGAAGGGGAAAGAAATTGAAAAAAAAATCAGTACTAGTACTTCAAACTGTCACATACAAGCTCCAAATGAAGAAGAGAGAATTGAATTGTTTCATGTGAGGGTCATATCCAAACATACCAAGATTGACACACTGTTTGATAGTGGGTCACAAGAAAACTTAATCTTTGAAGACTTGGTTAAGAAACTTAATCTTGAGACCATTCCACATCCAAAACCATATCCACTTGGGTGGATTTGTAAGGATGCAAATTTACAGGTTTCAAAGAAGTTCATATTGCGCTTTGCAATAACTGCACATTTTGTTGACACAACTGAATTAGATGTGGTTCCGCTTTATATTATAGGTACTGTGTTGGGTAGTCCTTACTTGTATGATAGGAAAGCGATCTTCCATCATCATGAGAACAAATACCATTTATTCAAAGATGGCAAGGAGTTCATTGTTAGAGCACATTGCAAGAAGACAAATATTGCAATGGTAAATGCTAGAGAGGTAAAGAGGCTGGTGAATTCAAGTAAGAATTTTGTTCTTCTAATGATTAAGCCTAAAGTTGATGTTTATCATGAGACATTTGAATATTGTGATCCTAAGTTGAAATCAGATTTATATGATGTAGTTGATGCACATCATGAGATGTTTCAGGACCCAATAGGATTTCCTCCTAAAAGGGAGATCAAACATGAGATTCAGTTACAACAAGATTATCCTCTTCTAAACATCGGCATGTATCACATGTCGATAATGGAGAATGTTGAAATAAAGAGGCAAATCAAGGACTTGTTGCACAAGGGACTCATAAGGCCAAGCACTTCGCCATGTGATTCACCCATAGTCTTGATTCCGAAGAAAGATGGGACTTGGCGCATGTGTTTCGACTTCGGAGCTTTGCACAAGATAACGATAAAGAATCGATACCCATTCCCAAGGATAGATGATTTTCTAGATCATCTGAAAGAAGAAATTTTTTTCACTAAGTTAGATTTACGAAGTGGATATCATCAAGTAAGAATTTCAGAAAGTGATATATGGAAGACTACATTCAAAACCAAACAAGGACTCTTTGAGTGGTCGGTTATGTCGTTTGGTTTGTGTAACGCACCCACGACTTTATTGCGCATATGGATAATTTTTTGCATCCATTTCTTGATGACTTTTTGATTGTGTGTTTAGATGATATACTCATTTTCAGAAAAACAAGAGAAGAACATGTCTTGCATGTAAAAATGGTACTTGATGTTTTGAAGAAAGAGAAATTATTTCTTAAGATGTCAAAGTGTGAATTTGGAAAGACTTCTCTAGTTTATTTGGGACACATTGTAGGAGGAGGCGAGTTGAGAGTTGATCCTTATAAAGTGGAAGCCATTGTGAATTGGCCCACTCTCATATCAGTAACTGAGGTAAGAATTTTTCTAGGTGCAACTCAGTATTGGAGAAATTTTATTGCTAACTTTTCTTCCATAGCAGCTCTTATGCATGCAGTGACAAGTGTAAAGAAAGGCTTCCAATGGGGAGGCAAACAGCAACAAGCTTTTGAAGCTTTAAAAGACAAGATTAGTTCAGCTTCGGTCCTTGCATTACCGAATTTGAGACAAACATTCGAGATACAAACTGATGCTAGTTATTATTCCATGGGCTCAGTACTTTTGCAACATGGTAAGCCTATCGCTTTTCATTCTAAAACATTCAATGGTGCTGTAACTAATTATCCTACATATGACAAAGAGTTGTATGTGTTGGTACAAAGCATCAAGAAGTGGAAACACTACTTGATGGGTAAAGAGACTATTATACATACCGATCATCAACCATTACAGTACTTGCAGTCGCAAACAAAATTGCAGCAATCATGAAATTTTAGGTGGATGAGATTTATTCAACAGTTTCACTTGGTTATAAGGTAAAAGAAAGGCATTTTCAATAAATTTGTTGATATGCTTTCAAGGCCAATTATAATTTCTTCTACTTTACTTAACAATTATTCTATTGTACATGAGAGTTACATAGAATAGTATGCATCTGATGTTGAATTTCAAGATGTGTATGCTAGTTTGAGTGAAGGGAATCAAGTTGAGGAAAATGATTTTCACATGCATAAAAATTTGTTGTTTCATTTGGGCAAGCTATGTATACCACAAGGAGAGAGACTTAGTGTCATGAGAGAGGCTCATTTGTCTCTTATTGCTGGACACTTTGGGGTAAGAAAAACAGTGGCACATCTACAGAGGTATTGCTATTGGCCTCGCATGATAGATAGTGTGTCACGTTTTATAAGAGGTTGTTCTATGTGTGCAACAAGCAAGCCTAGCAATAGGAAGATTGGATAGTACACGCCACTACAGGTACCATCAAGGCCATGGGAGAGTGTCTCCATGGACTTTGTTGGAGGTCTACCTATGTTAAGAAAACAACATGATTATCTTTATGTAGTTGTGGATAGATTCATTAAAATGTGAATACTTATGCCATGTAAGAAAATAATTACTGCTGAAAAATCTGTTGAACTTTATTTTCAACATCTATGGGTTCATTATGGTTTTCCAACTTCTATTTTTAGTGATAGGGATTCAAGGCTCATTAGGAATTTTTGGTCCAATATTTGGAAGATGATGGACACAAAGTTGAAAAAGAGTATTTATTTTCATTTGTAAACTGATGGCCAAACTGAGGTGGTGAACAGAACCATTGTGCATATTTTGAGAGGATATTGCAGCAAACATCCCAAGTTGTGGGATGAACAACTGCATTACATTCAGCACGCTTACAACCGAGCCAAGCACTCTTCTACAAATACTTCACCATTTGAAGCCTGCTTTGGGTATTTTCCAAAATCGCCATTAGACTTCATCTTTGAGAAGGATGTTGCAATTGATGGACATAGTGATATTGGCAAGGCTCGAAATTTCATTGAGAAAATTCATATTATTCAACAACAAGTTCAAGAACAACTTGAGAAGAGTCAAAGAAAATACAAGGAGAGGCATGATAAACATAGAGTTGATCACAAGCTTCAAGAAGGAGATGAAGTATGGTTGCACATAAGCAAAGAAAGGGTGCAAGGAGAAGGTAAAAATCTCAAGCCCATTCGCTATGGTCTATTCAATATCATTAAACAAGTTGGTAATAATGCATTTCAACTTGAATTGCCTTCATATATGAAAATTTACTCCGTTGTCAATGTGGAGAATTTACATTTGTATGAGCCTCCTTTGATTGATGATCAAGGGAGTGATATTCAGCTACCATCTATAGAAGATTTCTTGCCAGAATTTTTGGACGAGCTCAAGGAGGATTCCATCCTTGATAGGAGGACACACACTTCTAGGAGGCGAAGTATCGATTATCTTCAAATTGGGCTCAAGGACACTAAACCAAGTAAGGCAAGGTGTATGGAAGTGGAAAAGGTGAGGGATTTGTACCCTCATCTTCTGAACAAGTAATTAAAGTCTTTTGGGGTCAAAAATATTCCCAATGGGGAGGTGTGATAAGGAGATCATGTGTTATGCTCAAAATTAAAAGTGCTCGAAACTGTACCGAACCTAAGCGACCGAAAAGGTCTCGTCGTTGCAATTCTGGTGCCACGAACGGTTCGAAAAACCAATGTCGTATGAGGAAGATATCGCGTTCTGTTCGTTTTCCCAAACAACTAAAATTTTGTGACTGGGATGCCCAGTCAGCCTGTAGGTACAGTCAGCAGGTGGCATATTCTGGGGAATATTCCATTTTCTCACAGCCAATCAGAATTCAACATGTGGCATGACGTGGATCGTTGATCTGAGATGTACAGGTTTCATTTCTAACCATTGGATGGAGTTGTACGAAGTTTTATGTGGCACCATTGGATGGGTGACATGTGGCAAGCCTGGAGGCTACCACTTGTCCTCAGGAGGCTATGATAAAATTTTGGTAGAGTCGAGGGGATGGGGTCGACCCAGCGACCTCTGGCCTGCCCGCGTAAAACTCCAACCATCTCCACTATCTATTGGTTCTTACCATGTATGTATGCCACATTATTTTATGTTGTTAAGGTTTCATATTCGGAAGGGGGGACTGCCAGTGGTCCCAACCCGCTGGCAGCCCCAAAGTAGTGGTCATATGAAATGTTAAAACCCCAAAACAACAAACTTAATCGGTGGTTTATATCCAACGTTTAACACCGGTGGCAATTATTATGGTCTCATGTCACGTTGTGACATCAAACTTCAACGTTACGGTTGTCTCAACCATAACCTCTGGTGGTATATGTTGTGATAAAATGCGGGAGGTAATAAAAAATGCCATGTTTTCAATTAATGTAACCTCCGGCGTGAAGAACTATCACATGGAAAATTTAATACGACGGTTAGTTCAAACAGTTTTCCAAACCACGTGAATCCGAGTTCCATGCCATGGGGAGTTAATACAAACAATTTGACCGCGGAGTTTACGGCAGGGGGTCAACATGTGACCACCTCACCCAAACCATTTTTTATCAATGCTCACGATCTATTCCAGAGGAAAATATGGAGGCGCCCTAAATTTAGGGTTTTTACTATTTTTAGTGAAATTTAAGTGCCACTCTCCACTTTTAGTGGAGATTTTCTAGCTGATATTGGGAAAAATGAATTGGGAGGTCAATTTTCAACCAATTTGGGTGAAACAAGAGTCTACCTAGACTAATTTGAGCATTTTGCAGCCACTGGTGTAGAGAAAAAAGCCATTAGAGGGTTGTAAACACATGTATTTTTCAATTTTGAGCATAATTACAAAGAGGGACATGCCATTGGGAGTTGGACCAGCAGATGTAGCCCAGGAGGGGTGAAATGCTTTATCATGCCTGCTGTGTAAAACTTATGTGTGATTTTATTCTCTGTTATACGCTGCTGTATAGTGTTATTTAGGCTTATTTTCATGCTTAAAAATCACAAATTCAACTATGTTTCATGGTTAAAACACTCATTCCTTAAGAAATAAAATGGAGACAAATTGTACATGTTTTTATTAATAAAAGGACACTTAGCACATCAAACTAATACACTCCTTTTAGATCAGAAATGGAAGCTAAAATGGATGGTTTGAAGAAAGACATGGATGGGTTGAAGAAATGCATGGAAGGTAATATGGATGGTTTGAAGAATGGTATGGAAGCTAAGATGGATGGCGTGGATGCTAAGATGGATGGCATGGAAGCTAAGATCGATGGTATAGAAAGCAACATGGAAGATTTGAAGAAAGACATGGAAGGTTTGAAGGAAGGTTTGGAAACGTTTCTAGAATAAAAGCTTCCTAATGGCAAAATGGTAGTAGAGGAAACTCATGATGAGAACAAAAGAAATTTTAATCATGATTTCATAGAATCTAATGTTGGATTTAAGACCCGCCATATTCCAAACATAGATATGAGGAATTTTGATGGCAAGGATCCAATAACATGGATAATACTAATGGAGCAATACTTTGAGCTCCATAATGTGCAAAACACACAAAAAGTACGCATTGAAACTTTATATATAGAACAAAATCAATTTGTATGGTATTGATGGCTTTATTCTTGTAACCCATTGGTCCCTTGGTCAATTTTTATAGAGGAAATGATAGCACATTATGAAGATATAAAGAGCAACACATTCTTTAGCTAATTGATAAATCTCAAACAAAAGGGTTCAATGATGGAGCACAATGAGGACTTCCAAAAATTGAATATAAGGGTAAATAATATTCCAAAGGAACATAGGATTGATGTCTTCATAGGGATTCTAAAGGATAACATCCAACATAAGGTTTGCCTTTGGGAACCTGATACATTGGATAAGGCATTCATGGCAAGAAAAATTGAAAGCAAAATTATGGCGACAAGGAAACCTACCACTCACAACTATAAAGATGTAAGTCTTTCTACTCCTAGACTTCCACAACCTACAAGGTTGACACCACAATAATTGGAAGAAAAAATATAAAACGGGCTTTTCTATAGGTGTGATAGCAAATACACTAAATGTCATAAGTGTGCTGAGAAGACATTATTTTACATATATTGTGAAGAGGAGGAAGAAAAGGAATAAGGAACTTCAAAACAAGAGGATATACACTAGGAACCAACCATCGAGGAAGAAGAAATGAATCTGACCATATCTTGTAATGCATTGGCATGAATTACCATTCCTCAAACTCTCAAGATAGAAGGACATATCAAGAAGAAAAATGTAATAATGCATATTGACTCGGGTATTACCCATAATTTTATTCATTGTAAGGTAGCCAAGGAATTGAATTGTTTCCTATACCTAGCACTAGAGTGTGATGTGATGGTTGCAAATGGAGGAACTATAAATTTCTTTGGAAAGTGCCCTAATATCAAGCTAACTATATGTATTGAATATTCCAATGCTATCCATTCCAATGGGTGGTGTCAATATTGTACTAGGAGTACAATGGTTACAAGATTTGGGGACGATAACTTTTAATTTTCAAGAAATTTTCTTGAAAAAAAAAATTGAAGGAAAGGAATTTGAATTACAGGGTATCATAGGGAATCCGGGAAAGATAATAAGATCTAATGTCATGAAAAATCTTTTGAAGAAATAACAACAAGGTGTAATTGCACAATTATGCTCACGAGAGGTTCAAACATCAAAATCATCTATTTCTCTAGATCTCCAAAAAGTATTGGACAATCATTCCAAGGTGTTTGAGACACCAAAGGACTCCCACATATTCATGAGCATGATCATGCTATTCATTGGATTCCAGGAATTTTTCTTCCAAAAATCAGGCCTTACATATATCCTTATGCTTAGAAGAGTGAGATTGAACGTATGGTCGCAGAAATGTTAGAGGCTAGTATAATTCAACTTAGCCAAGGTTCTTTCTCTGCTCTAGTAGTATTGGTGCACAAAAAAGGATGAATCATGGCATATGTGTCTAGATTATAGGGAGCTCCACAAGCTCACTATTAAAGATAAATTTCCCATCCCCGTCATTGATGAATTATTGGATGAATTACATGGAGCAATTTACCATTTTGAAAAAAAACATTCAGGACACATGAGGGTCATTATGAATTTTTGGCCATGCCTTTTGGCCTTACTAATGCACCTTCCACATTTCAAGGTTTGATGAATTCAATTTTAAAACCCTTCCTTAAAAAATTGTGTAAGTATTTTTTCATTATATACTAATCTACAACAAGTCTTGGAAGAATCATGTTCAACATGTTGACAAGGTGCTCAAACTATTGGAGGAGAAACAATTATATGCAAAAACCTCCAAATGTTTCTTTGGAGTATAGGAGGTGGAATATTTGGGTCATATTGTATCTCATGAGGATTTTAAGGTAGACCATAACAAAATGAAATCCTTTAAGGAATGAAAAATCTCCAAAACCATAAAGCATCTTCGAGGATTTCTAGGGTTAACATGGTATTATCGCAAGTTTGTTAAGAATTATGGGAAAATATCAACACCTCTAACATCATTACTAAAGAAAGATGCATTTTCTTGGACTCTAGGAGCAACTAAGGCCTTTGAACATCTTAAAGAGGCAATGTGCCAAGCATCAGTCTTAGCTACGCCGGACTTCACAAAAACTTTTATTGTGGAATATGATGCCTCAGGAAATGGAATTGGTGCGGTTTTAATGCAAGAAGGAAGACCCACTGCTTTTGAAAGTCATCCAATCAAAGGAAAATATTTACAGAAACCCATTTATGAGAAGGAAATGTTGGCAATACTACATGCACTAAAGCTAATCGAAATCTGGATTGGGGGCAAAACTTTGCCAAAAATTCAAAGTGCTCATAATCACACCAAACCAGAATGACTAGATAGACCTCGTTGCTAGGAATTGACGCACTTCGTTTCACTCAAAATAGAGTCCGTATGAGGAAGATAGAGAATGTTGTTCGTTTTCCTAAACAGCTAAAAAGGTTGCAAAATGCTGACATGGTAGCCTAGTCAGCAAAAATATATTATGGGAATATTCTTTTATTTTTGCCCAATGGCACTGTGCCAAGTGTCAATCTTTGGTTAGTTGTTGAAGAGGGTGATTTATTGTGTTTTCATTGGCTTGGGAGAAGAACCAATGGCATGAGGACACATGGCTAGCCCAGAGACCACCACGTGCCCCCTTCCAAGGTCCAAATTTAAACTTTCGGTTAAGTTCGAATTTCTGAATTATATAGTCCAAGGTCGAATATTTTTATCAATGGTCAAAATTTTTTTATTAAAGACCAAAGTTTGAATTTTATATTATATGGGTGAAAATTTTTATTAAAGTCCAAAGGTTATCAAAGGTTCGATATGCATATATTTTGGTGCAAAAATTTATGTATTGACGGAAGGGTGGAGGTCGGGGTCGAACCCGCGACCTCCCCCACACAAACCATATGATATACCAACAGACCATAACATGTTTATTAACATTTATGGAAACGCACATGTATTTGAAGTTTCAAATAGAAAGCGGCGAGGGTTAAGAGGACCAGCCCTCGGTCCATGGGACCGCGCAACGCGACCATAGCGAAGGCCTAACTTAATGGTGGAGGTTTAAAATTTTAATGCGAGTTATTAACCATAAACCCCAATTTAATGCACATTAATCCTTTTTTTTAAATGGAATTTGGTTAAGAGCATGATTAGTGCTAAACCAAGATTATCCCATAGTTAAACCCACTTAAATTAATTAAACTCATAGTTTAATTGGCGGAGTCTACCATTTTCGGCGGAGCTCCAATTTTTGCGGGCTTAACTGGAGTTTCTCCAGTTTTAGTGGATTTTTTCTAGGAGAAATTGAAGAAGCCATAACTTTGGCATATTTCAACCAAATTAGGCTAAAAAGAGTCAATCCTAATTGTTTTTGATGCTCTGAGCATGATGGTGCAGGTTGCAAAGGTGTTGGAGCACTTTTGTAAGTGATTTTTCCACTTTGAAGATTAAAGAAGATGCGGGCCACCAGGAGAGGAAGTCATGCCTAGTCCACTTGAAGACCATTTTCAGAGCTTGAAGAGTCTATTTTGAATTTTTTGGGTCTTCTGAATCTAATGGAGCAGGTTTCAAATCCATTGGAGTACTGTAGGTGTATGTAATCATAGAATTGACCATTAATCCAAAGAGGGCCTAGCCAGTTGAAGCAGGTCCATGGAGATGTAGCCCAGGAGGGGTGAAATACGTTATCAACTATTGTGTAATGTGTTTGATGTGTTTTATTTTTCTCAATTTACTTGATGTACATGTGTTTTTAACAGCTAATTAACTCATGAATTTCTCATAAGAAATACAAAACTTGAAACATAAATCCTCACATATCTGGCTAATTTGAGACAATCCTAAACACATTTATTTTATACTGATGAGGGAGCTAGCACAACAAAACTAGTTTTCCCATATTTAGATCAAAAGAAATGGAAACCTTACCTAATGGGAAGACACTTCAAGGTAAAAACAAATCATGATAGCCTTAAATACTTTTTGGAACAAATATTATCTTTAGAAGAGTAGAAAAAATGGGTCACAAAGATGTTGGGTTATGAATTTGAAATCATCTACAAAAAAGGGAAGCGAAATTTTGTTGCAGATGCACTCTCAAGAAAGGATGAGGAATTGGAAGAATTGTTTTGTGCCATTTCTATTATCCAACCTAAGTGGATAACCAAAGGAAGGGATGAATGGAAGAATGATGAAGAGGTGTGGACACTCATACAAAATTTTCAGCAAGATCCCAGTGCATCTGAAACATTTAGCTGGAAAAATGATTCATTATGGTACAAAGATCACTTATATATTTGTAAGAATACCCAACTCAAACAAAATATTCTTTTGGAATCGCACACCTCTCCCTTAAGAGGACACTTGAGATTTTTAAAAATTTACCACAAGGTCAAGAGGGAATTTTTTTGGGATGGACTTAAATCTAATATTCAAAAGTTTGTGGCGGAATGTTTGGTTTGCCAACAAAATAAAGTTGAGACAATTAAGAGGAGGTTTCAATTTATTTTATCACAAGTTTACCCAAGTCCGAAGGACAGACTTTCATCATGGTAGTAGTTGATATACTTACCAAGTATGCACACTTTTTGTGCATTATCTCATTCATTTGAATCCAATACCATTGCTACTGCATTTATGGAAATAATTCAAAAGCTACATGGAAACCCAAATATTATTGTAAGTGATAGAGATCCCATTTTTACAGGAAATTTTTGGACGGAATTATTTTCTTGTTTGGGTACTCAATTATGTCATAGCTCGTTATATCATCCTCAATCCGATGGGAAAATTGAGACAGTGAAAAAATATTTGGAAGGATATCTTCGTTGCTTTGTATCTGATAAAAAAACACAATGAGTCAAGTGGTTACCTCTGGCTGAATGGTGGTATAGCACTTCCTTCCATACTGCAGCAAAAATGACTCCATTTATGGCACTTTATGGATATCATCCACCATCCATCACATAATCTTTAAGAGATAATTCTAAGGTTCAAGCAGTGGAAGATCAAATCGAGAATCAACAACAAGTTCTCCAACTCTTAAAGGATAACCTCACTTTGGCACAAAATCAAATGAAACAATAGGAAAATCAACATCACAATGAAATAAGTATTGATGTAGGCGACTGGTTATTTTTACGGCTACAACCATACAAACAAATGTCCCTCAAGAAAGCTAAGAGGGACAATAAATTATCACCAAAGTATTATGGTCCTTACAAGGTGTTGCAAAAGATTGGTACTATGGCATACAAATTGGAGTTTCCTACATCTTCCTGAGTGCACCCAATTTTCCATGTTTCATGCTTAAAGAAGGTTATAAGTGACAAGCTCCCAATTCAAACAATATTGCAAGAACTTGATGAGGAAGGAAAAATCATATTGGAACCTGAACCAGTCATGGAAGAAATAAATCGACAACTATGAAAACGATAAATTTCAGGATATCTCATCAAGTGGAAGAACTTACCCGCTAAATATTTCACATGGGAGGATGATAATTTTATACAAAAGCATCCATAACTACTCAAGCATGGATGACAACACTTATTTGAAGGAGAGGGGCATGTTAGGTCCCCATAATACTAGTGTATCCCCTTATTATTATTAGTGGAACCCCCTTATTGTTATTGTTGTGCCCATGTAGTCCCCATATTGTTATTATTGTGCCCCATAGAATCCCACTATGGTTATTGTTGTGCCCTTACATTATTATTGTTATGTCGACTAGGATTATATTAGGACCCCTTGGACTCCTATATATAGAAAGGAGGTTTTGTCATTTGAATCATCCAAGAATTTTTCATTTATGTAATGTAAAGTAGGTTTCCCCCTCGAAGTGGTTGATTTCTAAGTCGTTGATCTCTCTTTTATTCTATTTTGTGAGCTGGTTTCATAACAGTTATTTTGTGCATTCAATGCTCAAATAAACAATGGCTTATCTCTTAGGGCTTCTATTTTAGATTCAACCTCAATGCTAGAATTTGCAAACACCATCTCCTTCATTAAGGCATGATCCCTTGAATCAGATACCACTTGTTAGGGATAAAAATAATACAGGAGAAATAATGATATAGATCATACATAGTAACAATACACATAAACCAAGCAGACCGTGATTTACATTGGAAAACGTAATTGGAAAAAACCAACAAACAATATATCTCTTATTATCTTATAAATTAAAAGCAACCATGCCTTACTTAAAAGCAGTAAATCCACCAACATCCTAGTCCGTCCAAGTGAGCCCTCCACTCAACATATGCCAATTACAATGGAGGGAATTTTTTAGTAGCTAAATTTGACCAACATTTTTAGAAACAAAAAAGTCACCTAAGTTTTACATATATATCTTCAAATTGATTATATTTTCCATAGTGATCCCTCCACTCAAATTAGGTCCATTATAATGGAGAATATGGATTCCACGAGCCTTTTAAAGGATTCATTGCATAATCCCACGAGGTGTAGAGCAGTCGGTGATGGGGTGCACTATTAAGGCACTCCGACTACAAAGTCGCCGATTTGAAACCCATGGGTGGGATGGGAGGAGAAAAAATGGAAAGATTAGGATTAGTCTAAACTACCAAAAAAAAAAGGATTCATTTCATATAATTTATGGGTTTTAATACCATGGGACACCAAAACCATGTGCCTGAAACCACCATTATGGACTTAAGGACTTTGACTTTTTCACTGAGTCAAGTTTACCCTAACACCAATGTCATTACTATTTACATCCATAGCCTATGCTTAATTGTTTTGGTAGAGAGGAGAAAATAATAATAAAGAAAATGACATTATGGTGAGTGTAAGAGGAAAAAATATATAGAAAATGGCATTATGGTGAGTGTGGAATTCAAAAACATGAAGTATGCAAAGTGAATATGATGTGAATTCCTATATTAAAAAGCACTCGCAATACTAAAGATACATGAATTCAACATCACAATTCCTATATTGAAAAGCACTGACAATACTAAAAATACATGAAGTCAAGTGGAGACTCAAAAATAACCAAGATGTCTAACCTTTTTTGGAATCTTTCATTAACACATTAAATATTAAGTACACCAATATAGTGATTATCTAGATGTGAACAATGTGATAAATTTAATATTATGGAATACACCCTATTAAGAAATAGATAGGGACAACTAAATTAAAAATTATTTAGTCTTGAGATATTTTAGGAAAATATTATTTGATTTTATATAATATTTATTAGTAATGGTAAATGATAATAATTCTTTTTTATAATAATATTTTTTGAATTAAGCTTTTATAAAATAAATTTAAGCCCATGAAAATTATTCATTATCCACAATTTTCAACGTGATTTACATAATCTTACTTCGAAATTTACAATTGTTTGGGTATTTGGTTTAAAATTAGCAAATATATTCCTTTTAGGGTATATAAATTTTTTTAATGCCTATTTATTTATTGGAAAAATAAATAATATAAAGTTCATATTAAAAATAATGCAAGAGAAATAATGATAAAAATCACACATAGCAATAATACACATAAACCATGTACGCCATTATTTACTTTGGAAACTTCCAATCTGAGAAAACAAACAAAAAACAGAATTATCTTATAACTTAGAAGAAGTCATGCCTTGCATTTAACAGTGAAGCCACCCAACATCTTGGCCCAACCAAATGAGCCCTTCACTCAACTTAGGGTCATTACTATGTAGGAAATTTTTTAGGCGGGATATTTTGCCTATTGGATTTTTGTTTTTGGGACTTTTTTCCAAAAAAAAATTCCCCCATTTGGTTTAAAATTTTTTTATTGTTAATTACATGTTTTTTTATTGAATATTCATATACATTCTATATGTATGATTTTTCAAAAAAAAATAGTCACCTATGATACTATATATAGGCATAATATTTGAACCATTAAAATATACCCTATCCCCTATATACTATATATATGCATAATATTTGAATCATTAAAAGATACCTTGATCCCCTATATATAGGTACAATATTTGAACCATTAAAAGATACCATGATCCCTAAGTCTTTTAAAGGCTTCACGGAAAATAATCCATGGGTTGTAGTACCATGGGACACCAAAACCATGTGCCGAAACCACTATTGTAGACTTAAGGACTTTGTCACTTTCACCAAGTCAAGCTTACCCTAACACCAATGTCATTACAATTTACATCCATAGCCTATGCCTAATTATTTTGGTAGAGAGGAGGAAAAAATAACAAAGAAAAAGGCGTTCTAATTAATGAAAAAGGAAATAATACAAAGCAAATAACATTATGACGAGTATGGAATTCAAAAACATTATGCAAATTTAATGTGATGGAAATTCCTATAATCAAGGATCATGTTCAACATGTTGACAAGGTGCTCAAACTATAAGAGGAGAAATAATTATATGCAAAAACCTCCAAATGTATATTTGGAGTACAGGAGGTGGAATATTTTGGTCATATTGTATCTCATGAGGGTGTCAAGGTAGACCATAACAAAATTAAATCCATTAAGGAATGGAAAATCTCCACAACCATAAAGAATCTTCGAGGATTTCTGGGGTTAAAAGGGTATTATCACAAGTTTGTGAAGAATTATGGTAAAATATAGGCACCTCTAACATCATTACTGAAGAAAGATGCATTTTATTGGACTCCAGAAGCAACTAAGGCCTTTGAACATCTTAAAGAGGCAATGTGCCAAGCACCAGTCTTAGCTATGCCATACTTCACAATTTTTTTTATTGTGGAATGTGATGCCTCGGGAAATGAAATTGGTGTAGTTTTAATGCAAGAAAGAAGACCCATTTATTTTGAAATTTGTCTAATCAAAGGAAAGTATTTACAAAAACCTATTTATGAGAAGGAAATGTTGGCAATACTATATGCACTAAAGCAATGGCGACCTTACCTAATAGGAAGACACTTCAAGGTAAAAACATACCATAATAGTCTGAAATACTTTTTGGAACAAATATTACCTTCAGAAGAGCTACAAAAATGGGTCACAAAGATGTTGGGTTATGACTTTGAAATCATCTACAAAAAATGGAAGCTAACTATTGTTGCATATGCACTCTCAAGAAAGGGTGAGGATGTGGAAGCATTAATTTGTGCCATTTCTATTATCCAACCTGAGTAGATAACCGAAGCAAGGGATGAATGGAAGAATGATTAAGAGGTGTGGACACTCATTCAAAATTTGCGGCAAGATTCCAATACATATGAAACATTTAGCTGGAAAAATGATTCATCATGGTACAAAGTTTTCTTATGTCTTTGTAAGAATTCCAACTCAAACAAAAGATTCTTTTGGAATTGCACACCTCTCCCTTAGGAGGACACTCGAGATTTCTAAAAACTTACCATAGGCTCAAGAAGGAATTTTTTTTGGGTGGCCTTAAATATGATATTCAAAATTTTGTGGTGGAATGTTTGGTTTTCCAACAAAATAAAGTTGAGACAATTAAGACCTCAGGTTTGTTACAACCTTTATCCATTCCAAGTCAACATTGGGAGAAGGTTTCAATGGATTCTACCACAGGTTTACCCAAGTCCGAAGGAAAGAATTTCATCATGGTGGTAGTTGACAGACTTACCAAGTATGCACACTTTTGTGCATTATCTCATCCATTTAAAGCCATTATAGTTTCTACTGCATTTATGGAAACAATTCAAAAGCTACATGGAAACCCAAAGATTATTGTAAGGGATAGAGATCCCATTTTTATAGAAAAATTTTGGAGGGAATTATTTTCTTGTTTGGGTACTCAATTAGCTGATAGCTCATCATATCATCCTCAATCTGATGGGAAAACTAAGATAGCGAATAAATATTTGGAAGGATATCTCTGTTTCTTTGTATGAGATAAAGAAACAAAATGGGTCAAGTGGGTCCTCTGACTGAATGGTGGTATAACACTTCCTTCCATACTGCAACAAAAATGACCCCATTTATGGCACTTTATGGATATCATCCACCGTCTATCACATCATCTTTAAGAGACAATTCTAAGGTTCAAGTAGTGGAAGATCACATCGAGCATCAACAACAAGTTCTCCAACTCTTAAAGGATAGCCTCACTTTGGCCTAGAATCGAATGAAACAACAAGCAGATCAACATCGCAGCAAAATAAGTTTTGATGTGGCAATTAGGTATTTTTACGGCTACAACCATACAAATAAATGTCCCTCAAGCAAGCTAAGAAGGATAATAAATTATCACCAAAGTATTATGGTACTTACAAGGTGTTGCAAAGATTGGTACAATGGAATACAAATTGGAGCTTCCTGCATCTTCCTAAGTGCACCAAGTTTTCCATGTTTTATGCTTAAAGAAGGTTATAGGTGATAAGCTTTGAGTTCAAACAATATTGGCAGAACTTGATGAGGAAGGAAAAATCATATTGGAACCTGAAATAGTCACGGAAACAAGAACTCAAGAGCTACGAAATCGATCAATTTCAGAATACCTCATCAAGTTAAAGAACTTACCTGTTGAAGATTCAACATGGGAGCATGAGAATTTTATACAGAAGCATCCAGAACTACTCAAGCGTTGAGGACAACACTTGTTTGAAGGAGAGGGGCATGTTAGGTCCCCATAATACTAGTGTAGCCCATTATTATTATTAGTGTAGCACCCTTATTGTTATTTTTGTGCCCATGTAGTCCCCATATTGCTATTATTGTGCCCCATAGAAGCCCACTATGGTTATTGTTGTGCCCTTACACTATTATTGTTATTTCGGCTAGGATTATATTATGACCCCTTGGACTCCTATATATAGAAAGGAGGTTTTGTCATTTGAATCATCTAAGAATTGTTCATTTGTGTAAGGTAAAGGAGGTTGCCCCCTCGAAGTGGCTGATTTCTAATTCATTGATCTCTATTTTCTTCTATTTTGTGAGTTGGTTTCATAACAGTCATTTTGTGCATTCCATGCTCAACTTCACATTGGCTTATATCTTAGGGATTCTCTTTCAGCTTCGACCTCAATGCTAGCATTTGAAAACAACATCTCCTTCATTAGGGCACAATCCCTTCAATCAGATACCACTTGTTAGGGATAAAAATAATATGAGAGAAATAATGATAGAGATCATACATAGTAACAATACACATAAACCAATCACACCATGATTTACACTAGAAAATCCAACTGGAAAAAACCAAAAAACAATATATATCTCTTATTATCTTATAACTTAAAAGAAAAAATGCCTTACTTAAAAGCAGTAAAGCCACCAACATCCTAGTCCACCCAAGTGAACCCTCCACTTAACTTAGGCCAATTACAACTAAGAGAATTTTTTAGCAGCTAAATCTAACCAACATTTTTAGAAAGAAAAAGGTCACCTAAGTTTTACATATATAGCATCAAATTGATGATATTTTCCATATTGAGCCCTCCACTAAACTTAGGTCCATTATAATGGAGAATCTGGATTCCACGAGCCTTTTAAAGGATTCATTTGCATATAATTTATGGGTTTTAATACCCTGGGACACCAAAACCATGTGCCTGAAACCACCATTATGGACTTAAGGACTTTGACTCTTTCACTAAGTGAATTTTACCCTAACACCAATGTTATTACTATTTACATCCATATCCTATTATTAATTGTTTTGGTAGAGAGGAGACAAAAATAATAAAGAAAATGACAATATGGTGAGTGCACAAGGAAAAAATATATAGCAAATGGCATTATGGTGAGTGTGGAATTGTGATGTTGAATTCATGTATCTTTAGTATTTTCGGTGCTTTTTAATATAGGAATTCACATCATATTCACTTTGCATACTTCATGTATATTTAGTATTGAAAAGCACTGACAATACTAAAAATACATAAGTCAAGTGGAGATTCACAAATAACAAAGATGTCTAACCTTTTAGGAAGCTTTCATTGACACATTAAATATTATGTACACCAATATAATGATTATCTAGATGTGAACAGTGTGATAAGTTTAATATTATGGAAGATTACACCCTATTAAGAAATAGATATGGACAACTAAATTAAAAATAATTTTAGTCTTGAGATATTTGAGGAAAATATTATTTGATTTTATATAATATTTATTAGTAATGGTAAATGATAATAATATTTTTTTATAATAGTATTTTTTGAATTAAGCTTTTATAAAATAAATTTAATCCCTTGAAAAATAATCATTATCTACCATTTTAAACATGACTTACATAATCTTACTTATAAATGTATGGGCCTTTGGTTTAAAATTAGCAAATATATTCCATTTAGGGTATATAATTTTTTTTTAATGTGTATTTATTTATTAGAAAAATAAATAATATAAAGTTCACTTTAAAAATAATGCAAGACAAATAATGATAAAAATCATACAAAGCAATAATACACATAAACCATGTAGACCATGATTTACTTTGGAAACCGCCAATCGGAGAAAACAAGCAAAAAATAGAATTACCTTATAACTCAGAAGAAGCCATGCCTTGACTTCAAAAGTGAAGCCACCCAACATCTTTGCTCAACCAAATGAGCCCTTCACTCAAGTTAGGGTCATTACTATGGAGGGAATTTTTTAGGCGGGAAATTTTGTCAATTGGCTATTTTTTGGGACATTTTTCCAAAAAATATTCCCCCATTTGGTTTAAAATTTTTTTATTGTCAATTACATGTTTTTGTTATCGAATAATCATATACATTCTATATGTATGATTTTTCAAACCAAAATAGTCCCTTATGATATTATATATAGGCGTAATATTTGAATCATTAAAATATACCCTATCCCCTATATACTATATATAGGCATACTATTTGAATCATTAAAAGATACCCTAATCCCCTATATATAGGTATAATATTTGAACCATTAAAAGGTACCATGATCCCCAAGTCTTTTAAAGGCTTCATGGAAAATAATCCATGGGCTCTAGTACCATGGGACACCAAAACCATGTGCCTGAAACCACCATTGTGGACTTAAGGACTTTGTCACTTTCACCAAGTCAAGCTTACCTTAACACCAATGTAAATACAATTTACATCCATAGCTTATGCCTAATTATTTTGGTAGAAAGGAGGAAAAAATAACAAAAAAAATAACGTTCTAATTAATGCCCAAGGCAATAATATAAAGCAAATAACATTATGACGAGTGTGGAATTCAAAAACATCAACTATGAAAAGTGAATGACATGTCTAACCTTTTTTTGAAAACATTCATTGAGACATTAAATATGACGTACACCAATATGGTAGTTATCTAGATACGAATTATGTAATAAATTTAATACTATGGAAGAGTACACCCTATTAAAGGATAGATAGAGACAAACTAAATTAAAAATAATTTTAGTCTTTAAATATTTGAGGCAAATATTATTTTATTTTATGTAATATTTATTAGCAGTGATAAATGAAAAGTAATTCTTTTTATAAAAGTATTTTTTAATTCAAATAAATGTCTTTCAGATTAATCACATTGTTAGGATTTGGTTGACATTTCCAACCAACTAATGTGGTGTGGCCATGGGTTCCCCCCTTTCCCCTGTTGTTGCTAATCTTTTCATGGAACACTTCGAATCGAAGGCCCTTTCCTCCTCCCTTTTTCAACCAAAGCTTTGGAAAAGGTTTGTTGATGACAACTGTGTGTTGTGGCCCCATGGTAAAGAGAAATTGGACCTTTTCTTCCAGCATCTTAATGATCAATCTGACTTCATTAAGTTTACCATGGAATTCGAAGTTGATGGTAGCCTTCCCTTTCTGGATGTCCTTCTTTCAAGAAATGATGATGGTTCCTTCTCTCATCAAGTTTTTAGAAAGAAGACCCATACTGAACAGTATTTACATGCTAGTTCTCATCATTTCCCGGCTCAGAAGCTTGGGGTTCTCAGTACCCTAGCAACTAGAGCCTTCAGAATCTCAGATGTGAACCACTTTGAAGGTGAAAAATCACATCTCCTTAATGTCTTCTGTAAGAACAGTTATAGCAGGGCTCAGTGTCTTAGAGCTTTTCAAAAAGCTGAGAAAGGTCCTAAGGTTAAGAAAGATCCTTGCGATTAGTTATTTGGAGTTCACCTTCCTTTTATCCAAGGTACTACTGATAAAATCGCAAGGATATTGAAGAAACACAACGTCTCTTCAACTTTCAAGCCTCTTCGCACTATCTGTGGTTCTCTTAGATCGGTTAAAGACCCGGTTTGCCCGATGGATGGTAAGGGTGTTTATTTAATTCCATGTTCCTGTGGGACCCCTTACATTGGTGAAACTGGTCGATCTATTAACCAAAGAATTCATGAACATGTCGCTGACCTTAGACATGGTAGATCTCGGTCCTCTGCCTTGGCAGAGCATGCTGAAAAAACAAATCACCATATTTGTATTGAAGATACTAAGGTTATTGCAACAATTGACCACTTCCACCACCGAAAGTTTAGGGAAGCCTTGGAAATAGAAAAGAGGTCGGTTAACCTTAATAGGGATGATGGGTGGAATGTTCGCAAATTCTAGATTCCTGCCCTTCACTCTTGGCTAGTTATTATTTTTTTTTTTTTGCTCCCTCAAGTAATAATTAATCTCCTCACATCAGATCTATTTCACAAAGTCATGTTTTGGTCCATGAGGTCTTGGTTAAATGGTGATGAGGCGAGCTATTATGGCACTCATCACAAGTTCAATTCCCTTCCCCGGTCGAGGTGATGTATTTGGACATGTTGATGAAGATGGAGTAAAATAAAAAATAAAAATAAAAAAGTAAAAAAAATGAAAAATCCTACCAAGCTTGAAAGAAAAAGAATAAAGTCATGTTTTGGTGGTTATATATATAGAAGAAAAAAACAACAACTTTCTATTAGATAAAAAATATGTTTACATATTCATGCATATAAACTCCATTGATCTAAACATTGATGCAGCATCAGTCCCACAAAGTATAACCCAAACCCTAACGGTACATATATCTACACATCATTGATGAAAAACCAGCAAACCAGGCATGCAGGCTCCAAAAAAAACCCTCAAGGGATCAATATAAGCCCAGGAACGGGAAAAAAACCATGCAAGGCAGGTCGACAACCACCCCAAGAAAAAGGGGCAAAGGCACAAGGCCAGGTACCCAGAAATAGACATCGAGGCTAGGTACCCAGAAAGAGACATTGGCATCCACTCAAACAAGGGCACAAAATACATCGGCAGCCCCGTGAACAAGGGCACCAAACTAGTGGCATCAATCGACCAAGGCACCAAACCAGTGGCATCAATCGACCAGCAGCAGCACAAGCACAAAGCCAACAATATCGCAAGCCCCAACCAGTGAAAACAACCCTGCACGAATGAAAAAAAATGTTGGCAATGGGGATGAAGAGGGGATTGTAGTGGCGAACCACCATGTGGAAAAAAAGGGCAGCCCCACAAATAAAAGGCCACTGCCAAATCCAACATTCCGGCAACAAAACTCGATGAAGCATGAAAGAAAACTTACGACATAGTAAGCTGCATGAAAAAGGGCCAAAAACTAGGCTGCCAGAAAGGCAAGTGAACCAACACCATACAAGGAAACCCACTGCAAAAATGGTCAGAAACAATGCCAAAGGAGAGCAGCAAAATCATTCCATGCACCAAACAACAATGTGCCATGGAACTGAGCCGCATGAAACAACATTTGAGCAGTCGAGCACAATATCCACGAAAACCCTGAAGTCACCGCCACAGGAGTAGGGAACCAGGAGATAGTTGGCCCACCAACCGCATCTGCAAGAAGCAGCCCCAACGCCATCGAAATAGAGCCACCCGCAGGGAAAGAGAAACATGAATCGACTACAGAGGATGTAGAAGGGCCGTAGAAGATGTAGAGGGGGCTTCAACGACGAGACGGCCATCGGATCCCC
Organism: Pinus albicaulis; assembly: GCA_034641835.2. Taxonomy (NCBI): domain Eukaryota; kingdom Viridiplantae; phylum Streptophyta; class Pinopsida; order Pinales; family Pinaceae; genus Pinus; species Pinus albicaulis. The sequence goes on from CM076572.1 coordinate 1,424,536,008, forward strand.
TCTTAGAGAAAACCCTAAGAAAAAACAATGGGAGTCTAAAATAATAGTGGAAATAATACAATAATATTAGATTACATCATCAAATTTTAGAGGGAAAAACGAAAAAACTACTTTTTCAACTCATATTTTCAAGTTATCTCCCTATGGGTTTACTCAAATTTCTAGCGAGAACACTTGTTGGATGCATAATTTGATTCGTCATCCAAGGAGTACCCACATTGCATACTTTCGATGAACCCTACTACACAAAAATTGAGAAATATGTGAAAAACACATTTTTTCATGTATATCTCATTTTTCCGTAGCAAGGTCCATCGAAAATATGAAACATGGGTACTCCTTGGATGAGGAATAAAATTTTGCCTCCAACGAGTACTCCCGCTTGAAATTTGAGTAAAAACTTAGGGGGATAAGTTGAAAAAGTATTTTTATTATTTTATTATTTTTAAATATTTTTACTTTTTTACCCCAAAAATTGTGAATCATCCCCCATGGTTGACATCATCATCTTGAATCCTATTGGTTCTTATAAATTTTATTTTTTTTGTACAATTTTCTTAGGAGGCCCATTCTAGACCTCAAAAGTTCTCTAATGCAACTTGACCTTCACAGGTGTGGCAAAATTTAACACCCAGTATTTGTTGGCCGAGAATAAAGAGTTGGCAAAAAATCTACAGGTTTTCCAACAAGAGAATGAACAGCTCCACGTAACAACACATAATGCACCTTCTGCACAGGTCTACCTGGAGAAGATGAGAGCAATGATACTTGCTGAAGTATTCACACTAGGAGACACTATGCGAGATCTCTATGAGGAGCTTGTTACTGAACATAAAGAAGTTGTATGCTTACATGAATTGCAAGGACAAAGAAGAGAGTTTGTCAAGATCCTTAGGAATGTACAAGATGTTATCCCTGTCATGTTTGATTAGACAATGAGATACAAGGGGGCGACGCTTACCTTGGTCAAGAATATGAAGCCACATGTAGAGCTAAAGAAAGTGAGAGTTTGTATTTTGATCAAGAACAACAAGCATCTCGCCTCTTTCATTGGAAACATTTAGGACTCATATGTATGTATATATAACAGTTTTGATTTCATGGTGAGAACCCACGGGATCCAATCAGTTGGCACACTCACCGAGACTAAACGCAAATGACAAGTCAAGTAGGAGATCGATCAGTACTTGGAGTAGCTGAAGGAGATGGCCACCTAAGAGGACTTAGAGCTGAATAGATAGAACATGCAAACCTACATCGACGGTACTGTTTAGATCAGAACAATGTTGCTCCTGATTAAGAAAGAAGTTCAAATTAGTTCCAACACATTGTACTCGGATGCTATGGAGGCAAGAGTTTGCTTCCAGTGTGACACTATCACGCAGTTTGGGGAGACCATCGAACAATACCAAGCTTCGCATCAATATGTGACCGAGAAGCATCAATTCGAAGTTCCCAGGCTTGAGTTCACCCCAACTCCAGCATCATAGTGTTTTGTCTTGTCATGCTGTCAAGTTGTCTCTACCCTATTTTGTCTTATATGGGTACGAGTGGAAAATGTAATATTATTTATAGTAATTATTGTAAAAGTGAAATTCCAAGTGTCCTTGTTGGAATGTGAAGAGTCATACGTAATGTAATGAGTTATTTTGTAAAGAAGTTGAAGATTGATGAGGGGATTCCAAGAGTCACAAAGAGGGCATGCCAAGACTCACCCCCCTTTTGTTATAAATATATCCTCATAACTCATGTAACAAGATTTTGGGAGCCCAAATTTTGGCTAGGCTTAGGCTTATGAAGAGCTTGGGAGTTTTGTGTGAGCCTTGGCTTCTCCGTAGCGTAGAGGGAGCATACTTCTTTGGAGGAGCAAGTGTTGTAGACTTCACATTCCACTATTGGGGCAAGTGGCTTGTCAAATTTTGTATGTATGATTGGAACTATCACTTTTAATAAAACTCAGAGTCAACACTCTTTCATGCATATGTTGTGGATATAGTAGGACTACTCTTTTTTTATTTGAAATATACATTATTTAATTTATGTATATGGTTATGAAATATTTCGTTTTCATTTGTATGTATCTTGTTGAATGCATGTTGATTTGTTAATCTGTCACCTTAACGTGTGGACAATTCTGCTTTTTATTTCGTGTGATTTCATTTCACTCATGTGTTCCTTTTAAGCTTCGTACTATTACAGGCTTCTAAGGGGAACACTTTCTTTTCCCCTTCATGTCTTAGAACCGTCATGCATCGCACTTGACTCTCCACAGTGTGAAACACTCATTTTTACAAAGGACACCATGCACCACTCTATGCATTTTGCCAACCAAGGAATATCATTAACACCCTACTACTAGGACTCCTACTCCAAATAGTGTGAGGTCTAGTTGGGACTTCATATCGAGGAGATCCCCTGAATGTTGGCTATTCCAACACCACCAACGGGATGTTAAATCCCAACCGTCCACCTAATAATTATTGATAATTAAATTAATATGTGTGGAATACCTATTCCAAAATAGACACACCAACATAATATTAAATATTTTTATGTGAAACAAAGAAAAACTATGAATTATTTTTATGATGAGCATGACCAAACTTGTAAAGAATGGATATATTATTCAGATATTTACATTCAATTATTAATTATGTGTTTTATTTCCATTATCCATTGTATTAGTGGGGATTCCATAAATCACATACTAAGCGGTTGAGAGGTCTCCCGATGCTTTATAATAATAACAGTATTAGATACCAAAACTATAACTATGAAATGAATGTTAAGTGGAAAACACATATAATTAAGAATGCAATAACTATGGTTCAACATGTTAGATATTGTTACGAAGATGAAATATTCCAATATGAAAAAATAGAGACGACCTTATTCTTTGGTTTTGTTCAACGTCTATTGTTTGCTTTTCAAAATTCACATTGAATAATTAATTTGTAGCTAATCTTTTGGATAAGCTCCAAATTGTTAGAGAGAAAAATAATAGGAAAGAAATGATGATAATGATAAAAAATCATACATAGCAATAATACATATGCACACCATTATTTACTCTGGAAACCTCAATTGAGGAAAACGTACCAACAATAAATCTATTATTATCTTATGACTTAAAAATAACCATACCTAGACCTAAAATTAGTCAAGTCAGCCAACATCTTGGCTCGACAAAGTGAACCCTCTCCTAAAATTAGGCAAATTCTAATGGAAAATCCACAAGTATTTTAAATTATTCATCATATGTAATCCATGAGCTCTAATACACAAGTCCACCAAAAACATGTGCCTAAAACCACCATTGTGGACTTAACGACTCTAACTCTTTCATCAAGTTAAGTTTTCCCAAGTGTTCCCCCCTTTAAACTTAACTAGGGAAATCCACATGCTCTCATCCCCCATCACTTAGGTATATACTCCAAGACTTTGCAGTCAAGGGTACACATTAGGCATGCCTAACTAGGGCTTACAATCATATGCCCATATATATGTAATTTACAAATTTCACCTCCAAAGTAAATATTTTTATGTTATTGTTGTCCCCACACTTATGCTAACATCACCTTGCTTTGGCACGCACAGTTCTCTTCTCTTCAGATTAGGTTTTCATGGTTTCACCTCACTCTATAGGACCTTTGTTTCCTCTCAGGATGCTTACAATGCAGTCTCCATGCCTACTCTATTATCCACAAGAAACCCACAATGAATCCATGCATGCTTGTCATTTTGTGCATTCCATGCTCAACTCCACATTGGCTTATCTCTTAGGGCTTCTCTTTCAGCTTTGACCTCAATGCTAACATTTGCAGGCACCACCTCCTTCATTAGGGCACAATACCTTGAATCATATACCACTTGTTAGGGATAAAAAAACACAAGAGAAATAATGATAAAGATCATACATAGTAACAATACACATAAACCAAGCACACCATGATTTACACCGGAAAACCCAATTGGAAAAAACCAACAAACAATATATCTCTTATTATCTTATAACTTAAAGCAACCATGCCTTACTTAAAAGAAGTAAAATGACCAACATCCTAGTCCGCCCAAGTGAGCCCTCCACTCAACATAGGCCAATTACAATGGAGGGAATGTTTTAGTAGTTAAATTTAACCAACATTTTTAGAAAAAAAAAAAGTCACCTAAGTTTTACATGTATAGCATCAAATTGATGATATTTTCCATTGTGAGCCCTCCACTAAACTTAGGTCCATTATATATCTAGATTCCACAAGCCTTTTAAAGGATTCATTGCATATAATTTATAGGTTTTAATACCACGGAACACCAAAACCATGTGCCTAAAACCATAATTATGGACTTAAGGACTTTGACTCTTTCACTCAGTGAAGTTTACCCTAACACCAATGTCATTACTATTTACATCCATAGCCTATGCTTAATTGTTTTGGTAGAGAGGAGACAAAAATAATAAAGAAAATGACATTATGGTGAGTGCAAGAGGAAAAAATATATATCAATGACATTATGGTGAGTGTGGAATTCAAAAACCTGAAGTATGCAAAGAGAATATGATGTGAATTCCTATATTAAAAAGAACCAACAATACTAAAGAAACATGAATTCAACATCACAATTCCTATATTGAAAAGCACTAACAATACTAAAGATACATGAATTCAAGTGGAGATTCACAAATAACAAAGATGTCTAACCTTTTTAGGAAGCTTTCATTGACACATTAAATATTAAGTACACTAATATAGTGATTATCTAAATGTAAACAATGTGATAAATTTAATATTATGGAAGAGTACACCCTATTAAGAAATAGATAGGGACAACTAAATTAAAAATAATTTTAGTCTTGTGATATTTGAGAAAAATATTATTTGATTTTATATAATATTTATTAGTAATGGTGAATGATAATACTTTTTTTTCAATAAAAGTAGTTTTTGAATTAAGCTTTTAAAATAAATTTAAGCCCTTCCAAATTAAGCATTATCTACAATTTTAAACTTGAGTTACATAATTTTACTTAGAAATGTACAATTGTTTGGGCCTTTGGTTTAAAATTAGTAAATATATTCCTTTTAGGGTATATAATTTTTTTTAATGTGTATTTATTTATTGAAAAAATAAATAATATAAATTTCATATTAAAAGTATTTATTTATTGGAAAAATAAATAATATAAAGTTCATATTAAAAATAATGCAAGAGAAATAATGATAAAAATCATACATTGCAATAATACACATAAACCATGTATACCATGATTTATTTTGGAAATCGCCAATCCCAGAAAACAAACAAAAAAATAAAATTATCTTATAACTTAGAAGAAGCCATGCCTTGAATTCAACAATGAAGCCACTCAACATCTTGGCCCGACCAAATGAGCCCTTCTGATTCAGGGGCATTAGGTTCCGAAAAATACTTTGTATTTTAATAGACATAGGGGGGTCTTATGTTTTTAATTTCTTATGTAATTATTAAATAATTTGAGTGAATTTAAATTAAATATGGAGAGAAATTGTAAATGTTCCCAAATGATTGGAGAACATGAGAGAATTTGATTAGTTGGGAATATGAAGAGACAGTTCAGATTTAGGAATGAAATTAGAATTAGTTTCAGCAACTATAGGGATTTAGTCTAGATTTAGGAAATCTGGAATTTCAAGTGTTTTGTTGAGCGTTAAGGGAGCTGAATCGATTCATTAATATTTTGTAGAAATGTAAGCCTCAAAGGCCTTAGGAAAGGAGATGAGATCTAGAGAGACAGAGTTAGAGTAGGTTCAGGAAAAAAAGTTCTGTAAGCCTACGAGCAGTTTAAAGGGCCATTTGATTTTGAAGATCTGGCCAAAGACCATAAGCTTTTGTAAGTAATTTCATCTACAGATATGAAGAATCTATTTCAGTATTACATGGGTATTATCTGGTTTAAATTCTGTGTGGTAGGCTTTGAGTTTCAATAAGAATTTGTATGACCAATGCATGAATAACTCTGTGATAAGGGTTAATAGAGATTCTGTATATGTATCTAAGAAATATTTGATTGAATAGTGGGGTCAAATCATAAAATTGAGAGTAAGCCATATGTTCCAGATGTATGTGCAAGGGTTGAATATTTGAGGTGAGTCTCAATTACTGTGAGAGAGATTTTATATACAAGTCGAAGCATCGATTATGGATGAATCGATGCTTTTAAAACCAGAGCATTCAATTCAAATGTCGGTGATTTTCATTTTATAATTGAAGAACTGAGGAACTGTTCAATTAATGCATTAAGTATGCGAAGAGGCGTTCCTTGATGGGTTGGATGCAGGTTATGAGCAAAATTGGTGGAATCATGGGTGGAGCGAACCATAGACACAGCGAAATGTTGAAGGCAAGTGTAATTAAAATAGCAGAGGACAATGGATTGCTTGTTGGTTCGGTCGATGGAATGGAACATTAATACATATGAATTGAAACCGTGAAGGCATGAAGCGGAATGATGGCGCAGTACTGAGTCTGTGGGAATTGGAGATGAAGTCACAATGTAATGAATTGCAATTGTGAACAGGACCATAAACCAAGAAAGAACAAGACGGAATCATAAGCCGTGGTGAAAGGAACAACATATTAAAGAATTGGAGCGGTCTTCCAACTGAATATTAAATGGTTCGTTGAGTTAAAGAAGGAAGCAGAACCATGAATAAATGATGAAGACAAAACAACGAATGAAGAGGCGGTTTTTGAGACAAGAACCCAGCAGTATCGCATGGCTTCTTGAATGGTAAGTTTTTTTGCAAAATAGAATGCGATATCGCTCTTTGAGTAACGCGTGGCGTTAAGTGGTTTTTAATTACCACTTTTATCGTTTGATTTTTGATGGTTAAAGACCGGAAGAAGATGTAATGCGATTGTCATTCGATCCTGAAGGCAATAGATCCAAGGGGTTTTGCATAGCAAGTTGCGGGCTTGTTAACTCCATGTATGACTAGTGTTCTTGTCATTGGTGAGTGTTTAGTAATTATTTGTTGTGGGCCTGAAAACTTCAGTGCTATTAACATTCGATGGAGAATGTAATATTGATGTATTATGGTTATAGAATGTCGTGAGTCACTAGCATCTTGGCTCTAACCAATCTTATAAAGGTAAATTTTGAATGAAAATTCACATAAAAAGTGAGAGCAAAGACTTGGGCTGAGTTAAGGCCAAATCGAATGCTATTCGATTCTAATAGAATGGGTCTATTCATATGATTTAGCCATCGATTTAAAAGGTAGCCTCCACATATTCTTTGGGGAATTGGGTTCTTTTTATAACCATAAGGGGTTTAAAATAAGATCTCAAATCGGAGATTTGAGATATAAGGGTTTTGAATGAGTTTTAAATTGATATAGATTTGTAACCTGAGGAATATGGTTTGAACAATAGAAAGAGGATAGGCTTCCGCATTAATCTAAATTGCGAGTTCAAAAAATAAAATATTTAAATTTCCCAGGTTGGGAATTTGTATTGGATTGAAAATAGGAGATGCATTTTTACATGCATAGAAGGAGGTGAATGTGGGTTTGGTAGGGTGACCTGCCATCGGGTTGTATCAGAGCAGGATAAGCCCTTTTTGAAATTTAATTTTGGAATGCATGCTTGATAAAAGCCACGAGGAAAGTTTGAAGTTTTAAATCTGTTTAAGAGTGATTGTAGATTTGAAGAGGTGTGCAGTGAAGGTATTCAGATTTGCAAAATCTGAAGTTGAAGGCAAAGTGTTTTGAAGATTGTCGGGATATGTTTTGAATATGTGAGCATAGGTGTGATGGTGATGGAAAAGAAATCAGATTTAAATCTGACAGGACAACGTGCAGTGCAGCAGAGCATTGGGAGAAATTGCAGAAACAATTGCAAATTAATGTTGAACAACCCTTGAAGGTGAGGTAGTTTTGATTCTGTTTGAAGAATTTTGTTTGCAAATGTAGATTGCAGACAAGTGAGGAGAATCTCAACAAGAAGATCACAGCTTTGAAAAGCAGTGATGAAGGAAGTCAGTGAATGTCTCTGAAGAGAAAGAAGAAGGTGTGGCAGAACTTGGAGAAATTCCAACAGAGGTTGGTTGAAAAGAACAGTTTTGTTCTTGAGAGGGTGCAAAGGAGTGAAGCCTGAAGGAGCAGAGAGGATGCTCAAGAGGTTCCAGAAATAGTGGACCTATACTTGCCAAAAGACCGGATCCAGAGAGAGGACTGGTGAGGTAAGTTGTGACAAGGAGGACTTGTTACTACAGAGGTTTCAGTGCATCCCGTGATGAGTGAGTGAGAACTCATGATGGAGCAAAGGATGACTACTGATAGTCATAGAAGAGATAGCAGAGGTTTAGAGAGAGGCCACAACAGAATGAATATGAAGAAAGAAGATGCCAAGATAGATGGCATACAGAGACAGTTAAGAAAAGAAGAGTATGAGAAAGAGGTAGCTGAGATCAGGGAGCAGTTCAACAAATTGGAAATGATGATAGAGGAAATCTAGAGAGTTGGTTGGCTCATGAAGAAAAAGGTAAAGTGGCACAGGCTACAGATGAAGAAAGAATAGATGATACATGCTCAGCAGAAAGAGAGATTACTCAGAATGATTGAGTATTTGGAGAAGGACTTGAAGACTAAAGCTTCAAGTGATACCAAGGGGTCAAACGACTTTACATCTGACAAATTTTGTATGTTTGAAGGAAGAACGTGTGGAGGAGGATAGACTGTTGATGTTGTCACAAAGGAAGAAAATGGGACAGCCAGATATTTTGAAAATGTCCATGGACAGTTAGAGAAAAGTTTTACTTTTCAATACATTGGAAGCAGAGGAAGTCTAACTTATGATGATGGCCAGAAGCTGGGAATTGAGCAATCAATTGAAAAGCTTGAAGAAATTGAAGAGAGGACCGTTGAATAATTTCTGAATTGTATAGAAGGCTTGGAATAGCAGGAGGGTTTGATGATTGAATCATCAAATGAAGCCATGGGGTATTATGGTTTTAAAATTGACAAGTTGTGTGTGAATGCAAGCATTGAAGAAGACAGTTCATATGATGAAACTGTAATGAGTGAAGCTGAAAATTTCCAAGCAAGATATGATGATTATCTTTCAGATGAAGATCAGATTGAATTACTGCAACAAAAGGAATTCATAAATTCCTTGTTTTGTGAAAGAAATTATTTCAATGAAGATATAATAGTTGTGTTTGATGATAATAAATTTGTTGTTAATGATGATAATGACAAATTGATTTTATTAAATGGCCAAATGGAGAGTAATGGATAGATAACTGAAGTTATTACAGAGATGGAGGATCAAAATTCTATTCTGATGTAAGACGAGGAGATAGTGACAACAATAAACTTGACTTGTGATAAAGAGGAAGATAGTGAAGACTATATAAATGTTTTCTCAGATTAGATGACAGATTTGTGGCATGAGTTAAGTATTCTGGAGAAGAGGATAGAAACACAGAGAAAAATTGTCCAGATTGTAAAGACAGAGATGAATGAGAATGAGAAGGTTCATTTTTATGAACTAGAGCAAAGAAACATCCCTGATGAGGATGCTGCAGAAGAGAGACTAGTTGACAGTCTTGAGAATTATTTGAAGGATTGGAATCAGCATACTGATGTGCTGATGACAGAACAGCAGATTGAAGTGTTGCTGGAAGAAATGACAGAGCAACAGATTAAAGTGTTGCCAGAAGAAATGTCAGAACATCAAATTGAAATGTTGCCAGAGGAGGAAGAGACACAAATATTTTATAATTTTGATGTTTGTTTTATGATTGCAGGTACTAATGGAGGGACTAAATACCAGAGGAAAAGAGATGATGACGGTGACTGGCAATTTAAATAACAGTCCAAAGAATTGTTGAAGGCATAAAACGAAGAAATTGTCACAAGTGACAATCAGGAAGAGTTTTTCTGTTGCAGAAAACAAGAGGGCATGGATGATTGGGTGCCAGCTAGCGTAAGAGCTCAACAAGTGAAAGTTAGAGCAAGAGCAGAAGAAAAAGCAAGAGTTCATCAAGCAGAATTAAGAATTCAGCAATCCAAAGGAAACAGTATACAACAGTCAGAAGATATATTAGATCAGGAAATTGAATTGATAAGAAGGCTGATGGTGAAAGTGTCTGAGAAGAAGACAGCAGCAAGAAAGCAGAGAAGAAGCAACAACAAGAAGAAGATAGTCACAGACTGTGAAAGCATAGCAAGCGGGAAGATGCAGCATAAGATATGGAAGCCTGGAGAAGTGCAGAAGAAGAATATTGCAGCGGATGATCAGCTGCAGAACAAAGTGTGGGATCCAGGAAGACAAGGACTGAAGGCACATGATCAGGAGATCATGATTATTTTTAACCTTGGGAGTCTGATGCAGGGGCATTAGGTTCCGAAAAATACTTTGTATTTTAATAGACATAGGGGGGTCTTATGTTTTTAATTTCTTATGTAATTATTAAATAATTTGAGTGATTTTAAATTAAATATGGAGAGAAATTGTAAATGTTCCCAAATGATTGGAGAACATGAGAGAATTTGATTAGTTGGGAATATGAAGAGACAGTTCAGATTTAGGAATGAAATTAGAATTAGTTTCAGCAATTATAGGGATTTAGTCTAGATTTAGGAAATCTAGAATTTCAAGAGTTTTGTTGAGCGTTAAGGGAGCTGAATCGATTCATTAATATTTTGTATAAATGTAAGCCTCAAAGGCCTTAGGAAAGGAGATCAGATCTGGAGAGACAGAGTTAGAGTAGATTCAGGAAACAGAGTTTTGTAAGCCTACGGGTAGTTGAAAGGGCCATTTGATTTTGAAGATCTGGACAATGACCATAAGCTTTTGTAAGAAATTTCATCTGCATATATGAAGAATCTGTTTCAGTATTACAAGGGTATTATTTGGTTTAAATTATGTGTGGTAGGATTTGAGTTTCAATAAGAATTTGTATGACCAATGCGTGAATAACTCTATGATAAGGGTTAATAGAGATTCTGTATATGTATCTCAGAAATATTTGATTGAATAGCGGGGTCGAATCATAAAATTGAGAGTAAGTCATATGTTCCAGACGTATGCGGAAGGGTTGAATATTTGAGGTGAGTCTCAATTACTGTGAGAGAGATTTTATATACAAGTCGAAGCATCGATTTTGGATGAATCGATGCTTTTAAAAACAGAGCATTCATTTCAAATGTCGGTGATTTTCATTTTATAATTGAAGAACCGAGGAACTGTTCAATTAATGCATTAAGTATGCGAAGAGGCGTTCCTTGATGGGTTGGACGCAGGTTATGAGAAAAATTGGTGGAATCATGGGTAGAGCGAACCATAGACACAACGAAATGTTGAAGGCAAGTGTAATTAAAACAGCAGAGGACAATGGATTGCTTGTTGGTTCGGTCGATGGAATGGAACATTAATACATATGAATTGAAACCGTGAAGGCATGAAGCGGAATGATGGCGTAGTACTGAGTCTGTGGGAATTGGAGATGAAGTCATAGCGTAATGAATTGCAATTGTGAATAGGACTAGAAACCAAGAAAGAACAAGACGGAATCATAAGCCGTGGCGAAAGGAACAACGTATTAAATAATTGGAGAGGTCTTCCAACTGAAGATTAAATGGTTCGTTGAGTTAAAGAAGGAATCAGAACCATGAATAAATGATGAAGACGAAACAGCGAATGAAGAGGCAGTTTTTGAGACAAGAACCTAGCAGTATTGCATGGCTTCTTGAATGGTAAGTTGTTTTGCAAAATAGAACGCGATAGCGCTCTTTGAGTAACGCGTGGCATTAAGTGGTTTTTAATTACCACTTTTATCGTTTGATTTTTGATGGTTAAAGACTGGAAGCAGATGTAATGCGATTGTCATTCGATCCTGAAGGCAATAGATCCAAGGGGTTTTACATAGCAAGTTGCGGGCTCGTTAACTCCATGTATGACTAGCGTTCTTATCATTGGTGAGTGTTTAGTAATTATTTGTTGTGGGCTCGAAAACTTCAGTGCTATTAAAATTCGATGGAGAATGTAATATTGATGTATTATGGTTATAGAATGTCGTGAGTCATTAGTATCTTGGCTCTAACCAAATCTTATAAAGGTAAATGTTGAATGAAAATTCACATAAAAAGTGAGAGCGAAGACTTGGGCTGAGTTAAGGCCAAATCGAATGTTATTTGATTCTAATAGAATGGGTCTATTCATATGATTTAGCCATTGATTTAAAAGGTAGCCTCCACATATGCTTTGGGGAATTGGGTTCTTTTTATAACCATAAGGGGTTTAAAATAAGATCTCAAATCGAAGATTTGAGATATAAGGGTTTTGAATGAGTTTTAAATTGATACAGATTTGTAACATGAGGAATATGGCTTGAACCATAGAAAGAAGACAAGCTTCCGCATTATTCTAAATTGCCAGTTCAGAAAATAAAATAATGAAATTGCCCAGATTGGGAATTTGTATTAGATTGAAAATAGGAGATGCATTTTTACATGCATGGAAGGTGAATGTGGGTTTGGCAGGGTGACCTGCCATCACCTTCACTCAACTTAGGGGCATTACTATGGAGGGAATATTTTAGGCAGGAAAATTTTCCAATTGGCTATTTTTTTTTGGACTTTTTTCAAAAACAAATTCCCCTATTTGGTTTAAAATTTGTTTATTATCAATTACATGTTTTTTTTTTATTGAATATTCTTATACATTCTATATGTATGATTTTTTAAACGAAAATAGTCGTCTATGATATTATATATAGGCATAATATTTGAATCATTAAAATATACCCTATCCCCTATATACTGTATATAGGCATAATATTTGAATCATTAAAAGATACATTGATCCCCTATATATAGGTATAATATTTGAACCATTAAAAGATACCATGATCCATAAGTCTTTTAAAGGCTTCATGGAAAATAATCCATGGGCTCTAGTACCATAGGACACCAAAACCATGTGCCTGAACCATTGTGGACTTAGGACTTTGTCACTCTCACCAAGTCAAGCTTTCCCTAGCACCAATGCCAATACAATTTACATCCATAGCTTATGCCTAATTATTTTGGTAGAGAGGAGGAAAAAATAACAAAAAAAATGACCATCTAATTAATGCCAAAGACAATAGTGCAAAACAAATAACATTATGATAGAGTGTGGAATTCAAAAAACTTTCATTGAGACATTAAATATGACTGTACACCAATATGGTGGTTATCTAGATACGAATTATGTAATAAATTTAATACTATAGAAGAGTACACCCTATTAAAGAATAGATAGAGAAATTTTTCCAATTAGCTATTTTTTTTGGACATTTTTCCAAAATAAATTGCTCCATTTGGTTTAAAATTTGTTTATTGTCAATTACATGTTTTTATTTATTTATTGACTATTCATATACATTCTAAATGTAATATTTTTCAAACCAAAATAGTGGTCTATGATACTATATATAGGCATAATATTTGAATCATTAAAATACACCCTATTTCCTATATACTGTATATAGGCATAATATTTGAATCATTAAAAAATACCCCGATCCCTTATATATAGATATAATATTTGAACCATTAAAAGATACCATGATCCCCAAGTCTTTTAAAGGATTCATGGAAAATAATCCATGGGCTCTAGTACAATGGGACACCAAAACCATGTGCCGAAACCACCATTGTGGACTTAAGGACTTTGTCACTTTCACCAAATCAATCTTACCCTAACACCAATGTTAATACAATTTACATCCATAGCTTATGCCTAATTATTTTGGTAAAAAGGAGGAAAAAATAACAAAAAAATGACGCTCTAATTAATTAATGCCAAAGACAATAATACAAAGCAAATAACATTATGACGAGTGTGGAATTCAAAAACACAAGTATGCAAATGAATGTGACACCAATTCCTATATTAAAAATCATTGACAATACTAGAGAAACATGAACATGTCTAACCTTTTTTTTTGAAAACTTTCACTGAGATATTAAATATGACTATCACCAATATAGTGGTTATTTAGATATGAATTATGTAATAAATTTAATACTATAGAAGAGTAAGCTCTATTAAAGAATAGATATAGACTAACTAAATTAAAAATAATTTTAATCTTTAAATATTTGAGGCAAATATTATTTGATTTTATGTAATATTTATTATTAGCGATAAATAAATGAAAAATAATTTTTTCTATAAAAATAATTTTTAAATTATTATTTTTTAAATAAATTTAATCCTTTCAAATTAATCATTATCTACAAATTTAAGCATGACTTACATAAAGTTAGTTAGAAATCTAAAAAATCCCGAACTCGCCACATTAAAACAGTAAAACAAATTTCAGTCCATATTATAGTAATAATTAACCTCATATCAGATTTATTTAACAAAGTCATGTTTTGGTCTGTGGCGTCTTGGTTAAATTGACCATTATGGCACTCATCACAGGTTTAATTCCCTTCCTAAATCAAAGTGATGTATCTAAACATGTTGATGAAAATGAAATTAAAAAAAAAAAAAAAAAAAAAAAAAAAGAAAGAAAGAAAAGAAAAAGAAAAAAGTCATATTTTAGTGGTTATCTATAACATTGTCTCATAATAGCAAAGTTATGTTTTGGTGGTTATCTAAAACATTGTCTCATAATAACGTTAGCCATCCCTTCTTCTTTTTTTGTAAAGAGGAAAAGCGCAGAGCAAGAATCTTTCTCTTCTATGTTTGTGACGTAAATATAGTTATTAAAATAAATGCGAGTATAAATACCTCCTGGAAGCTGTATTATTCATACCAATGGCTTACAACAACCAGCCGTGCAGATATGTATCCAACTCTTAATTAAGGGATCTGAGTCTTAATTAGAGAAGTAAAGGAATCTGGTAGGAAAAGGATATTGTTTCTCTGCCTCAAATTTGATCTAAATTTGGTCAAAATTCTAGATATGATTTCGGTTACAAATTTATACTATACAATAGTATGATTTTGAACCAAGAAAAAAAATGGTATCAATAGAGTTTTATCCTACATCTATGTTGTCTATGATTTGAATAATTTGAAAAATCAATCAGAAGGTTCCAAAATTTCTACAGAAAATTTTTGGAGGGAATTATTTTCTTGTTTGGGTACTCAATTAGCTGATAGCTCATCATATCATCCTTAATTTGATGGGAAAACTAATATAGCGAATAAATATTTGGAAGGATATCTTTGTTTCTTTGTATGAGATAAAGAAACAAAATGGGTCAAGTGGGTCCTCTGACTGAATGGTGGTATAACACTTCCTTCCATACTGCAACAAAAATGACCCCATTTATGGCACTTTATGGATATCATCCACCGTCTATCACATCATCTTTAAGAGACAATTCTAAGGTTCAAGCAGTGGAAGATAACATCGAGTATCAACAACAAGTTCTCCGACTCTTAAAGGATAACCTCACTTTGGCCTAGAATCGAATGAAACAACATGCAAATCGACATCGCAGCAAAATAAGTTTTGATGTGGCAAATAGGTATTTTTATGGCTACAACCATACAAACAAATTTCCCTCAAGCAAGCTATGAAGGATAATAAATTATCACCAAAGTATTATGGTCCTTACAAGGTGTTGCAAATATTCGTACTATGGAATACAAATTGGAGCTTCCTGCATCTTCCTAAGTGTACCAAGTTTTCCATGTTTTATGCTTAAAGAAGGTTATAGGTGACAAGCTTTGAGTTCAAACAATATTGGCAGAACTTGATGAGGAAGGAAAAATCATATTGGAACCTGAAACAGCCACGGAAACAAGAACTCGAGAGCTACAAAATCGATCAATTTCAGAATACCTCATCAAGTTAAAGAACTTACCTGTTGAAGATTCAACATGGGAGCATGAGAATTTTATACAGAAGCATCCAGAACTACTCAAGCGTTGAGGACAACACTTGTTTGAAGGAGAGGGGCATGTTAGGTCCCAATAATACTAGTGTAGCACCTTATTATTATTAGTGTAGCCCCCTTATTGTTATTGTTGTGCCCATGTAGTCCCCATATTGCTATTATTGTGCCCCATAGAAGCCCACTATGGTTATTGTTGTGCCCTTACACTATTATTGTTATTTCGGCTAGGATTATATTATGACCCCTTGGACTCCTATATATAGAAAGGAGGTTTTGTCATTTGAATCATCTAAGAATTGTTCATTTGTGTAAGGTAAAGGAGGTTGCCCCCTCGAAGTGGCTGATTTCTAATTCATTGATCTCTATTTTCTTCTATTTTGTGAGTTGGTTTCATAACAGTCATTTTGTGCATTCCATGCTCAACTCCACATTGGCTTATATCTTAGGGATTCTCTTTCAGCTTCGACCTCAATGCTAGCATTTGAAAACAACATCTCCTTCATTAGGGCACAATCCCTTCAATCAGATACCACTTGTTAGGGATAAAAATAATATGAGAGAAATAATGATAGAGATCATACATAGTAACAATACACATAAACCAATCACACCATGATTTACACTAGAAAATCCAACTGGAAAAAACCAAAAAACAATATATATCTCTTATTATCTTATAACTTAAAAGAAAAAATGCCTTACTTAAAAGCAGTAAAGCCACCAACATCCTAGTCCACCCAAGTGAACCCTCCACTTAACTTAGGCCAATTACAACTAAGAGAATTTTTTAGCAGCTAAATCTAACCAACATTTTTAGAAAGAAAAAGGTCACCTAAGTTTTACATATATAGCATCAAATTGATGATATTTTCCATATTGAGCCCTCCACTAAACTTAGGTCCATTATAATGGAGAATCTGGATTCCACGAGCCTTTTAAAGGATTCATTTGCATATAATTTATGGGTTTTAATACCCTGGGACACCAAAACCATGTGCCTGAAACCACCATTATGGACTTAAGGACTTTGACTCTTTCACTGAGTGAAGTTTACCCTAACACCAATGTCATTACTATTTACATCCATAGCCTATGATTAATTGTTTTGGTAGAGAGGAGACAAAATAAATAAATAAAATGACATTATGGTGAGTGCACAAGGAAAAAATATATAGCAAATGGCATTATGGTGAGTGTGGAATTGTGATGTTGAATTCATGTATCTTTAGTATTGTCGATGCTTTTTAATATAGGAGTTCACATCATATTCACTTTGCATACTTCATGTATATTTAGTATTGAAAAGCACTGACAATACTAAAAATACATAAGTCAAGTGGAGATTCACAAATAATAAAGATGTCTAACCTTTTTAGGAAGCTTTCATTGACACATTAAATATTAAGTACACCAATATAATGATTATCTAGATGTGAACACTGTGATAAATTTAATATTATGGAAGAGTACACTCTATTAAGAAATAGATATGGACAACTAAATTAAAAATAATTTTAGTCTTGAGATATTTGAGGAAAATATTATTTGATTTTATATAATATTTATTAGTAATGGTAAATGATAATAATATTTTTTTTATAATATTATTTTTTGAATTAAGCTTTTATAAAATAAATTTAATCCCTTGAAAAATAATCATTATCTACCATTTTAAACATGACTTACATAATCTTACTTATAAATGTACGGGCCTTTGGTTTAAAATTAGCAAATATATTCCATTTAGGGTATATACTTTTTTTTAATGTGTATTTATTTATAAGAAAAATAAATAATATAAATTTCATATTAAAAATAATGCAAGAGAAATAATGATAAAAATCATACAAAGCAATAATACACATAAACCATGTAGACCATGATTTACTTTGGAAACCGCCAATCGGAGAAAACAAGCAAAAAATAGAATTACCTTATAACTCGGAAGAAGCCATGCCTTGACTTCAAAAGTGAAGCCACCCAACATCTTTGATAGACCAAATGAGCCCTTCACTCAAGTTAGGGTCATTACTATGGAGGGAATTTTTTAGGCGGGAAATTTTGCCAATTGGCTATTTTTTGGGACATTTTTCCAAAAAATATTCCCCCATTTGGTTTAAAATTTGTTTATTGTCAATTAAATGTTTTTGTTATCGAATAATCATATACATTCTATATGTATGATTTTTCAAACCAAAATAGTCCCTTTTGATATTATATATAGGCGTAATATTTGAATCATTAAAATATACCCTATCCCCTATATACTATATATAGGCATACTATTTGAATCATTAAAAGATACCCTAATCCCTTATATATAGGTATAATATTTGAATCATTAAAAGGTACCATGATCCCCAAGTCTTTTAAAGGCTTCATGGAAAATAATCCATGGGCTCTAGTACCATGGGACACCAAAACCATGTGCCTGAAACCACCATTGTGGACTTAAGGACTTTGTCACTTTCACCAAGTCAAGCTTACCTTAACACCAATGTAAATACAATTTACATCCATAGCTTATGCCTAATTATTTTGGTAGAAAGGAGGAAAAAATAACAAAAAAAATAATGTTCTAATAATGCCCAAGGCAATAATATAAAGCAAATAACATTATGACGAGTGTGGAATTCAAAAACATCAAGTATGAAAAGTGAATGACATGTCTAACCTTTTTTTGAAAACATTCATTGAGACATTAAATATGACGTACACCAATATGGTAGTTATCTAGATACGAATTATGTAATAAATTTAATACTATGGAAGAGTACACCCTATTAAAGGATAGATAGAGACAAACTAAATTAAAAATAATTTTAGTCTTTAAATATTTGAGGCAAATATTATTTTATTTTATGTAATATTTATTAGCAATGATAAATGAAAAGTAATTCTTTTTATAAAAGTATTTTTTAATTCAGATAAATGTCTTTCGGATTAATCACATTGTTAGGATTTGGTCGACGTTTCGAACCAACTAATGTGGTTCATCCTCAGGACAAGGTGAAAAAACTGATGGATCTTAATGAATAAATAGTGTGGATGCATTATTTCCAAGATTTAGTCGCTAAAAAACTATCCATTTAAAAACTAGCTGTTTGAAAACTAACCGTTTAAAAACTAGCCGTTAATTTAATTAGTTATTTAATAAATTAATAAATATTATAAAAATAATTACATTTTTTAATTTCATGGATTAAAATTAATAAATATTATATTTATAATTCAATTAATATAATATTAGGATAATATCATATGAAGGGCAAGAATAAAGATTAAGAAATAAGGGGGAAAAAAAAAACTTGGATCTAACACTATTTTTTAAATTAAACTTTTATAAAATAAATTTAAACCCTTCAAATTAATCATTATCTACAAATTTAAGCACGAATTACCTAAAAGTAGTTAGAAATCTCAGTAGTAACCCCAGCATAGTCTAAAGAACCCCAACTCACCACATTAAAACAATAAAACAAATTTCACTCCATATTATCGTAATAATTAACCTCCTCACATCAGATCTATTTAACAAAGTCATGTTTTGGTCCATGAGGTCTTGGTTAAATGGTGATGAGGTGAGCTATTATGGAACTCATCACAAGTTCAATTCCCTTCCCTGGTCGAGGTGATGTATCTGGACATGTTGATGAAGATGGAGTAAAATAAAAAATAAAAAAATGAAAAATCCTACCAAGCTTGAAAGAAAAAGAAGAAATTCATGTTTTGATGGTTATATATATATATATATATAGAAGAACAAAACAAAAAAATTTCTATTAGATAAAAAATATGTTTACATATTCATGCATATAAACTCCATTGATCTAAACATTGATGCAGCATCAGTCCCACAAAGTATAACCCAAACTCTAACGGTACATACATCTACACATCATTGACGAAAAACCAGTAAACCAGGCATGCAAGCTCCAAAAAAAACCCTCAAGGGATCAATATAAGCCCAGGAACGGGAAAAAAACCATGCAAGGCAGGTCGACAACCACCCCAAGAAAAAGGGGCAAAGGCACAAGGCCAGGTACCCAGAAATAGACACCGAGGCTAGGTACCCAGAAAGAGACATTGGCAGCCACACGAACAAGAGAACCAAAGACATCGGCAACCCCGTGAATAAGGGCACCAAACCAGTGGCATCAATCGACCAGGGCACCAAACCAGTGGCATCAATCGACCAGTGGTAGCACAAGCACAAAGCCATCAATATCGCAAGCCCCAACCAGCGAAAACAACCCTGCACGAACGAAACAGAATGTCAGCAACGGGGATGAAGAGGGGACCGCAGTGGCAAACCACCATGTGGCAAAAAAGGGTAGCCCCACAACTAAAAGGCCACTGCCAAATCCAACATTCCGGCAACAAAACTCGACGAAGCATGAAAGAAAACTTACGACATAGTAAGCTGCATGAAAAATGGCCAAAAACCAAGCCGCCAAAAAGGCAAGTGAACCAACACCATACAAGGAAACCAACTTGAAAAATGGTCGGAAACAACGCTAAAGGAGAGCAGAAAAATCATTCCATGCACCAAACAACAATGTGTTATGGAACTGAGCCGCATGAAACAACATTTGAGCAGCCGAGCACAATAGCCACGAAAACCCTGAAGTCATAGCGACAAGAGCAGGGAACTAGGAGATAGTCAGCCCACCAACTGCATCTGCAAGAAGCAGCCCCAGCGCCATCGAAATAGAGCCACCCACAAGGAAAGAGAAACATGAATCGACTATAGAGGATGTAGAAGGGCCGCAGAGGATGTAGAGAGGGCTGCAATGGCGAGACGGTCGTCGGACCCCCTCTCAGAGAAAACCCTAATAAAAACAACGGGAGTCTAAAATAATAGTGGAAATAATAAAATAATATTAGATCAAATTTTAGAGGGAAAAACGAAAAAAACTACTTTTTCAACTCATATTTTCAAGTTATCTCCCTATGGGTTTACTCAAATTTCGAGCGAGAACACTTTTTGGATGAATAATTTGATTCCTCATCCAAGGAGTACCCACATTGCATACTTTCGATGAACCCTGCTACACAAAAATTGAGAAATATGTGAAAAACACGTTTTTTCATGTATATCTCATTTTTCCGTAGCAAGGTCCATCGAAAATATGAAACATGGGTACTCCTTGGATGAGGAATAAAATTTTTCCTCCAATGAGTACTCCCGCTTGAAATTTGAGTAAAAACTTAGGGGGATAAGTTGAAAAAAGTATTTTTATTATTTTATTATTTTTAAATATTTTTACTTTTTTACCCCAAAAATTGTGAATCATCCCCCATGGTTGACATCATCATCTTGAATCCTATTGGTTCTTATAAATTTTAGTTTGGTTGTACAATTTTCTTAGGAGGCCCATTCTAGACCTCAAAAGTTCTCTAATGCAACTTGGCCTTCGCATGTGTGGCAAAATCTAACACCCAGTATTTGTTGGCCGAGAATAAAGAGTTGGCAAAAAATCTACAATTTTTCCAACAAGAGAATGAACAGCTCCACGTAACAACACAGAATTCACCTTCCGCACAGGTCTACCTGGAGGAGATGAGAGCAATGATACTTGTTGAAGTATTCACACTAGGAGACACTATGCGAGATCTCTATGAGGAGCTTGTGACTGAACATAAAGAATTTGTCCGCTTACATGAATTGCAAGGACAGAGAAGAGATTTTGTCAAGATCCTTAGGAATGTACAAGATGTTATCCCCATCATGTTTGATTGGACAATGAGATACAAGGGCGCGCCGCTTACCTTGGTCAATAATATGAAGCCACATGTAGAGCTAGAGAAAGTGAGAGTTTGTATTTTGATCAAGAACAACAAGCATCTCGCCTCTTTCATTGGAAACATTTAGGACTCATATGTATGTATATATAACAGTTTTGATTTCATGGTGAGAACCCACGAGATCGATCGGTTGACACACTCACAGACTAAACACGAACGACAAGTCAAGCGGAGATCGGTGATTACTTGGAGGCAGTTGAAGGACTTAGAAATTTGAATAGATAGAACATGCAAACCTAAATCGGCAGTCTGTTTAGATCGAACAATGTTGCTCACGATTGAAAAGTTCAAATTGGTTTAACAATCATTGTACCAGGATGTTATGGGGGATGGAGGCAATAGTTTTCTTCGAGCCTGACACCATCATGTAGTTTGGGGAGACCATCGAACAATATCGAGCTTGGCATCAATATGTGATCGAGAAGCATCAAATAGAAGTTTCCCAGTTTGAGTTCACCCAAACTCTAGCATCATAGTGTTTTGTCTTGTTAGGCTGTCAAGTTGTCTCTACCCTATTTTGTTTTATATGGGTACGAGTGGAAAATGTAATATTATTTATAATAATTATTGTAAAAGTGAAATTCCAAGTGTCGTTGTTGGAATGTGAAGAGTCATACGTAATGTAATGAGTTATTTTGTAAAGAATTTGAAGAGTGATGAGGGGAGTCCAAGAGTCACAAAGAGGGCATGCCAAGACTCACCCCCCTTTTGTTATAAATATATCCTCATAACTCATGTAACAAGATTTTGGGAGCCCAAATTTTGGCTAGGCTTAGGCTTATGAAGAGCTTGGGAGTTTTTTGTGAGCCTTGGCTTCTCCGTAGCGTAGAGGGAGCATACTTCTTTGGAGGAGCAGGTGTTGTAGACTTCGCATTCCACTATTGGGGCAAGTGGCTTGTCAAATTTTGTATGTATGATTGGAACAATCACTTTTAATAAAACTCAGAGCCAACACTCTTTCATGCATATGTTGTGGATATAGTAGGACTACTCTTTTTTTAATTGAAATATACATTATTTAAATTTTGTATATGGTTATGAAATATTTCGTTTTCATTTTTATGTATCTTGTTGAATGCATGTTGATGTGTTAATCTGTCACCTTAACGTGTGAACAATTCTACTTGTTATTTCGTGTGATTTCATTTCACTCATGTGTTCCTTTTAAGCTGCGTACTATTACAGGCTTCTAAGGGGAACACTTCCTTTTCCCCTTCATTTCTTAGAACCGTCATGCATCGCACTTGACTCTCCACAGTGTGACACACTCATTTTTTACAAAGGACACTGTGCACCACTCTATGCATTTTGCAAACCAAGGAAGATCATTAACACCCCACTACTAGGACTCCTATTCCAAATAGTGTGAGGTCTAGTTGGGACTTCATATCGGGGAGATCCCCTGAATGTTGGCTATTCCAGCACCACCAACGGGATGCTAAATCCCAACCGTCCACCTAATAATTATTGATAATTAAATTAATATGTGTGGAATACCTATTCCAAAATAGACACACTAACATAATATTAAATATTTTTATGTGAAACCAAGAAAAACTATGAATTATTTTTATGATGAGCATGACCAAACTTGTAAAGAATGAATATATTATTGAGATATTTACATTAAATTATTAATTATGTGTTTTATTTCCATTATCCATTGTATTAGTGGGGATTCCATAAATCACATACTAAGCGACTGAGAGGTCTCCCAATGCTTTAGAATGATAACAATATTAGATACCAAAACTATAACTATGAAATGAATGTTAAGTGGAAAACACATATAATTAAGAATGCAATAACTATGGATCAACATGTTAGATACTGTTACGAAGATGAAATATTCCAATATGAAAAAATAGAGATGACCTCATTCTTTGGTTTTATTCAATGTCTATTGTTTGCTTTTCAAAATTCACATTGAAGAATTCATTTGTAGCTAATCTTTTGGATAAGCTCCAAATTGTTAGAGAGAAAAATAATAGGAAAGAAATGATAATAATGATAAAAATCATACATAGAAATAATACATATGCACACCATCATTTACTCTGGAAACCTCAATTGAGGAAAACATACCAACAATACATCTATTATTATCTTATGACTTAAAAATAACCATACCTAGACTTAAAATTAGTCAAGTCAGCCAACATCTTGGCTCGACAAAGTGAACCCTCTCCTAAACTTAGGAAAATTCTAATGGAAAATCCACAAGTCTTTTAAATTATTCATCACATGTAATCCATGAGCTCTAATACACAAGTCCACCAAAACCATGTGCCTGAAACCACCATTGTGGACCTAACGACTCTGACTCTTTCATCAAGTTAAGTTTGCCCAAGTGTTCCCCCCTTTAAACTTAACTAGGGAAATCCACATCCTCTCATCCCCCATCACTTAGGTATATACTCCAAGACTTTTCAGACAAGGGTACACATTAGGCATGCCTAACTAGGGCTTACAATCGTATGCCCATATATATGTAATTTACAAATTTCACCTCCAAAGTAATTTTTTTTATGTTATTGTTGTCCCCACACTTATGCTAACATCACCTTTCTTTGGCACACACAGTTCTCTTCTCTTCAGATTAGGTTTTTATGGTTTCACCTCACTCTATGGGACCTCCGTTTCCTCTTGAGATGCTTACAATGCAGTCTCCATGCCTACTCTATTATCCACAAGAAACCCACAATGAATCCATGCATGCTTGTCATTTTGTGCATTCCATGCTCAACTCCACATTGGCTTATCTCTTAGGGTTTCTCTTTCAGCTTCGACCTCAATGCTAACATTTGCAGGCACCACCTCCTTCATTAGGGCACAATACCTTGAATCATATACCACTTATTAGGGATGAAAAAAAGCACAAGAGAAATAATGATAAAGATCATACATAGTAACAATACACATAAACCAAGCACACCATGATTTACACCGGAAAACCCAATTGGAAAAAACCAACAAACAATATATCTCTTATTATCTTATAACTTAAAGCAACCATGCCTTACTTAAAAGCAGTAAAACGACCAACATCCTAGTCCGCCCAAGTGAGCCCTCCACTCAACTTAGGCCAATTACAATGGAGGGAATTTTTTAATATTTAAATTTAACCAACATTTTTAGAAGAAAAAAGTCACCTAAGTTTTACATGTGTAGCATCAAATTGATGATATTTTCCATTGTGAGCCCTCCACTCAACTTAGGTCCACTATATATCTAGATTCCACAAGCCTTTTAAAGGATTCATTGCATATAATTTATGGGTTTTAATACCATGGAACACCAAAACCATGTGCCTAAAACCATAATTATGGACTTAAGGACTTTGACTCTTTCACTGAGTGAAGTTTACCCTAACACCATTGTCATTACTATTTACATCCATAGCCTATGCTTAATTGTTTTGGTAGAGAGGAGACAAAAATAATAAATAAAATGACATTATGGTGAGAACAAGAGGAAAAAATATATAGCAATGACATTATGGTGAGTGTGGAATTCAAAAACATGAAGTATGCAAAGAGAATATGATGTGAATTCCTATATTAAAAAGAACTAACAATACTAAAGAAACATGAATTCAACATCACAATTCCTATATTGAAAAGCACTGACAATACTAAAGATACATGAATTCAAGTGGAGATTCACAAATAACAAAGATGTCTAACCTTTTTAGGAAGCTTTCATTGACACATTAAATATTAAGTACACTAATATAGTGATTATCTAAATGTAAACAATGTGATAAATTTAATATTATGGAAGAGTACACCCTATTAAGAAATAGATAGGGACAACTAAATTAAAAATAATTTTAATCTTGTGATATTTGAGAAAAATATTATTTGATTTTATATAATATTTATTAGTAATGGTGAATGATAATAATTTTTTTTTAATAAAAGTAGTTTTTGAATTAAGCTTTTAAAATAAATTTAAGCCCTTCCAAATTAATCATTATCTACAATTTTAAACTTGAGTTACATAATTTTACTTAGAAATGTACAATTGTTTTGGCCTTTGGTTTAAAATTAATAAATATATTCCTTTTAGGGTATATAATTTTTTTTAATGTGTATTTATTTATTGAAAAAATCAATAATATAAATTTTATATTAAAAGTATTTATTTATTGGAAAAATAAATAATATAAAGTTCATATTAAAAATAATGCAAGAGAAATCATGATAAAAATCATACATTGCAATAATAAGCATAAACCATGTATATCATGATTTATTTTGGAAATCGACAATCCCAGAAAACAAACAAAAGAAAAAAATTATCTTATAACTTAGAAGAAGCCATGCCTTGAATTCAACAATGAAGCCACTCAACATCTTGGCCCGACCAAATGAGCCCTTCACTCAACTTAGGGGCATTACTATGGAGGGAATATTTTAGGCATGAAATTTTTCCATTTGGCTATTTTTTTTTGGACTTTTTTCAAAAACAAATTCCCTTATTTGGTTTAAAATTTGTTTATTGTCAATTACATGTTTTTTTTTTAATTGAATATTCTTATACATTCTATATGTATGATTTTTCAAACCAAAATAGTTGCCTATGATATTATATATAGGCATAATATTTGAATCATTAAAATATATTCTATCCCCTATATACTGTATATAGGCATAATATTTGAATTATTAAAAGATACATTGATCCCCTATATATAGGTATAATATTTGAACCATTAAAAGATACCATGATCCCTAAGTCTTTTAAAGGCTTCATGGAAAATAATCCATGGGCTCTAGTACCATAGGACACC
Source organism: Pinus albicaulis (assembly GCA_034641835.2). NCBI lineage: Eukaryota > Viridiplantae > Streptophyta > Pinopsida > Pinales > Pinaceae > Pinus > Pinus albicaulis. The sequence continues at coordinate 1,424,562,501 of CM076572.1, forward strand.
AAAACCATGTGCCTGAACCATTGTGGACTTAGGACTTTGTCACTTTCACCAAGTCAAGCTTTCCCTAGCACCAATGCCAATACAATTTACATCCATAGCTTATGCCTAATTATTTTGGTAGAGAGAAGGAAAAAAAAACAAAAAAAAATGACCATCTAATTAATGCCAAAGACAATAGTGCAAAACAAATAACATTATGATAGAGTGTGGAATTCAAAAAACTTTCATTGAGACATTAAATATGACGGTACACCAATATGGTGGTTATCTAGATACGAATTATGTAATAAATTTAATACTATAGAAGAGTACACCCTATTAAAGAATAGATAGAGAAATTTTTCCAATTAGCTATTTTTTTGGACATTTTTCCAAAGTAAATTGCTCCATTTGGTTTAAAATTTATTTATTGTCCATTACATGTTTTTATTTATTTATTGAATATTCATATACATTCTAAATGTATGATTTTTCAAACCAAAATAGTGGTCTATGCTACTATATATAGGCGTAATATTTGAATCATTAAAATACACCCTATCCCCTATATATTGTATATAGGCATAATATTTGAATCATTAAAAAATACCCCGACCCCTTATATATAGATATAATATTTGAACCATTAAAAGGTACCATGATCTCGAAATCTTTTAAAGAGTTTATGGAAAATAATCCATGGGCTCTAGTACAATGGGACACCAAAACCATGTGCCGAAACCACCATTGTGGATTTAAGGACTTGGTCACTTTCACCAAATCAATCTTACCCTAACACCAATGTTAATACAATTTACATCCATAGCTTATGCTTAATTATTTTGGTAAAAAGGAGGAAAAAATAACAAAAAAATGGCATTCTAATTAATTAATGTCAAAGACAATAATACAAAGCAAATAACATTATGATGAGTGTGGAATTCAAAAACACAAGTATGCAAAATGAATGTGATGCCAATTCCTATATTAAAAATCATTGACAATACTAGAGAAACATAAACAGGTCTAACCTTTTTTTTTGAAAACTTTCACTGAGATATTAAATATGACTATCACCAATATAGTGGTTATTTAGATATGAATTATGTAATAAATTTAATACTATAGAAGAGTAAGCTCTATTAAAGAATAGATAGAGACTAACTAAATTAAAAATAATTTTAATCTTTAAATATTTGAGGCAAATATTATTTGATTTTATGTAATATTTATTATCAGTGATAAATAAATGAAATATATATATATATATATATATATATATATATATATATATATATATATATATATATATATATATATATATATATTTAAATAAATTTAAACCTTTCAAATTAATCATTATTTACAAATTTAAGCATGACCTATATAAACCCTTCAAATTAATCATTATCTACAAATTTAAGCATGACTTACATGAAGTTAGTTAGAAATCAAAAAAACCCGAACTCACTCACCACATTAAAGCATGACTTACATAAAGTTAGTTAGAAATCTAAAAAAACTCGAACTCACCACATTAAAACAGTAAAACAAATTTCAGTCCATATTATAGTAATAATTAACCTCACATCAGATTTATTTAACAAAGTCATGTTTTGGTGTGTGGGGTCTTCGTTAAATTGACCGTTATGACACTTATCACAGGGTCAATTCCCTTCCTAGACCAAAATGATGTATCTAAACATGTTGATGAAAATGAAATTAAAAAAAAATTAAAAATCTCACCAAACATTTAAAAAAAAAAAAACAAGAAAAAGAGAAAAGTCATATTTTAGTGGTTATCTATAACATTGTCTCATAATAACAAAGTCATGTTTTGGTGGTTATCTATAACATTGTCTCATAATAACGTTAACCATACCTTTTTCTTTTTTTTGTAAAGAGGAAAAGCGCAGAGCAAGAATCTTTCCCTTCTATGTTTGTGACGTAAATATAGTTATTTCAATAAATGCGAGTATAAATACCTCCTGTAAGCTGTATTATTCATACCAATGGCTTACAACAACCAGCCGTGCAGATATGTATCCAACTCTTAATTAAGGGATCTGAGTCTTAATTAGAGAAGTAAAGGAATCTGGTAGGAAAAGGATACTGTTTCTCTGCCTCAAATTTGATCTAAATTTGGTCAAAATTCTAGATATGATTTCGGTTACAGATTTATATTATACAATAGTATGATTTTGAACCGAGAAAAAAAATGGTATTAATAGAGTTGTATCCTACATCTATGTTGTCTATGATTTGAATAATTTAAATCAATCAGAAGGTTCCAAAATTTCAAATAAATCAGAAGGTTCCAAAATCAGATCGAAATGGTTAACAGATGAAAACTTTAAATGTTAACCTGTCTTGAAGCAAATGGTCAAAGATTTCAAAATTCATAAAAATGAAAAGTCTCTCCAGCCTTCTATCAATTTATCAATTTGCCCAAACAAAGTTATTTGCTTCTAAATAAAACTGTTTTGTTTCTTATTAATCATGATGAATAAGTTATTTGTGCTAGAGTAGCATAGCCTGTGTAGGTGTAGTATCACTATAACGATAAGGTTTAGTATTATTATAATACTAAGAGTATAGTAATATAGTCTGTGCAGATATGGTATCAGTATCATAATAAAGTCTAGTATCATTATAACATTAAGAGTAGATCTAATTGCTAGCAAGTTGTATATACCAGTAGTGTATATACTAATAATTAAAAAAAATACTTGAAATGTTATTTTGTCATAGAAAATCACTAAATTCATAAAAGATGAAAATTCTCTTTGGCCTTTTATCAAATTGTCAAAGAAAATTAATTACTTCTAAATCAAATTGTAACTAATTCTGAATCAAATTGTTTTACTTTTTTATTAATCTTGGAGAATGAATCAGTGAATTGTCCTAGAATAAAATAATATATGTAAATTTAGTATCAAGAGTATATTCAAAAGCTCACAAACAATATATATCAACCATTTACAATTTATTAACATAGCCAGAACTGAAATAAACTGTTTGTTTATATAATTTTTTTTAATAACAGGTGAAATGGCCCTAATACCAACATCATTTTCGCGGCCAAGGATTCAAACTCATAAATTCAATGGCACTAATACCAGCATTTTCACAGGCAAGGATTCAAACTCATAAAATCTGAGAACTGTAGTTAACTGCTTCCCACCAAACTGTTCATATGAAAAAACCTTAGAGCGGCCTCGAAGAGTGTAGTTTGAGTTAATGGCACTAACAGCAGCATTTGCTTCTCGCAGTGGCAGTTGGTTGGATTAATACAAATAGTTGAGACCAGAATCCCAGAAATTTCTTTGAGAAAATGGAATAAATGAGCCAGCGAGGTTTCTACATCGAAATTAATAAATGATAAGAAGGGACCCAGTTGGAATGGAATGACAGGCATAGGATCCATCACCATACATGCTATGCCTCTAAGCTGCTCAGATGCCGGGCGTTGTTGCAGTGGGTAATCGAGAGAGAGAGAGTTGTGCTGAATGTGAAGTGATGGATAAATAATAACCGATAATTTGTAATGTAATGGCCGGGTTTAACAAGGATACTATTTAGTCGAAATTTTTATTGGAAATTTTATTGTGGGAGTGTTCAAATAGATTCAGCACTATCAAAAATTTTATATAGAAGTTTGACAGTTGTAACTTAGCTGTAACAGTTTGAGGCAAAAAATTTCACTGTAGGAGTGTTCAAATGGATTCAGCACCATCAAAAACCCCATACTAAAGTTTGACAGTTGTAACCCAGCTGTAATAGTTTGAGAGTGTTTGAATCATTTTTTAATGGGGAAAAAGATTCAGAACAATCAAAAACCCCATAAGAATCCTATACCGAAGTTTGACCGTGGTAACCCAGATTTTCAAAAATTTCCTCCAATTTTTGCAACAATCATGCCTAATATTTTTAATGTTTTCTGGGAAAATTTATGCCTTGTTTAGATTTTAGACTACTCCCAATAGAATCAGCATCCATGGAGAGAGCATGACGATCCAATTACAATGGAGTGTTCAAATAGATTCAACACCATCAAAAACCCCATACTAAAACTTGACAGTTGTAACCTACACTGTGGGAGTGTTAGAATCTTTTTAGGGAGGAAATAGATTCAGAACAATTAAAAACCCATACGAATTCCATATTGAAGTTTCCCCCAATTTTTGCAACAATCAATGCTTGAATATTTTTATTGTTTTCCCTGAAAAATTGTGCCCTGTTTAGACTACTCCCAATGGAATCAGCGTCATATAGAGAGCACGACGATCCAATTACAATGGAGTGTTCAAATAGATTCAACACCATAAAAACCCCATATTAAAAACTTGACAGCTGTAACTTACACTATAGGAGTGTTAGAATCTTTTTGCCGAGGAAATAGATTCAGAACAATAAAAAAAAACCCATAGGATTTCCATATTGAAGTTTCCCCCAATTTTTACAACAATCATGCCTGAATATTTTTATTGTTTTCCCGGAAAAATTGTGCTCTGTTTAGACTACTCTCAATGGAATCAGTATCCATAGAAGAAGCATGACTATCCAATTACAATGGAAGTATTCAAATAAATTCAACACCATAAAAATCCTATACTAAAACTTGACAGCTATAACCTACAGTGTGAAAGTGCTGAAATCTTTTTACCGAGGAAATAAATTCAAAACAATAAAAAAAACTATAAAAATTCCATACTAAAATTTCACAGCTGTAACCCAAATTTTTACAACAATCATGCCTAAATTTTTATTATTTTATAGAGAATTGTACCCTGTTCAGACTAAACTAGGAATCAGCATCCATGGAGAGCATTGACGATCCAATTACAATGGAGTCGGTGGTGCATAAATTCAGTTGGTCAGGCAGTGCAATCAGTATGAATAAGAACGATAGGAGCTGCGGATCAATAAATTCTGTATTCGATGCGATGGCGGTCTATTCATTGATTGGAATTAGTTGGAAGTGGTGATTGATTGATTAATTCATTTAATTTTGCAGAGGTGGTGGTAGAATTATGAATTGGTGTGGCAGCTCCCAATGGGTCAGCCATGCCATGAATGCAAGGACGCAGAGACCATTTAATAAAATTTAAGGATACGGATACATATATTTTTCTCCTAAATGCGCCCATTGCAGCTACCGTCTCTCGCCATTTACAGTAAAATCCCAGCAAGGGATTAAAGGAATGGTTGGAGGCCCGTGATAAATATGGGACACGAATAGTATCATGCATTGAAGGATATATATAATGTGTATATCAGATGTAGGACTACGCATTCATTAAACTTCTTTATGGAGGCCAAGCACGTTGCGTTCGGTGCCAAAGATCGCTCAAGGGAGCCGGTGGAATGAGTGAATGCTTCATGTTCAACTCACGCCACGTTATTTCTTGGGCTTTAAAGTCTCCAACAATCTCCCAATCAGAGAAGCTCGCCATTGCATTTTCTATTTAATACCCTCCCGCCATTTTCTCCAACTAATCCAAATCCCTACAAACCCACACAGAAAATCGGTCTGTATTTTCCAATTTCCTATATAAAAATATCCCTCGTCTTCTGGATTTGTCATTTCTCCATCATTTAAGAGGTATCAATGAACTCTCAGAGTACGAATATCTTTGCTCGGATTGTTAACAGAAGATGAAGGTCCTCGCCAAAGCCTTGAATAGCCATGCCAAGAAGATTTATGGGCTTCTTGATCTGCCAAATACTGCTCATTCGTAGAATGCACATTATGGATTCTATTACTCCAAATTTGAACCGTTTCTTTCATGTAATTAGATTCTCTTTAATGGCAGCTGCAGAGCTTGGCCTCAGCGTTTGAATATCCCTTTGAACTCTGAGCTTGTCGGTTCGTTCATTAATTTATTCGCGCATTTATCCATCATACCTTGTTCATAATATTTTATATAAGATACGGCATATTCTTATTACTGCAGCTACCTACAAACTCTGTGCCAACCCTTTGTTGATTCAATTACAAGCACCAAACCCATTTGTTGAATGGAATAGGAAATTCAATTCAATTCAATTCCATAAGTGCAATTACTAGAAGTTTCATTGAGAGTTTAATGTGATGTCAATTGGGGTTATTACAGCAGATGCAGAGACAACAGTAGCTAGTTAGAAGCAGCAACAGCAGCTGCTAGTTTGAATGTTGGACTTACAGCTGTCTCAATAAAATCCTCGGTATCTCCGCTCCGGTAAAAGTGGGGAAGAGGGAGAGCTATGATATATGTATAAATAGTGAAGCCTACGCAGGAAAAATGTTCAAGGCTTCAGTGGACGCTTGCAACAAAAAGAGGAAAATGGATTCCGAATGGCTTGACAGCTGCAAGGATGGGCATAAGACGAGCTGTAATCCTAGTGTTGGTGTTGAGCTTCATATGACATCACCACTTCCTCCTGAATGGGAACAGTGTTTGGATCTTCAGGCAGGTTTTGTTCTTACATTCTTCACTTCCATGTACCAATGTTTTTCTTCCTGGATTTATGCTTTTTCTTTGTTTTTATTGTTATATATTTTGAAACTATATATAAGCTATTATGATAATAGGAGTGTTTGATTAATCGAGGGATGAGCTTGTTTTTCATAATTTTTTGTTTCCTGTATTCTGTTAAGCAGGTTTTGTTACTCTGTAAGTATATTATTTGAATAGATGAATGTGAAACAATCATTCTGTAAAACAGGTCATCCTATTCTGGAAGCATATTGTTTGAATAAATGAAAGTAACACAATTGTGGTTTGATATTATGTTATGGTATCTAGAATTGTTACATTTCCTTCTTTTCTGTGTGACATATAACGTGAATGGTATGGAAAACTTTAGATTTTAATATAATATCTTTGGATATCTTCTAATGAGTTCTAAATTTGCAACTTTTTTTCTGTCTTTAAGAGATGTGAATATGTGAGAAACACTATCATGGGATACTACATGGCTTTCAATTCTGTGTAACCTGTTTGTGGATGGATATATGAGTAGCAATAATCTAATATTTTCTTCTCAAATCTCATCTGCAAAGTATTAACTTTATGACATCTTAGACTTCATCAAGTTTTTCCCTTACTCTGTGAAACAGGGTGTTGATGAAATCTTTATGTATATCTTCAAGTATTATAATATTACTTGAATCAACTACAGAGTTTCCTCCTTTTATCATTACATATGATCTATAGAGACGAATACATTGAATAATATAATATGTGTATATTAGTATAACAAAATTTCCTATCCTCTTCCTTTCATCTCTAGGAATCCATGGATATGAATATATATGGGTAGTAAATTACTTCTGCCTGCTTCAACGATCAGGAATTTGATGCATAGAACTTTCAATATTTGGTATATTGTTAATATGGTGTAAAAGTAAGGATTTGATATATTGCTATTGGGATTTGATATATTGCTCAGCATGGTTGTTCAATGTTTACTGTTCATTGTTGGTGGAAATTCTAACTGGAGTTCAGTTTCTGGGATTTTGCAGTCTGGTAGAATATACTATTCCAACCGTAGCACTCAGAAGAAGACCTGGCAGGATCCGAGAGTAGGGGAAGGTAATATGTGCGAGTTATCCAAAAGCCTGCGCTTGGATTTGGAGTTGAACCTTCCATTCAAAACCCAACCAGATGCCGAATCCCCAACATCTGACTGTTCGTCATCTTTTCTGGAAGAAAATTCGAACAGAAGATCTGAGATGATTGCAGTCGCCTGTGCTCAGTGCCATATGTTTGTGATGCTCTCTAAAGCCTGCCCATTGTGCCCTAATTGCAAATATGTGCACCCCACTGATCGATTCTCATTTCCATCAAATGACAAGAAAGGGGATGCCCCTGCTCGGCAAACTCTGCGTCTGCTTGATTATGGTATAGGGCCCAAGAGTAATAAGCCCAGAAAAGAGGATGATGAATAAACCTAAGGGCACTGGATTTGAGCTACTCTTTCGTAATTTCAGGTGCTTTTTATCGATGAAGGTTTCAGTTTCTGAAGATTTTTTACGGGAAAATATATACCAGTATATACCATTAGTGTCTGTAGAAGGTAGATACTTCCATCGGTATGTACCCAAAATAGCTTTGAGTAATTTTTTGTAACAGGTTTTTGGCCGGTACCTCATTTGTGTCTGGCATTTTGCTGGTACAAAATATTACAAGGTTAAGTTCTATCTGCTGCTGCCTCAATACAAGCGAGTATATGTAAATGCTATTATATTTACTTTCTTCTCTGGATTTCAATATCTGTTTGCTTAAATGTCTTATATTGGAAACAATAGATGATAAGCTGCATGGAGAAATTTGTGGATTTTGCAGAAAATTTTCCACATGAAGATTTATATAGTTAACTAATTATGCAGCCTATATAGCTATTCTTAATTCAATGTAAACAATGGGTTTATCAGTTGAGCAAAATCTGACAAAATCGATAAAGATTTTTATTATATTTATTTTAAATTCTGATATTTGGATGGTTGATTGATACGCTCTGTTGTGTTATCGACATGATTATGTCAAAATTTAATTACGTGGCTCATACAATGTATCTGGCCGTTTCTTAGTTAAGACAAAGCTTGAAGCTTGCAGTTTTTGTTAGTTATTGTACAATGCATTTGGCAGCTTCCGAGTTAACCTAAACCCCAGTTGGATTTATACAACGCATTTAGAGTATTCTGTTTAAATAATTTTAATGGAGGATCAATTTCCTTTTTACCGGAATGTTAAACACAATTTAATATAATATTTTGTATTTTTGAAGTTCTAGTAGGAATGAAATAGTTATCATCACTATGTGCATTAAGGATTTTTATTATTGGTTATTGGATATTAGAATGGTAGTTTGTTAATTGAAGTTATTTTGGGTATTAGTTGTTATTGGATATTAGAATGGTTGTTTGTTAATCAAAGCTATTTTGGGTATTATCTGTTATTAGATATTAGAATGGGGTTTGTTAATTAGAGTTATTTTAGGTATATTTTGTTATTGGTTAATAGAATGGTGGTTTGTTAGTTGGAGTTATTTTGGGTGATTGAATAGAATGTTTATTATTTTTTCTCTTTAGGTTCAAATTCTTGTTAGTGACATGATAAACTCTATTGTTTTAATTGTTAATTTTTTTTATTAAAATAAAGGTTAGTTCATAATTATCATTCAAGGAATATCAAACCACCCTAAATTACTTGGTAGTTACTAGTGATATATAATAGAGTAGATTTTGGTTTCAGTCGAGTACATAAGAGTCATTAACTTGTTTTTTTTGAAGTTCAATTGAGGATTTATAATACATTGTAATGACCCCTATTGGTAAATATTGTTGTGAAAAAAAAATTATATTAGAATGGAGATTGGATTAGAAAGTCAAACCACCACATTAAATTACTTAGTAGAGATATGTAATGGAGCAGATTTTGATATCTGTTAAATATCTCTAAATTATTAATCTGTTTTTCAAAGTTCAAATAAAGTTTTATAATATGACTCGAAGATACTTTCAACATTCAATTCCATAAATGAAATTATGTACTTGTAGAAAATAAATTGAAATTATGTACTTGTAGAAAATAAATTAAATTTTTTCTACAATTAAAATAAATTATTATATTGTTAAATGTTTATAAATACAATGAATGAAATTTATCAATCAAATTTTCAATGGTGCCTTTTGGGGATTTGAATCTATATTTTATTATTAAATGATTCTCATCAATTATTATATTGTAAATTTGAAAATGTTATATCAAACACTATATTTTATTTTTAAATAATTCTAATCAATTATTATATTGTAAATTTGAAAGTGCTATATTAAACAAGATAGTCAAAACTAATCACCACTCTTTTTAAAAATCCTTAATTTTTTTATTATCAAATTATAATTATAATTACTCATTAAAATCATTACCATTTAAAAACATAAATAATTAATATAATCACCATTTTCTTTTTAAAAATATTTTATTTCTCTAATCAAATCATAATTAAAATTATTAAATTTTAATTTTATTTTAATTTAAAACCACAACTAATTTTATCTACCCCTCTCTATATAAACATTCTATACAACCATTCAATTTCTAAAAGATGAATTAATCTTACAATGTTTAGTTCTTAAGATAAGATTTAAAAGAGAGATTTTTAACATGTTACCCTTCAATGTTAGATTGTGAGCATATTTTTTTCCCAAAATGATGCTTTATTTTAAATGATTTGATCATATTAAATCATTGTTATATTTAATGCTATGTGTTTTGTTCTTATTGTTTTCCTCTAAATACTTTTTTTCATCTTAGGGAATGTTTTCCAACCATGCATTCTCTTTCTCCATTGGTATTCATGATTTTTTTTGTTTTGTATTTATCGTTCTCCCCTACATACTTTCTTTCATCTCAGGGAATGTTTTCCAACCCTTCATTCTCTTTCTCCATGGATATTCACATTTTTTTTTTTCTTGTTCTCCTCTACATACTTTCATTCATTGTAGGGAATGTTTTCCAACCATTCATTCTCTTTCTCCATGGATATTCACAATTTTTTTTCATTGGTTTGGTATAGTTTCACTTGTTTTATTTTTATTACTAATTAAAGTGACATGGTTGGAATTTCAAAGCTAATTCATCTATTATATTTGATGATTTCCACCATTCTTCTACTTTCCAAATATTAAAAAATTTATTTCTAAAATTATTTTCTTTTAATTATATTTAATAAATAATTGTTGATTTATTTATTAAATTTATTTCCTAGATATCACAGTTTGGTGAGTGGATTGTTTACTCACATCAATTAAAGAGGGTATGTGAGTTTTTTTGAAGGTTTAGTAGCTCAATTAAATGCTAACAATTTTGAATCTTCATTATATTACAATTCATGAAAGGGTGATATTTATCGATTCACATGTTTGTGAGCATTATTAGAAATACTAAGATCGAAGAAAGATTGCATGGCAAACACAAAAACACACTATATTTTATTGACCTCACAAAGGTTACATATATAGTATATAGAACCCTCAATTGAAAAATCTAGATCCTAAGAAAGTGGATTTGATTAGCTAAATATAACTAACTTAGAAACTCTTTTTCAGGAGAAAAAAATGAATTTTCCATTAGTGATGAAAAATCTACAAAATTCATGGTTCCTGAAATAAGATGACCATATGACAACAAAAACTAAATCCTACATCCCTTGACAAAACTACTAACTTGTTGACGGTGTTGGACCAACCAATATTCAAGGGGTCTCCCTGATATGTGGTCCCAATTAGACCTCACACTGTTTGGGATAAGAGCCCCATCCGAAATATGGACCGATTGCTGAATTCTTAAATATTTTCCTTGGCTCTAACTGTCAGCAAGAGAAAGGATCGCAATTGTGCCTTCGAAAAAAAAGTGAGTGATCCTAGTGAGTGTTCGATTGTAGGTGTGTCAAGGTTCTTTTACTGCGGAGGAGAAAGGAAGAGTGAGCCTCTAAGAAGGATCCGTACGACACCCAACAAAATAGTCCACAAAGATGTGACGATCATTACAACCAATACAATAAGAAAGATGTGTCTAACATCCACCAGAATAGTCCACATGGATGTGGCAGCTATATCAACCATTACAACACAATCCTAATATGATAAGTACTAAAATAACCAAAATAGTTCAACTAATTTAGCATAGATGAAAGCTAACATGAATTACAAAGATCCATAAAATAGTCTTACAAATATTCATAATCCATCCATGAAGAACGTGATGACAATGTAGTTTCCGATATTAAGTAAAAGTTCCAAGACACATGTATACAATGAACACCACTAGCTTCAATAGTGGAGTGTTGGAGCCACTCCTTGCTCCCCAAAAGAACTAGCCTGCCTCTCTAATGCCTTGCAAGAGGACCCAAGGTGAAAATTCATTTGCTCATAAAGTGAGGGTGTACATATAACCAATGGGGGGTGATGCTTCAGAGTCCTTGTGACTCTTTGACTACCCTCATGATTGTTTGACTTCCTATAACTTTTCAAATTTTCATGACTCTTCATATTTTGTACATTTCCTTTGGACTTTCACTTTACAATAATTTACATAATCCACAATGATGTGACATGTGACGACTCATGACATGACATGAAATGACACTACTGACATGGACTTCTTGATGATATGGCAATGTTAATCCACTTTTGCTTCTCCTTGCTATGTGTTTCCATAAGGATGGTATTCTATCCACTTCCATATGGCTTGGAGCTAAGGAGTATTCAATGTTATCAAGTCTTGAGATGTGGTCGCAAACTGGTGTCCCTCTGCTCTCTCTTGATTGATCAACTTGCATGATCAACGACAAAGATGTATTTATGTATGTTTCCATTCTTCATCATATTTTCATGGTATGATAGGGTACCTACATCTATAATTCACTCATAACGAGATGACATCAGTCTGATAAACCCCTAGTCTAATATGGTGCATGTTGATCCATTGACTTAGCCAGAACTGGGTGACAGACTAAGAGAGAGGCTCAGTGACTGCACAATTGCCCAACTTAGGGAGTCAAGCATGAAGCTTAACCCTTGAGACTGCGTAATGCACAGTTTAGGTTGGACCGAGGAAGAAAATTGCGCAGTATAGGAGCTCAGTGTGGCAGGTTGAGGGGATGGGCATTGGTTCAACCTGTTACGCAGTTCTGGAAGACAGAGGGGGGTTGGGTGATTGCAAAATTGCACAACTCAAGAGCTCATGGGTTGAGCTTGAGGTCAAATATTGCGCAATGCACAGTTGAGGCCAGGTTGAAGGGTTGAATTGCATAATTTTTTAGGCCAAGGACCAGGCTTGATCACTGAAACTGCATAGTGCATAGTCTTGAGAGGTAGGAATAGCACATTGTGCAGTTTCAAGAGGCAGGGTCATAGCTAGAGGGTTGAGACTGTGCAATGTGCAATTAAGGAGGGCCAAATGAGGCTAAGTTGCTTGGTCATAAAGCTTTCAGAAATTGATTAAGTGTGGGATCAGTGAGGCTGATGTGAACAGTAATAATACTTCGACTGTGATCACAAACCTAGAATACTTGATGACACAAAAACATAGATCATCCATGACACATGAAAAACAATCTTCCCCTAGTGTGACAACTTTGTGACAAGTTATGAAAAGTGCGACACTAAATATACACTTCGTGAAGACCGTGATGACAGTTGTGCAACAATGCTTAAAACTTTGGGAATGAGCACGACAGATAGTTATATGGTAGGATCAAATAATTTTCAAAAAGATAACCCCTTGAAACCACCAATAAAAGCTTATACACATCATGCAACACTTAACATATGAAAAGACAACATCTTTTCTTTTCTCACAAAATTGACCAAAATACTTGAGAAAAGACATGGGATGGATTTCAATGTTTGCGATGACAATATACAAGATCAAGGTAGGCTCCGAAATTTGGTGCAGGCAAAATTTTTGGATGGTGTTGTAGCAATGACAACACTTGGTGACACATTGATAGAATTCCAACTTCTTTGTTGTTGAAATGAAAATCATTGGGGGCTTCTGATTTATTTTTCCCTTAATTAAATTAGAAGAGAAATTGTAATTTCATCTCATGACAACTTGTATTAGTTAACTAAGTCAAAATGCCTAATTTAGCGTAGGAAAAATGAGTTGAAGGCTAGAGAGGAGGCATGTAGAGTTATCCCCATGATTTAAGGGGGTCTAGTTATAGTTATGTATGAGTTGTAATTAGTTAACTCAATTAATTGAGTTAAAATTAGTTTAACTAGTTCTAACTGAGAGATGAGCTAGTGATAGGTCCAGTGAATAAAATATGATTTAATTCACAAGTAGTGATCAATCAGTTAACTAATAATTTGCTATAAATAGTTGTTGCATGTTGGTTCTAAGGAAGGCCCAGTTGAGACTGAGGTTAAATGGATGATAACTATCAGTTGTATAATTAGAAAATTGTACATGTTAGTTATAGAGTCATGTGGAGATCAAGGATGTATTGCACAATTAATTGGAAATATTTTACTATTGAATAGGGGCTTAATTCCTCGAAGAAGCAGGCTTAGCAGAGGTTGAGAATTGGATAAGTAATTCGCTGATTTTTCCTAGATCAGAGTGAGATAGTTGGCAGAATGCGATAAATTCTCTGATAGAAAAATGATCCAGGTGGATATCGGTGGCCACCCACCTATTTCATTTGGACCCGCACCATCAGTTCTTTCAGTTTTTCACTTTCATCACAACTTACTATTTTTAGTAGGTTTTCGGTTTTTGAACTTTTAGAGTCGTTTGGAGGCCCTAATGATCCAGGTGGATATTGGTAGCCACCCACCTATTCCATTTGAAACACCACCATGAGTTCTTTCAATTTTTTCAGTTGTAGCACAACTTACTATTTTTAGTAGTTTTTCGGATCCTGAACTTCCGGAGCCATTTTGAGGCCCTAAACGACGTTTTTTGGGAAAACCGAGAGCAACGTAGGTCCATGGATTAATGTTACTTACACCAAAAGTTGTACTCCTTGGATAGATATTTCTAACGAGCTATGATGCGCATGAAACGAAGATCGTATGCCAAAGTTACGTCCCCAGCAAGTTGAAACACCAATTTACTCAAACGGGGCCCATAGTTTTGGCGCTCCATCTCCTATGGTTAGGTTTTTGGATGTTTAGGGTTTTGAATTGTTTCTCAAAAATAAATAGGCCTTCGAGCCTCATTGTAACACAATTTAGAGGCATGTAGCTGCCACATCTCTTCTCAGATATAAGCTAACATCGCCCTAGCTAGTTTATTTCCATTTTCTCTATAAACATATTTCAGTTATTTGATATTAATGAAATGAAGTATTATTTCCACTGCATATTTGTGTTTATGTCTATTTCTGTATTTTATTGCGTCCCTGCATAAATGTGGAGGTCAAGGATGTTTTGCACAATTAATTGGAAGGATTTTACTATTGAATAGGGGCTTAATTCCTCCAAGAAGCAGGCTTAGCAGAGGTTGAGAATTGGCTAAGTAATTCGCTAATTTTTCCTAGATAAGAGTGAGACAGTTGGCAGAGTGCGAGAATTTCTCTGATAGAAAAAAAATTGTATTGTTTCATGGTCTTGAATTTCTACAATATACAAATAGCAGGGTTTTAGGAAGTTTGCTTCCCCATATACATCTTGTGTTGTGTGATTGATTGTCTCTCTCTTACTTGTTACGTGATTGTGCGATCTTGTTTTGTTTCCGCAAATTGTAGAAGGATTCAATATCTTGTTTTAGTACATTATAAGATCGGTTTGAATCCCATTGTTAGATTTTATACATGGTATCAGAGTTCCAGGAATCACAATAAGAAGAGAAGAACAAAGTTTGTTTTGATCAGGTTCGAATTCACATATTTATTCTTCGGGATCCAGCGATAGATCAAGATGTATTTCAATGGCTTGAGACTCGAATATGCAATTGAGGGAAATTCAAATTATATTGCATGGAAGGACATGATGGAAGCAATGCTCAAGGAAAATGAACTAAAGGCTTTCATAGATATTGATGTCTTGCAACTCGCAACAGTAGATTCTCAACTTCTTGATGCATGGAAGAAGAATGTAGCAAAGGTGATAAGGATCTTGTCAGAGGGATTTTGATACCACATTGTCTCGAGTCTCCACGGGAAGGCGACTTCATATGCTATGTGGAAGGCCTTGACAGATATCTATCAGAATAGAAATGACCACAGGAATATGGTGCTAAAATAAAAGCTTAGGAAGATCAAAATGGAGGAGGGCGACACGATCCAAAAATACTTGAAAAAGTTCACTCAGTGTCAAGATGAGCTTGGAAGCTTTTGGATCATTTTTTCCTTTGATGATTTAGTGAGCCTAGCCCTTCTAGGGCTTCCCAAGAGCCGGAATAGCTACCAAAACTCTGTTAATTGGAGGGAGAAGCTACGAGAATGGGAGTGACTATGGTCCGATTTGGCACAAGAAGAAATTCGGCAAAGCACCAGAGATGGATCCTCATCAAAGACTTATGATGATGAGAATTGTGCCTTGGCTGGCAAGGCGAAGAATGTAAAAGGGAAGGTGTCCCATTCCAAATCCAAGACCGGAAAGGCAAGCAAGAAGTGAGACTTGTCAAAGGTAAAATGTTTCCACTGTCATGAGCATGGACACTATGCCACAAATTCTCCACAATATAAGAAAAATAAGAAGGCCTTAAGAGGAGAAACAAGTGGAGAATTGGCTTCACAGTTCAAGTTGGACTTCACCCTCATCGCATGCATGGTGTCATTGGTGATGGGTTGATCAGGTGCTCAGTTTTATGCTAAAAACTCAAAGTTCTCAAATTGTCTCGGAACCTAAACCACTATGTAGTGCCCATTATTCTGAATCTGATGCACTTTGTTTCATGACAAATGGTCGACGTATGCTCCCAGAAACACCATCTGTTTGCTTTGCTAAACAGGAAAATTAAAAAAAATGACTGCTGACGCGGCATGCTGACTATGCAAGGTCAAATGTTGGTTAAAGTTATTCAGCAAATGGTAAGCTGCCAAGTGGTAGCACGACACTGATCTGAATTGTGGGTGACGTGGTGTGATTTTATTGGATAATTTTGGGGCCAATTGGGGGAGGACACATGGTGCAGCCTAGGGCCGCCACATGCCTGCCCCAAGGTTCAAAGGTGTTGTAAAATTTTTGGGTCAAGTCTGGGTGGAGGTGCTAGGGTTCAACCCCATGACCTCCCACCACACAATAGAATGATTTACCAGCCCGCCTGTTTGTTAGATCTTCACATGTATATGTGTCAGCTTATATTTAAATACAACCATTGTTTATGGCGGGGGTAAAGTGGGGCCAACCCCTGTCCATAGGACTATCAAAAAATTGTACTTTATTGGCTTCTTATCAAACAACTCAGTGTAACTGTTTCAAACCACTTCTAACTGAAGCTTAGCCTCTTCAGTTTGAGAGGGCTCTCTCAAGGGGGTTTTATGATATTGAATAATGATAGTACTAGATGGCTAACTCTATGGAAATTGTAACTTTTTTTTTATGATTGCAGGTTGAAAAGAATCCAGGCTTGCTACCATTGGGCTTATGGAGTCAATAATCAATATTTTCAGTGACAAAGGTTCTTCAACATGGAAGCTGAGGCAGATAGAGGTCTTTAACAGAGGCAACTCATACATAAAACATAGGAAAACACAGTCATTTCATCACTAAAGGAAGTCAGAGCATAAAATTATGAATTCTGAGTAATAGAGATGAAATCTACTGCAAGTGATAAAACACAAAGGTATAGATCAATAACACATCAAAAACATCATGAGAATTTCAGGTCTGTCAAGAAGAATATCACTTTGTAGCACTAATATAGGTCAAAAATATAAAAGCAGCAGTTTGGTGCAAATGTTCTCCAACCTCTTACTACTTCGATGCTTTGTATTTAAATAGACATTCTTTACAACAAGGATGATCTTCCTAGTGGCTAGATCATCGAATTCTCCTATGACACCTTACATAACTGAAATACATGACCTCTAACAGAAAATAGACAGCGACGCCTTAAAGAAACCATCTCCTAATAGGACTCTAACTCCTATTTATTACATTGCTCTTATCCTATCTATGAAATAGTTACATGATGGTTACAAAATAAATATCACATGCTCGAGAGACACATGACCAAATTCACCTCCACTTTACATATTTCAAATATCCCTAGATTTGTGGAGCATGACCCTGTTTTTTAGGAAAAGATGAACCTTATCTTCAATGTTGTTTTAGCTGATGACCTGTCTTCATGGCACTCCCTTTGAGTCATAAATATCTGATAATAAGCTTCATTGACATGTTGGAGGTCTCCAGCTGGCCAAAATTGCCTTTAAGATGTTAAAAAATCTTCAATAATTGCTCGCTACGAAAACATGACAATTTCGTAGCGAGTTTTGGCAGCTTGGAAAAAGTGGCTTCTGCATCCATTTATTTCACTCCTTTGTTGTTCCATCATGTTAATCAAGTCATAACACCTTACCACCATGAATCACCCTCATTGAATCCTACAAAAACTGACTTTAAAAACAAAAAGGATGCTATAGGTTTTTTTCGTAGCATATTCCTACCTTTAAGCTCGAGGAACGCTACAAAACTATGTAAAAACCCAAAAATTGTCCCTTTCAAAACCGTCTTCAAAAAATGACCTCCAACTGAAAAATATTGATTCTCTACATGTAATGAACCTTCTAAGGCATATTCAATCTGAACTTATTCCTCTTGTGGTATTTCTTACTCATCAACAATCAGTTGAGCTATAGGCTCTTCTACCACAATCATTTTTAAACCTTTCTTTTCCAGCTCTTCATGAATCAATTTTAATTGCTCTTGAAGATCTTTCACTTGGTCCTTCAATTTCCTATTCTTGGATTGCAAGTGCAGGTTTACCTTTTTGATGTTCTTGGCCTCTATTCTTAGTGGTTGAGTCCACTTTATCAGCTTTTTTGTATTATCCAAGGTCTTTGAGACACTTGTGACTTGATCTTCCCAGATTATTCTCATTTGTTCAAACTGAACCCTTTCAGCTCTATGCTTATTTGCCTCTTTATTCAAGACTAATATCTCTTCCCCTGCCTCTTTTAAATGCTCATTAAGGGTTTCAACTTCTAATTTTTCAGTGATTTTCTCTTTACCCTTCTTTTGGTTGATAGCCAACTCCTCTTTTGCAGGTGAGGAGAGGTCTATGATACTTGGTGGTGGCTGAGCAGTTTCACTGACCTTATGAGTCTCTTTTCTGCTTTCCATGATATTTCTTACATGTCTTGTCATTGGCTTTCTAGGTTGCAACATGAAACCATCATCATCACCTGCAAACTCTAACTTTTTAACTATCTTTCCTTTCTTTAGCTTTCTTCCTCCATCTTCAACATCTTCAACTTGGACAATAGGAGTTTCTTAAATATCAATTACATGCAAGATGTCTTCTAAGTTACCCTTAACTACTGTTTGGCTCCTAGTAACTCTCTTGCTGCCATGTTTGCTAATTGTTGGCTTCTATTTTGCAGGTGTAGCTTTGGGTGTGTCAATATTTTGCAAAGGTTGTGTCTCCATGCTCACTGGTTCTAACTGCTCTGCCACTGTTGGTGATGAAATATCTCTATGTTTTGGAACTCTTTTAGCAGTGACAACATCTACTTCAAAACCACTCATGAACAGAAAGGATTTCCAATCTTTGTCTAATCTCTTCAACTCCTATAACACCAACAACTTAATCAAACCATGGTGAAAGAGAGAAGTTTCATTTCCTTCTTTTTTAACTTGGAGCTTATTTGAAATTTTAGTTAGACTTATGTATAAATAAAAGGGCAAGTCAAGAGACCTCTTACCCACAAAATATAGCAGAAGCCTAAGGTGGTAGGAATAGACCATGTGAAACCTTCCTTCACAGGTGAAGTACTTCGGAATAATCATCAACAACTTTGAATAGTTGTCCTTCATGTAACTCATTGGGATATCATTTGTGAGATCAATTTCACTATGCTATGATTTGATGAATTCTTTGCAGTCCTGCATGGTGAATTTGATGCATTAAAACCATTGTTACCCTCCTCTAGGGATTCCTGTTGATGTTGCAATGATGTCTAGTGTTACTGTGAGGTTTAGCATTCCCACCTTTGAAGCTGTCCCAGTGAAACTATTAGCAAAATCTTTAGAAACCTGTAGATGACAACCCTGCAGCCTTTGGCATAATTGCAAACAACATGTTCTTCTAAATACCTCCATGGAAGTTGGGTCTTCCCTGAGAAATTCATGTCCATGGGCTCATACATGTGGCAGTGACCACCTTTGTTGGTCTTCTTCCTTGCAGCCATGGTGAATTTATATGTTCTCCGGCTCGCTTGCTTGATGACACCTACAACCTTTGAATCTGCCAGCAACCTGCTTGGCTAGATGAAGCAGCTCTCCAGAATTCAATAACATGCAAATATGAAGCGGAGAATGACAAAAAGACTCAATTGGGTAACGTTTTATGGTTTCGATGACAACTCATGCCTTAATCATGACACATGCATGCTAAAAATGGTAATGATGACCTCAGACATGACCTTGTACTTTTGAATTAACTCTAACAGACTCGAATGACATCCACCCTAACTCCTCCAATGATTAATTGACACTTCACCTCAATTTTTACAAGACAGACATAAAAACTATTTTTTTGTAGCGTAGCTAGTTCATTCTCTGATAGTTTCGCTACGAAACTATTAGGCAGTTTCGTAGCGAAAAATGCTATTTCATAGTGTAAAACGCTACGAAAAGAGGTAAAACTGGCTAAAGTGTCCTTTTCAATTTTAAATGTTAGGGAAATGAAAACTGACAAAAAATGATGGCTGATGGGACATGACATGACTTGAATGGAGGTGGATTGAGATAAAATGGAGGTGGTCTTGAACTTTAGGATAGGTTAAATATGAAAAAAATAAAATTTCCTATACCAACTTGAGACCTTTGATAAATGCACTGTATGACCATGTCAAGTAATTGTTTCACATTTTTATGAGTGATAACAGGACCACATGCCATGGCCACCAACAAGATCTCCAACGCTAATGCGGAGGTTTAACCATAAACACGATTTATTAAACCATAATCCAGTTTCACTACGCTTAATCCAGGTTTAAAATACAGATTAACTTAAGCACGTAGTTAGCACTTAACCACGCTTAATTAGTGCTAAGACTTCACTTACTTGTGAATTAACTTGTTGGACCTCTGGATTTGGTAGAAACTGCCAGTTTTAGTTGCAGTTAGCTAGTTTAGGGCCTGAAATAGTGGGAAAATTTGAAAAGGCCATAATTTTTTCTATTTTCGACCAATTCAGGCCCAGAAAGAGGCTAGTTGACCCTTTTGAACCATTATTGACTCATTGGAGCAGGTTACAAGAGAAAAAGAGAATTGTAAGGAGGTAAATTTGACAATTTTAGCATAATATACAGGCCAAAGCCATGGAAGCTGGACCAAGGAGATGTAGCCTAGGAGGGGTGAACTCATTCATCAAATACCTGTGTTAATGTTATGCATGGTGATATTCTGTACTTAATTTGTTGTTTTTCAAATATTTTTTTTATGTTAAATTTCTCACTAAGTTGACATGAAAAATACTCATGAGACTTGATAATTTGTAATAAAACCTAGACCCTTAAGCACACATAAGACATTTGGTTATAAAATCTGAAAGGGGAATTAGCTGAGCATGACCAACATCCTCCATTCATATCATTTTTGGTATCAGAGCTTGAGTTCTTTAGTTTTTTTTGCGCAAGAAGGGATCTAATTGTCTGCAAGTTTGTGTCATGCTTACAAGGTTAAAACTCAAAAGAGGAGAAGAGAAGCTAGTTGAGAGCCCTGCAGTTGGGTCAAGAGGAAGAAGGGAAAGGGTGCCAAAGTCTTCAACACCATCAGATCCTCAAGTTGAAGTTGAGTCTTCAGTGAGAATGTCTCATGAAGGATAACCTATCATGACATAAAATGAGAAAGAATTCAAGAAGGCATTCTTTGATATGACTCAGATGGTTACAGTCCTCTATGAGGAAAGGAATGTAAGGATGCAAGGAGCGAGTTCAAGGCCTCCAAGAGGAGAGGGTTCTCCAAGAGGAGGAGGCCATGGAGATGGTAAGAAGCCACCATCCACTCCACCATCATCCTCACCACCATCTTCACCTTCCTCATCATCATCTTCCACTACCACAACTCTTCCATCTATTCATACACATACGTCCAAAGGAGCTGGTAAATCACCCTTTCGTAAACGTGATGTTAAGTTTGAGCTTCCAATGTATAATGGAGAAGTGAATGCAAAGAATATGGATAATTGAATTTGTCAATTGGAGGTTTATTGCAGAATTCAGAACCTTCAAGAAGATGACATAAAGGTTCAATTGGCTTCCTTCAGAATGGATGGATCGACACTTGTATGGTGGGAAGCAAAGACACAAGAAGAGATTAAGAAAAATGGTAATATCTTAATGTTTTGGTCAAATTTTATTGCTTCCATTAAAAGGAAATTCTATCCTCTATCTTACATGAAAAAATCCATTATGCACTGGCAAAATTTTATACATGTGAAAGGGAAAAGTGTGCAAGATTATGATGAACCCTTAGTTAAACTGAGAGGGGGGGGGAGGGTTGAATCAGTTTAATACATTCATGGACATTTAAAATTTTTTATTCAACTCATTTACACCTTCATTTCATAAGCAGTTTAATACATAATGGATCAACAAACATAATGTGTGGACAACGAGTAATTTAACAAATTAAATCATCTCATCAACACTCAATCATCAAGCACATAAACAAAAGGTATAAGTGAAAACCTATAATCGGATAAAACCACATCTTATTATTGTTGTGATGCAAAGGCAAGCTCCAACTCCCTCTCACATCTGATTTTTTGTAGGCTCCAACGTATATGAGGCTACTACCCCAAATTTTTCAAGCTACAACTTGCAAGGAAGCTCCAACTCCCATCTACTTTCTATGGGCTACAACCCACAGGAGGCTCCTACCTCAACCATATACAACTGGAAATATATTAAGCTACAACTTGATATGGAATCACCATCTCCCTCACACTACAATGAAGTCATATGCTGATTTACCTGGATATCAACTCTATTTTTCTCCTTCTTTAATGCTACCCTTCCAGCCTTAAATCTGCTTCATATCAGCTCTAGATCTGCACAACCTCTCTATCTGCTTCCTCTCATTATTCCACTCTCTAACCTCTCTATGAATATTACAATAACATGATTTATAGAGATCATTTCATGGTTGTTTGCATTCTATATGGGAATATGAAGTGAACATGCATGACTCTTGCCTTCCACCCATTCATTTCCTCACTCAGCATATTCAAGATGTTACAAATATATATAATTATTATAGTTTCAAATGGATTTTTGCTTTGCCTAGGTGATTTTACTTTGCATCACAAACAATATAAAATAAATAATACATTTACAGTTACATTCAAATATTTCATTCAGCGCTTTCAGCTTCTTAGATTCCCCGTGTGTTTGTCCTTTTATGCTTGTTGTCCCTTTGTCTTTTGTGTTTCTGCAGTTATATTCCAACTGTGTTGTATGACCGCCTTTTTTCCCGACTCGACCCATGTTTTTGCACTTATCTGCACGAGCTCTAGGTCCTTTTTCTTACCCAAGAATTTTCTTGTTGTGTTCAAACTTTTATTTTGTTACCCGAGTCTTTTCTTCCACATTAAGCCTTTTCGTTTGAATCACTGTTGCAACACTGTTCTGCGCGAGCTCTTGGTCCTTTGTTATGTGTTCAGGTCTTTTATTTGTGACCTGTGGGGTATGGCCCACATAAACTCCCTTTTAACATGTATTGGAATACAACTTTTGAGTTAAATACAACATACATACATTAGCGATCAAACAGTGCTACTTTAAACCAGGCTACACATAAACCCAAATCTCTTGCATATAAGTGGAATTTCATGCTGGAGAGTCCCACAATACCTTGAACCAATAATAAAACATCGCATCTTGGAAAACTTACCAAACAACCTTAACAACGAGCTTATCATTCTGTCAATGCGAAGTTGCGTTGTAATCTCCACTGTAGATCTTCACCAGATCTAACGGTCTTGCTATACCTCTTTGTCTTATCGCAATGGCTCTCCTGGAAGTTTAATTCTTATCAATAACGCCAAACCATATAATCTGTGATGTGCGCTAGTGCACAATGCTGACACGTGGCTCCTCCCTCATCGCATCACATCCTTCCATCCTTTTTGCATCGCATCACAAACAACTTACCATACGGTGCGAAATATTAACAGTAACCTCTAAAATCTGTGATGTGCGCTAATGCGGAATGCTGACACGTGGTTCATCCCTCATCGCATCACATCCTTCCATCCTTCCCGCATCGCATCGTAAAAAACTTACCATACCATGCGAACTCTTAATGGTAACCTCTAAAATCTGCGATGTGCGCTAATGCACAATGCTGACACGTGGTTGCCCATCATCGCATCGTATCGCAACCAACTTAACTTGCGAAGTCATCTTAACTGTTCATCTCTCACCTTCACCTTTGCGATCTAATACTAACCGTATATTCACCTTCTTTGGAAATATTCCAAGTGTTCTCTGCCTTAGTCGATTTCTGTTTGTTTTTATTGTCGCCACTCTGCAACACCGGTCCCTCCATGCTACTCCTCCTAAGCTTGTTTTTTATTCTTCAACGCAAATCTCTATGAGCTTTATTCAATTTATAACAAGTTGATCTCTCTTGAGCTTGTTATTCTATTTGTTATTCACTTCGACTTGGGATTATTACTCTTGTTGCATGCCTTACTCACTACATTGTTGCACGCCTTACTTACTACTGCCTTGTCTGCCTTGCTTCTTAGCTGCCTTTGTTTCCTTTTCCTTTTTGATAGTTCAGGTGTTGCTCCTTTGTGCTCATTTTCCATTAATGACAATATTTCCAATAGTCTCCTCCTTTGGCATTGATGGCAACACTTCCTCCAACACTCTAATACTTCCTCCAAGACTTCCTCCCCTTTCATTCTGAGAGGTGTCTTTCTTCCTCTGCTTGATTTTCAGAAGAGCCTTTCTTCTTTTGCTTGCCTTTCCTCCCCCTTTGACATCAATGGAAAAGGGTTTCACATTTCCGAATGTAGTTTCTATCCTTGCATTTTCTTTTCCCACTTTATAGGCCTTCTTCTTTTGACTTTATACTTTTTTGCTCTAGGCTGGTGTATAATAGTTGTTGGGAGAATACTTTGGAAATTAATGAGATTGCATGAATGGAGGGCATGTCACCATATAGAATGTTCTGTACTTATATCCATTACTTCTTGATAGAGGTGATATGTGCTAACATTTTGAAGTACTTCTGTCATAATACTCCGATCTTGAGGGCCCATACCATACCATACTCTGTAGATCTTTACTAGCTTCATAGCTCTAGCTCTTCCGTGACAACTTTTATGGGTTTCTCTCCCCCCTGGAATGATGCTTTCTTGCCTGATACTAAATATCACTTGTCTACTGCACTGTTTTTGTTGCTTATATTGTAGCCTTTGCTGGTGAATTTCCATCATCAATTTTATTTTATTTTATTTTATTTTTTATTTTTTTTTCTCTGATCATATCAGAGAGTATCATCTATAGACACTACCCCTAGTTGTCTCTTAGATGTTCGAATGGTTCTCTAGCAAGAGGTTTTGTGAATATATTTGTTGTTTGTTCCTTTGTTAGTACATACTCCATCTTTACTATTTTCTCTTCTACTTGTTCTCTAAGGAAGTGGTACTTTATTGGGATGTGCTTAGTTTTCGAATGAAGAACTGGATTCTTTGATATACTTATTGCACTTTTATTGTCACATTTGATAGAAATAGGTTCAGTGATGCTTACCTTCATGTCTTGGAGAGTTTGTTTCATCCACATTACTTGAGTGCAATAACCTGCTACTTCTATGTATTCCGCTTCTGATGTAGATAGAGAGACAAATGTTTCCTTCTTGCTTAAACAAGCCACTAGAATTTCTCCCAAATAAAATGCACCTCCACTTGTGCTTTTCCTGTCATCCCCACAGCTAGCCCAATCTGCATTTGTATATGTTGTCAATGTGAAGTATTTTCCTTTTGGATACCACAGGCCATAATGTGTAGTTCCTTGTAGGTATCTAAATATCTTCTTGACTGCTAGCAGGTGATTTTGTATTGGTGCTGCTTGATATCTTGCCACCAGTCCTCATTAGGGGAATTGTGAGGTCTAAAATGTGCCTCCTAAGAAAAATGTACACCAAAAATAAACTTTATAAGAACCAAAAGGATTCAAGATGATGATGTCAACCATGGGGGATGATTCACCAAATTTGGAGTAAAAAGTAAAAGTATTAAAAAATAATAAAATAATAAAACTACTTTTTCAACTCGTATTTTCAACTTATCTCCCTAATTATTTACTCAAATTTCGAGCAGGAGTACTCTTTGGATGCAAAATTTAATTCCTCATCCAAGGAGTACCCATGTTGCATACTTTTGATTGACCCTGCTACAAAAAAAAAAATACATGAAAAAATGTGTTTACAATCACATTTTTCATGTATTTATCCTTTTTCATGTAGCAGTTTCCATCGAAAGTATGCAACATGGGTATGCTTTGGATGGGAAATCAAATTCTGCATCTAATGAGTGTTTCCACTCGAAATTTGACTAAACCCATAGGGAGATAAGTTGAAAATACGAGTTGAAGAAATAGTTTTCCTTTTTTCTCTCTAAAATTTGATGATGTAATCAAATCTTATTTTATTATTTCCATTATTATTTTATAATTTCCTTAGGAGGCCCACTTTATAACGTCTGTTCTAGAGGTAGTTAGGCATAGCAGACTTCCTATCATAGATCTGTAAAGTCTTTGATCTTGATGTAGGGGTTCTGGGTTAAATTAAAACCCTAGCATATAAACCATATATACTTCATTCAACATCAAAATATTCAACTCAAAAATGAACATGAAGGAAAGGGAGCCGCATAATAAAAAATTACTGATATTAAAACATAAAACCCTTTGGCCAAATATGAAATTGGGCGGCCTCTTGGCTCTCGGACCTTCAAATCATCTCTCTGATTCTCTGCACTCCTCACCTCACACTCTCCCCTTTCTCACCCTCATAAGCTACATATTTATACATAAAAATAATTTGTTCCAGTCCATAACTTTCTCCTCATAAATCTCGACTTAAAATATAATTTAGATTCATCTTATTTTGGACCCAACTAAGTCCCGTTTATGGAATTTCTCATCCCTAAATTATCTACCTAAATTAACTCCACTCATATCCTTATTTATTTAAGGGATATTTATAAAAAATCCTCACATTTATAATTTCTCTCCTAATTATTAAAAATAAGCAATTTAATTAATAAAATAATTAAAATATCTCACCCCCCTTATTACATAATTGAATAATGAAAATTTGGCTTTGATGCTCCTGCATTAGACTCCCCATGTAGAGAAGTTTCCATAGACTCCTGTCTATGAGGTCCGTCGCTTTTCTGTAATATTGTGACAGCTACAAGTCCTGATGACTTGCTCCCTCCAGGATTCCAAACTTTGTTCTGCCACTAATCCCTTGAAGTATCAACTCGATTTGATAACTCATTCTTCACTCTTTTGGTCAGACTCCATCCGCTTCTCAAACATTTTCTTTCGCCAATTCCTCAGAGTAATATTTCTTTGTCGAATTATTTCGTCTCCAACTGAGCTGAAATCTCAACTTTCTGCAATGGAAAATAATCAAGAACTCCTTCTTGAGTACAACTATAGTCTTTTATTTCTTTTATAGTAACAATTCTCTTGTCTGGTACTGTACCTGCATTCACCAACAAACTGTTAGTTTAAAAAAAATAAGACCTGTCGGTCTCCTTTGATGCTTCAGGCATCAATCTCTCATGATTGTCTTTCTGGACCTCAATAAATTCTGTTTAGAACTGCTGGCTGCTTCCATCTTCATCCTGTTGATTCACTATTTCCTTTATGTCCCTACAAACATAACTCCCTCACTATTTTTGATCTTCCACCTCAATGCCAAATAACTTCTGCTCGATTTCTCTAATTTCGACATCATATCTATTAATGTCATTTTCTATACCTACAGTTACATCATTATTTGAAAATTTATAACATTCATTCAACTCCATAAATGTTAAAAATATTTCATCTCTATCATGCATAGTAACGGTAATTTCTTCTGGATCATGTTCTGCAAGTTTTTCTTCGCCATCAGGTTCCTTCAGCCACCGTTCCAAGAATTCGATTTCTCGATGAAATATTTTCAACACTTCATCACTAACTTCACTCTTCCTCTAGCAATCTTCCTGAGTTGTCCTGGTTTCAACACCATTACATTGTAAACTTTCATCAGCAATTTCATTAAACAAATACATTTGTTTACCTCCTTGGAATTTTTCTTTGACATTTCCACTTTGCTCCTGCTCCACAATAGCTTCGACTTGCTGTCTTACCCCGAACAAGAATTCATCTATGATTTCTTCCTATTGTAACAAATCAATACCTTCCTTCGTTGAAAGGAATTCTCTACCAGACTTTACCTCAAGAGTTTCATTCTTCTTTGTAATAGTTCTATCAGACTACTCACCATCTTTCGCACATCTTGCAAACATACATAAACTGTGAGAAAAAATGTAAGGCTTCATGGCCTCATCTGTTTCTCTCGCCAACACTTCTTCAGATGCTTATTAACTATCCCAATAGTTCATGAGATCTTCCTCACTGATCTTGTCACCCAGAATTTCACCCTATTCTAGGCCACAAATGGAAACATCCATTTTTAACTCAGCCTCTCTAAGTTCTTCACAACTCAACATCTGTTCGAGCTTCCTTAGCTCTTCTGCCAACTGTATGTTTACCTGCTTTTCCCTCTTTGCATGTAGTCTCGGCCACTTTACCTCCTTTCTCATGGTCCAACCATGTGTCTGTTCTTTCACATTTTCCTGCAATAACTCCATTAACAATTCAAGGTGAACTATTATCTCAGCCTTCTCCCGGTCACAATCTTCATCTGTCAACTGTTCACATATGCCACTTACCTTGGCATTTTCCTTCTTCTTCCCTCTGTTGTGGTCTTCATCAAATCTTTGGAAATGACTACAACAGTCATCTTCCCGTTATTTTTGAACTGCATCTGTTCACGTGTGGAATTCATTTAATCCACTTCTCAACAATCCTTCACACTTGCCATTCATCAAAATGCAAGTTCTCCTCCTGCGCTTGGCTTCTCTTGGTTCTCTGTCTTGGAACCAGTCTCTGGTAACTCTCTTGCTTCACTTTGCTGCAAACAACACTTTAGAAATACATGTGTTACAATGACCAATTATTTGGGTGTCGAGCTCCGCCGATCATGCACCCCATTACGTTCGGACTCTTGACTTAGCTTACGACTCTTTGACTTCAGACTTACACTAATTTTTAATCTTGGATGAGAATACTCAATATTAACTCAAACTATCCAAACTTTCATTTGACTCTAACATATTTTTTCACTTCAAGACTCGACCCAATAATTATGGCAATGGATGTTTTGGCTTAATTCAAGTTATACAATCGTCCCACAGACATACACCCCTAATACATTTTTAGGATGTAAAATCTTCACCCTCTTTCATACTTCATTCTTATGAAAAATCATTTATTTCCCTTAACATTTCACATGATACCGAAGTCTTTAAATCGAAATGCAATCCACCTTTCCCAAGATTTATTTTATGATGAAAATAAAATAAATCATTTAATTTTCAACATTTAAAATACCTTTTGGAAATGAATTTTCATACCTTACATGCCCTTCAAGGTTATTTAATAAACCTCCTCTTCACAATTTCAACTCTCCGTATCTGTTAAAATTTCCTTTGATGACCCATGATTTCTTTCTCCTTACTTGGTGGACATTATGCAACAAAACAAAATTTCAAGCTAAAACTGTAGAATAAATGTAGCCCTGTTACTCTAGCAAATCAATCAAACTCAACCCCCTTTTTATAATGTGTGATTCAGATCCTGAGGATGATGCTCTGAAATTTAGTGATACTCTCGTCCTTGGATAAAGACAACTTCAAATCTCAAATGATAGTTGACCTCAACCTCACTAAATAGTATTCTATTCGACCTCTGAGGGAAAGCTTCTATATTTTGTTAGTAAGAGGCTCTCGACCTACCAAACCCAATACAATCAAGCTCAGAAATATAGAATTTTAATTTTCCAAACAAGGAATGGTTTACCTCAGAACTCGAGGTCTTTCACCTTGCCAAATAAATGCTTAGAGATCCAACAATTCTTGCTTGTCGAACTGATGTTGATCATGCCCAGGAAATAATTTATACTGAACAAAAAATAAGAAAGAACTTTTCCCTGCAGGACAGAAGAAATCAAGATTGTGTGGTAGAGGTTCCTTATTCCCACGAATCTAAGAAAGAATGCAGATCCTCAATATTTTAAACCGGATCTGGAAGCACACACACTCCCGTTGCTTCTACTCAACAATCCAGTGGTTAGTTGACACTTTCGTTGGTCACTGGAATTCCACACGCTTTGCAGATCTCATAGAAACCTTACTCTCGAAGGTCCATACTTAAGTTCACCACAAAGACCAATGCAACTCACAGATTTGGAAATTTACATTGGTTGAGATCCGATTCATAACTCAGATTTTAATGCGCAACTCTGATTTTTTTAAACAATACAAAGCTGCAACTTACATTAGTCGAAATCAATAATTTCAATTCACAAATCACATTGTTAACTTCATACTTCATTCAACGTAATGGCATTTTGATGTAATGTGGATACAAAGGAATTGGTACCATACAGGAAGCAGTTTTAAAAAAAATGGATGCCGTCTTGCAAGCCTGTGTTATGGTTAACGCAAACAAGAATTTTATTATCACTGTTATATAGCCATAGGCCCGTGCTGCCAATGGTGGCATTGGTCGAAATGTAGTACTGATTCAAGTTTTTTGGTGATCGGTTCTTCCCTTTCGTATCAGATCTCCTACCCAAATTTTCCTAGTCAAGACAAGCTTTGCAGGATCATTAATGTTAGATTGTCGAATATCTCCATGAAACCAATTTACAAAATAAAGATATCGATCATCCAAGGAAATTAAGATATCCATTATTAGCCCAGGAAATTCTGGCAGAATCCAGTTTTGAACCTTCAAATATGGTACTGTTACTGCAACCTCATGGCTCCACGTTCCATCTAGTAACTTGGAAAAAAAAAACGCACCAAAGTACTACTTAAAGCACATGCTACATATCCTGTGTCTTTGGAAGGATCATGAAGAAACCTTACCTCAAATGGTATATGTCTAGCGCTTCTCAAGTCCAATGTCTACTTTAATGAACCTTCAGGCCAACTATAAACAAACAAATGTCTCCCATAGAGGCCCTCTTCAACATGTTGAGGATTGAAACCTTTTGAAAAAAACTGATGATGCTGTAGAACGCACCATAATGCGCTGCTTCCTTTATTCTTCGTAATCTACATATCGGCATGAATTCCGAAAATTTAACCAAGGTATAAGACAATCACCATGATAAAGATGCTGGCAGGCAGCTTCTTTCCTGACTCCCCTAAAGGAATCACATCCTTACAGATTGCACACAATGCAGCACCACTTTCAATTTCATCTTGACATATTACAATCGCAAGTAAGCCCCCCGATTATATACTTTGCAGCTGGGGAAAATCCTCTATCTTTTTCGATAATGTCAACACCGACATGAGGGTTTCTCATGCAATACTAGCAGACATACTAGAAACCTTCAATGCTCACACCAGTCAGCCATGCAATGAACCTGATCCTTTATTTGTCTGACACCTTCATAGAAATTAACTTCACCAGAACTTGATCCATTTTGAAGGTTGAATAAGGCTTCTGTGTTCTCGTTTCTCACGTCCTCCTTGAAACTGCTTTGAATACTCATTCAACTCAATTAAATTGTTTTATCCGTAGTCTTACTTGTCATATACATGCAGTGAGTTGTGGTTAACTTCGACGCTGGTGGAAATGCTCTCAACGAGCTTTAAAACTCAATTTTTTTCTACTCCACTTCAAAAATCTCTGCGATGGTTAGCTTTAATGATAATGGAGTTTTTAAATTTGGAATGCACTCCGCCTGAAGGTCTCTACATGGATCAATCCATATGAGATGTCACCGATCCAAAGTGCCTCTATCAATACGTCCATGTTTATTGACAAATTCCCCCCTTTTCCCTTAATTCCTGCGTCCACAGCTTATACATATTTCCCACATATATATATTTGCAAATTCAAAAACAGGTATCTTAACCTCCCTCTGATACCAAATGATGCAGGGGTTCTGGGTTAAATCATAACCCTAGCATATAAACCACACATACTTCATTCAGCATAAAAATATTCAACTCAAAAATGAACATGAAGGAAAGGGAGCCGCATAATAGAAAAATTACTCATATGAAAACATAAAACCCTTTGGCCAAATATGACATTGGGTGGCCTCTTGGCTCTCGACCCTTCAAATGATCTCTCTGATTCTCTGCACTCCTCACCTCACAATCTCCCCTTTCTCACCGTCATAAGCTACATATTTATACATAAAATTAATTTGTTCTACTCCACAAATTTCTCCTCATAAATCTCAACTTAAAATCTAATTTAGATTAATCTTATTTTGGACCCAACTAACTGTCCCGTTTATGGAATTTCTCATCCCTAAATTATCTACCTAAATTAACTCCACTCACATCATTATTTATTTAAGGGATATTTACAAAAAATTCTCACATTTATAATCTCTCTCCTAATTATTAAAAATAAGAAATTTAATTAATAAAATAATTAAAATATCTCACCCCCCTTATTACATAATTGAATAATGAAAACTTGGCTTTGATGCTCCTGCATCAGATCTACATATGCGGATCCATCATCAACACATAACTTTCATCCAATGATCATGGGAGTAGACACAGGTTTGCAGTCTTCTATTTGGAATCTTTTTAACATATCTCTAAAGTATTTTTCTTGTGAAATGAATATGCCTTTGTTATTTTGTAGAATTTGAAGT
Source organism: Pinus albicaulis (assembly GCA_034641835.2). Lineage (NCBI taxonomy): Eukaryota > Viridiplantae > Streptophyta > Pinopsida > Pinales > Pinaceae > Pinus > Pinus albicaulis. Next base: position 1,424,595,139 of record CM076572.1, read on the forward strand.
CCTAGGTAGTAAGTAAGCTCTCCAATCATAGAAATCTCAAATTCTGACTTCATTTCTTTTGCAAATCCTTTTACTAACTCATCCTTGTTGCTACCAAACATGACGCCATCTACAGATACTACTACAATTAAGAGTTCATTTTCATTAGCCTTTATATATAGATTTTTGTCTACTCCTCCCTTCTTGAAACCTTTTTTTTGAAAGTACTTTTCCAGCCTAGAATACCATGCACGGGGTGCTTGTTTGAGACCATATAGGGCTTTCTTTAATTTTCACACATAGTCATGTTTATTTGCTAAAGAAATCCTTCATGTTGTTCCATGTAGACTTCTTCCTCTAGGTCTCCATTCAAGAAGGCAGACTTCAAATCCATTTGATATACCTTGAAATCATGATAGCATGCAAAAGCCAAAAAAAATCTAATTGCTTCCATTCTTGCTACAGGGGCAAAATTTTTATCATAGTCAAGTCCTTCGATTTAAGAGTATCCCTTACATATAAGTCTAGCTTTATTTCTGATTACCTGACCTTGTTCATTCATCTTATTCTTGAATATCCACTTTGTGCCAATGACATTTTTCCCAGCAGCTCTTGGCATTAACTCACAGGTCTTGTTCTTCTCAATTTGGTCTAATTATTCATTCATAGCATTTACCCAATGTTTGTCTTTGCTGGCTTCATCAAAATTCTTCGGTTCTATTTGTGACAACATGGCTAGGTACACTTCCTTAGTCTGTTCATCTAGTTGTCTTCTACTTTGGACTCATGCACTCTTGTCTCCAATAATTTGGTATTCAGGATGGTTCTTCTGAGTGTGTATCAATGGTCCTTTTGGGTTTATCTTTGTATCTTCTGTTGTCTTACTCTGTTCTTCATTTTCTTGATTCTCATCTTCATGATCATCTGGAGGATTGGCACAATTTTTGCTTTTGGTTTTATCTGGTAGATCTTCATTGAATCTCACATCAATGCTTTCCACAATTTTATGCAGTCTTTTATTGTAGCACTTGTATCCCTTACTCTTGGATGCATATCCCAAAAATATTCCTTCATCAGCTCTTGCATCATACTTCCCCAATTTTTCATCATTATTCTTTATGAAACATTTTCTGCCAAAGATTATAAAGTGCTTGATTGATGCTGATTTCCCATGCCATAATTCATATGGATTCTTGTCAAAGTTTGGTCTGAGATGAGCTTTGTTGAGAATATGGACAGTTGTATGTACTGCTTCTGCCCAATAGGTTTGGGAAATGTTTATTTCTTGCATAATTTCTCTGTCAATATTTTGTACTGACTTGTTTTGTCTCTCTACCACTCCATTCTGTTGAGGTGTACCTACACCCGTAAACTGTTTCTTTATACCACATTCATTGCACAAGTCTGCAAAATCATCGTCTGTGAATTCACCTCCTCTGTCTGATCTGGTGCATTTTAGTTTACATCGAGTTTGATTTTCTGCTAGTGCCTTGAATATTTTAAATTTTTCAAACGCTTCGAAGTTGTATCTGAGAAATACCACCCATGTTAATCTGGAAAAATCATCGATTATCAGCATGAAATATGATTCTCCACCTAGTGAATTTGTTCTTGAAGGTTCACAGAGGTCCATGTGTACAAGATGAAGAGGCTTACTTGTAGATAGTTGGTATTTATCTTTGAACGTTGTGCGAGTTTGTTTTCCCAGTTGGAAAGACTTACACATGGTATTTGGTGGCTTCTTTATTGTAGGAAAATCTCTGACAACTTCCTTTTTTCTCAGTTTGATGATGTGGTCAAAATTTAGATGTCCCAATCTTCTATGCGAGAGCCAAGATTCGTCAAGTTTGCTTATGTGGAATGCTTCATTCTTTTCTTCTAATATATAGAAATTAATCTCTGTTCGAACACCTTTGACCAAGGTCTTTCCTGTGGTTATTGACCTTACTTCACAATCTTGGGCTGTGGAAAGGACCTCACAACCTTTATCACACATTTGACTAACACTTCGCAGATTGGATTTTAGACCGTCTACAAATAGTACATCCTGAGCCTCTCCTCTTCCATTATTCAGGTTGACTATGCCTTTTCCTTTGATTTTCATTGCTTTATCATTACATAATGTTACATTCCCAGATTTCTTCTCATCAAAAGATACAAAATTTCTTCAGTCTCCAGTCATATGTTTTGAGCACCCACTGTCCACATACCATTGATTGTTCTGATCTTGAGAAATTAGAACCTGATCACATTTATTTAGTTTCATTTTCCATTGCATGTAGCTATTTGTTCTATAACCTTTCTGAGGAGATGGTCACAGTCTTTGAGAAGACATTTTTTATAATTGTGCCCATTCTTATGGCAGCTAAAACATTTGATTGTATTTCTGAATAGATTGATTACACGAGTGAATCCATCATTGTTCCTAATTCCCCTTGACTTTCCATACTCCAGTCCCTGTATATAAGTTCTTCACTCCATGGCTTTATGGTTGAACCCTTTACAACAAAAAAAATACCCATGGAAGTAGTATATGTCTCCGGCAGAGAGAGTTGTTTGAGTTAGTCTTTTTGTTTGTTGCATCTTTTGCTGGTTGGACTAGATTTGGTTTGTCTTACAGTATGCCGCAATATGTCCAGGTTTGTGGCAGAAAAAGTAGGTGAAGCTTCTTATAGGGGGAAGGAACCTCCTTTGACATCTTCTGAATTTGTTCAATTCATCCTTAGGAGTGTGTGAGCCTTTTGCAGTTGATTGATTCTTAATTTCTTTCTTTGTCACTTGAAGTTGCTACTTGTTTTTGTTTGTTTCATTATATATCATGGTATTGCTGGTTTCTAATTCTGTGGATTCCATTTTTTATCCTTCATTATCCTTTACAGCTTTTACAAAAATGATATTCTTGTTATCTTCTGCCTTGGATTTTCTGTTTTCTCCTTCATAGCCTATCCTAGCCTTTATATGAGGAGGTCTTTGAGCATTTAGCATTTTGTCCAAATGTCCAGAGCTTTTCATTTGAGAAATATTCATAGTTAATTAAATTTTGGCCTTTTCTAATTTCTTCCTTAGGCTTACCACTTCTTCTTCCAGTTTTTCTCGCTCTTGATTTTTCTCACTTATTTCTTTTCTCAGAATATTCTCTATTTTCCTTGATTCTTCTAGTTTAGTATTCAATTTAATAATATCTTCTGAATTTGGTTCAGTCTTTGCATATTTCAGAAGAATCTCTTTCTATTTCTTACTCTTAAGTTTAAGTCTGTCTATTTCCTCTAGGGCACTAATTAGCTCCCCCTCAAGATCTACCTCACCTTCTTCTTCAAATTCCTGGAGATCTTCCTCAAGATCTTCCTTGGCCATCAAGATGAATTTTGATGTTCCTTCTTCATTGGGGGAATCATTCGAGCTCTCTGATGCACTACTATCTTGTTGGGCATAAAATTTTCTTCTATTAAATATGTTCCCTTTCAACCTATTTCTGAAATTGGTTTTCTCTTTCCCTCTTGACTGATTCTCCATTTTCTTATGAGGACATTTAGATACATAGTGCCCCACTCTTCCATAGTTAAAGCACTTAAATGGAAGTTTACCTTTATACTTACCTGTGCCTTTCTCCAATATTCTGACAAATTTGGCCTATTCTTCATCAGAGCAGGAGCATGTACCTTCCTTCTCTTCTCTACACTTATTTGCCTTAAAGGTTGCCTCCCTCACATTTGACTTTCCCTTTGGAAGTCTCATCTCATAGGCCATCAAGTTTCCAAGCAATTGGTTCATGGTCAGTGTTTCCCAGTTTGTTGTTTCTTCTATGGCAGAAACCTTAGGGTTAAACCTGGATGGTAAAGATCTCAATATATTTTGTACAATTACACATTCTTTAATGGTTTCTCCTAGAGATTTCATGTTATTCACAACTTCTGCAACCTTTAAGAAGAAACTGACTACATCTTCATCTTCATTCATTTTTACATTTTCAAACTGAGCTCTATAGGCTTGCAGTTTGTCCATATTCACCTTTTTATCTCCCTCATGGATATTTTCTAAAGTATCCCAGATATCCTTAGCAGTTTCACTATGCATTACTTTGATAGATTTTGTTTCACATAGAACGCTCAAGAGTGCATTCATGGCTTTTGCATTAGCTATGAAATTTTTCTTGGATTATTTCTCTATGTTAGTATCCTTTGGAGCATATCCTTCTTCTAAAAGAATAGGGTTGCAGAAAGGAAGAAAAAATTGTTTTTGGGAGAAACACGAGCTATCTTGCATGATCAGGGCCTACCATTGCATTTGTGGGAGGAAGCATGCAATACAACAGTATTTGTGCAAAACATAAGTCCTCATCGGATACTTGGGTTGATTACATGAGAGGAGGATTTTTTAGGAAAGATACCAGATGTTTCATATTTAAAATTTTTTGTTTCATCTATTTATTTCCATGTGACCAAATATTCTAGGAAGAATCTAGAGCCAAAAATAAAGTTGGGGATATTTTTGGGGTACAATGATACACCTCACAACTATCCGGTGTACTTTCTAGCACACAAGATGACAATGGTCAGAAGAGATGTGAAATTTTATGAATACAAAGCCATGTTATTGTCCCTTGAGAGGGAGCTTGGGTTTCATGCAGTTAAGGAGCTCTTAGCTCCAAAGGATGAACCTCGTGGTGCGGAGAAGCCACAAGTAGAGGAAGAGAGAGTGGTAGAAACCACTCATGTAGAGCCATCCACAAGATATGGAAGGAAGTGCACCAGAGAGATTGAAATATTATTATTGGATGTGAGAGAGAATGTGGGAGCACCCACATCACAACGTAGTTTGAGAAGGTCCCCAGAGAAGTACAATGGATACACGACTCTTATGAGTGAAGGTTTTGAGATAGAACCATCCTCTTTTGAGGAAGCATTGCAACAAACAGTGTGGGTTGATGCCATGGTTTAGGAGTATGACTCCATTATCAGAAATAATGCTTGGGAAGTGGTCTCAAGACCAGTGGGAAAGTCAGTTGTGGGATCCAGATAGGTCTACAAGGTGAAGCAGACAACAGATGGGAGTGTGGAGAAACATAAGGCTATGTTTGTGGCTAGAGGGTTCTCTCAGGTGTGTTAGCGCTCAAATCTACCTCAGGCTGAAATGAGGTAAAACTCAAGGCTACATCAAACCGCGCTCAGCCTCGTAGCTAGCCCTACGAGGACAGGAGAGGGCTCTCTCCGTCAATCTCGATAAAATGAACAATAAGGTGCGAGATGACTTTAAAAGGGAACTGATTTTAGGCTAGTAAAGAGATAGGTAAGTTTGATTTTGATTTTTGGGTTTTCGCTGGAGAAATGGGAAAACAAATTTTGGGTCCGGGGATAAGGTCAGACATTTGCAGATTTCGAGTTGGGGCGAGGTAGGTGATTGTCTTGATGATTTTGATTGGATATACGGACAGATCAGACCGACGAGGAGCTGAAGAGGGCAAAGAAGAACTTGGATCCTCTTCAAACAGTCGAAAACATATAGAACTAAATGAATTCAAAGGCAGAGCATGGTAAACAATGGATTCAACCTCATCTACTCATTCAATTTAGTTCAGAAGCATATGAGAGGAATGGCATACATTAAACATGAAGAACTTACAGTAAACAGAGAGAAAACACCATCAAGAACAAAACACCACAAGGATCCCAACAAGTGCCACAAAACCTCTGATCTTTCCTTAGCCAAAATATGAAAAAGTATGTACAATGATATCAAAGTCTCCCAAGAGTCCAACCTCTCCAACCTCTGAAAATGATTGAGAAATTACAATATATAGATCACTCTAACCCCTTCTCACACCTCTAGGGGTCGAATTCCTCCTTCAGGGGTCAGTTTCAACAAATTCTAATCATGGAACTACAATCTAGGCAGCTAACAACTTGCCTCTAAAAGAGTGGAAACTGATTCATTTACATGATTTTCACTTTTTTAAGAGTGAATATTCTAGAATAGGTAAAAATGAACCAAAGTTACATGCCAAACATAAATTTACATCATAATAACTCAAAAATTTCATCCCCAAGCAAAACTGGTTCAAACTGGCCGAAAATCTGAGCTGGAAGTTGAAAATTCAGCCAAAAATTTAAGTGGGTCGCATGCCTGAAACAAGTGGGTCGCATGACTTTCAGCCCGATTTTGAAGGACTTCCCGGCATCCAAATTGAGCTCATGATAGCTCGTTGGAAAGCCCTGGATGTTGGCTATCCAACCCAAGTGGAATTTTCCAATGTTAAGTTCATTTGACCCTCCAAAACCTCATTCTCCCAGAAGTACTTCCTGCTGGTGCAAAAGGTGGCAGCAAGGTGGTTTTTATGGTGTTTTTGAGCTTTTTGACCATCCAGAACCTGATGAAATGCTTCGGTAATGCCTGAGGATGCATAAATTACCATGGAAAATCCAAAAATGAAAAAATTTCCTTCAGCAAGTGTCCCAAAAAAAAGTGAGCATATGGGTGTGAGACCCACTTAACTGAAAAACCTGTTTTTAGACCAAAAAATTTCAAAATGACAAAATTTTCTCCGAATTTGCTCAAATTCGGAGCGAAGATCCTCCATCATGTATCTTGCTCAATCAACGAAGCATCGGCCAAAATCCGGAGTGGATCAGGCCTTTTTCGCCGTTTTAGTGCTTCGCTCAACCTCCTCTTCAGAATCTTCATTCTCGCTTTGCAGACATGCATGCGAGCCCAATAATGTCCTTTCATGTGACGAAGCATGTCTTTGTTTCTATCATGATCCTGTGAATGTACCTACGCTGATGAAGAAGGCAAGACCCCTTCCACGCCATGTGGAGATAGTACTCGCGCTGCTGATGAAGTCAACGAGACCCCTTCCACCCCATGTGGAGATAGTACTCGTCGTGATGCTGCAAACAAAGCTCTGTGGCCTCTCTAATATGTTACCACTACTGGCGCACTGCTATGCTCCATCTCAGTACATCAACCTCAACGGTTGAGTCACTGTCCTGCTCATATCCTTGCTCATAAACTGAATCCGTCTCTGACATGGCTTTGAACAAGATATCGGCAATATGTGTGTTGGTATAGGTGTAGTGAAGGCAAAGTTTTAATGTATGTCCAACACTCAATAGATATCACCCACTGCCAAAGTATCATAGGAAAACAAAATTACAATGAAGATGGCTCTACTTTAATGGCATAATAACTATCACTGTTTTCAGATTGCAAGTAGGTTTGACAAATGACTACCAAATGAAAATGTGTAGTCAAGTTTTAATAATGGCCAAAAATCTGTCAAAGGATTGTGTTTTATGTAATGTAGAATAGGACCATCATTGCAAAGACCATATGAAAGACAAAATGAACATGACAATGGTAGTCGAATGATGATGACAACAGTGATATAGTGATGGAGGTTAAATACAAGTCAACATGAAAACTGTGCAAAACATGAAAGGGTATAATAGCAATGATAAAATGATGACTGAAGGCGTGAGGGTGACATATACAATGCACTAGGGTGTGAACCATTCAAAAGCTTCCAAATTCTTCATAAACTGCCCATACAATTGAAAACCCTTGAGGAATCATTTGCATGGTGAATGTAGGGTTTGCACAAATTTCTCCAAGCATGGTTAGTTTCTTCAACATCTATGACATCCCGACTACATTAAAAATCCATTGGGCGATGATAAAAACCTGTTTGTACGCCGCCAGAGCTAATTTGAATCGAATCTAGGCGCCCAACGCAATTTTCTGAGTTCTGTTTTTAAGTGGGTCGCATCTCCCTCAAGTGGGTCGCATGCCACAAGTGGGTCGCATGCGTTCAAAGTTACACTGGCCAAAACACACAGGTGGGTCGCATCTGCCAAGTGGGTCGCATCCCCCTCAAGTGGGTCGCATGCCTCTTGCCACATAGTGAATTTTGTAGGAAGCTTTTGGAGGCCTTCCCGGTGTCCAAATCGAGCGTGTGATAGCTCGTTGGAAAGCTCTTGGAGTATAATTTCCAAAAAAAGTAGAATTATGCAATTTGGATTTCATTTACCCTGTCAAAAATCAAATCTCCCAACACTAGTCAAAATGATCAGAATGAGGCTGCCTCAAGGCAGAGTGCTGTTGCAGTCAACTTTTGAAGGTCTTCCTCAACTCCAAAGTGAGCTCATGATAGCTCATTGGAAATTTATTTCTGTCTAGTTATCATTTGACTCATCATGCAAGTCATTTGGCCAACCATGCTAGGATAAATCTTGATTTTCCCAAGGTCACTTCAGAGGCACATTCAATTCTCCTGAGGCAACAATATTTTTGACATTTCTCCAAAACCATGATACCTGTATAAAACGTGAAGGAGGTTTTTCTTCCTTGTCATGTTTTGGACAAAAACCTCTCTCATTTTTCCAAATTTCATCTTTTATTGCTCTGAAACATCTTTTGAGTGAAACTTACCCCGCTGTGTGAAACAAGGAATTTTATCGAAATGAAGCGAAATGAAGGGGATAAGGGGCTTCTAAATTCTTGGGGAAATTTTTGGAAGTAGGGAGGGATGTTAGGAAGCAGGGGAAAGTGGAATCGCAGAGATTGAGTGAGGGGAAGGGGTCCAAAAGGGCAAAACACAGGCCTAGTCTAGAAAATTGCCAAGTTGTGGCAAGAAACTAGGGTTTGTGGAAAAATGAGGAATTTGGGGAATCCCAGTGATGGGAAGTGTTTAATAAGGTACATTAATGATAGGGGAAGGTGTGTGAACATCAGGATACAAGTTTTGCCGATGATTTGACCATCCAAGAGAAATTACCTCCAAAACCCTAGGAGAGGGAAATGGACCTTACCAAGGCACAACTGAAGCATGAAAAAGTTGTAAAATGCCCCAATGGAACTTGACATGATGATGAAAACCCTCTGAACGATGGTACACTCAGCTGAATGGTGACATGGACTGACATTTGGACAAATTTGAAAAGAGTGAAAACAAACCCTAGACCTAATGCCTAGTGAGCAAATTTTTCTTGAAGGCTCACTGAAATGACAAAATTTGACCTTGACACTTTAAAATCACTTTGAAAGAGCATGTTTGATCACTGGAGGAAGGCTGCAAAGGCTGACTCTAACATTGGCCCCAATGGGGATGGTAGCTCCAGCTCCGTGGAGGTGCCAAGAACGGCAGATCTTTGGGAGAGCAGACCAGTGCATTCATCCATTGGGCGATGGAATCATTATTTGAACGGATAACACAAAACCTTTGACACATTTATTGAATTAAAACTTGACTGAAACTTGACTCAAACCGACTCGATGGCAAACTGAAATAACTTGAAAAAAAATTGACTCAACAGACCAAACACAAATGACTCATGACTGACTTAAAACAAGAATTTACAAAGCTTTTTGAAAAAAGGCAGCAATCCATCAAGATTTGAAATCATGATGACAACCACCTGCATACTAATGAAATATGTACAATCATGTATAATTGGCTTTCCACTGTAACCAATCAAGTAGATGGCTTATTGACTGATTTCCCTGATCAGATCTGCTGGTCAACAATAGAAACTGATAACTGGGCATCCAAAAACATAGCTGACCATGATCTCCTTCATCACTGAACACTGCAATAATCACTTTCACTACTGACTGTAACAAATCTGCCATTGGATCCTGAAAAACATGAAGATTTACCTCCTACTGAAAAAACAAGGTGTCCTTTGCTTCTAATTCTGATCTTCCTTCATCATGTACTTCAATAACAATATGTTCCTGGGCTTCGAAAAACTCTGAACAAGTAGATGAGCAGTTCTCCTTTTCAAAGAACATTTCAAAACATGAAACATATGAAGAAGAAACTGAAAGGGAATCCTGAATGGTCTGATCTTCTGTAGTCTGAAAATATGGTAGGTCATCTTCATATGATAGCACAGCCGGATTTTCATTACAGTCATCAATCATGAGAAAAGAAACTTCCAATGATTCTTTAAGCTCAAACATGACATTTCTATCATCTACCAAAAATTCATCAAAAGAAACTTTTTCACTTTCTTGAACAAAAATTCCATCTTGCTTTTCATGAACTAACTGAATTACCTCTTTATGAAGACTTTGTTCTGATGAACTGAAAACACTTGGATCAAAAACTCTATCTATGGTCTCAACAGCAAAACACTCTTTTTCAAGATTCAGCACAAGGTATGCTTGGTTATTACAATTTGAATCTGAAATGGCTGACCTGACTGCATCACATTCTGAAATTGAAACTGGACTTACTTGCATGCTGTCTTCTTCTGTGGGCAGATCTGAAACAAGCTCTTCTCTCTCATCATTTTCAGCTATATGGACATCTTCAACCTGCTGATCTATAAGGCTACTTACCAGACTGTCATCCTTTTCTAAAAAGGAAGAAGTTTCACCATCACCTTCTTGACCATGTGCACACTGCAGATCTGTGTTAACTTGAGCTGGAACAAGATTGTTCAAGAGTTGATCTATCTCGTCTTCAGATAGAGGAGATAATACCTTCTGTTTTCTTTGGCTCAAACAATGATTGTCTTCATTGATTTCAAGTGAAGGAGTATACAAATTTTCCTCATACTGCTGATCCATTTTATGTAATTCCCGTTCACTGTCAACATGCAAAATGGCTTCATTTTCCACCGTACTAAGATCTTGATCCTGCTGCAAATTTTCATGATCGTCTTTATGCTGCTGAAATGGATTTTCATACAGGGCTTCCATGATCTCATCATCCATGAAATTATCATCTTCATAATATTTCTTAAGGCTTTCAATAAAAGTAGAAGCATGTTTGCAACAATCATGAACTAAATTTAACGATGGATAAGATACTTGATATCTTTCAATGAACAGGGCATGAAAATCCTTTAAACAATAAATACAGGCCAGCGGCAAATTTTCATACCAAGATTGGGTTTCACCTTCTAGAGTGGCTAGGAATATCTTCATCAAACAATCTTCAGGAAAAGCCACCTTCAACTTGCGAATATGCATGTGAAATCTAATCAGATGTAAAGCAGCATCCTTCTTACCATCATCTTTAAACGTAGGCAGATTCCTTGACCAATCTACCTTGGGCATCTTATTCGGAAAACCTGGAATGTGGTCTCGGCTCATGGGAGCGTATCTTCTCGTGATTCGGTCCATCTTGAAAATCTCACAGCTACTGATCTTGCTGCAGTGAAGTCACCATGAAGTATCGATTTCTGGATTTGTTCAGTGAATGAAGTCGCCAGGTGAATGTTTTCAGCCTTCTGATGTCTGACCGTTGTTCACCATCAACCATCAGATCTAAACTTGATACATGTACTGGGGCAATTTACAAGTTAAATGCTACGATTACAAGTTAAACCGGAGATCGACTGAAGCAGCGTTTATCTACTTCGCTGATGCATAGCACCAGCGTTTCGAAGGCTACCTGGCGTGACTTCAGACTCCGTCTATAACAAGCAAACGTTTTGAATTTCTCCCCAGTATGGTCGCCACTATGTTAGCGCTCAAATCTACCTTAGGATGAAATAAGGTAAAACTCAAGGCTACATCAAACCACGCTCAGCCTCGTAGCTAGCCCTACGAGGACAGGAGAGGGCTCTCTCCGTCAATCTCGATAAAATGAACAATAAGGTGCGAGATGACTTTAAAAGGGAACTGATTTTAGGCTAGTAAAGAGATAAGTAAGTTTGATTTTGATTTTTGGGTTTTCGCTGGAGAAATGGGAAAACAAATTTTGGGTCCGGGGATAAGGTCAGACCTTTGCAGATTTCGAGTTGGGGCGAGGTAGGTGATTGTATTGATGCTTTTGATTGGATATACGGACAGATCAGACCGACGAGGAGCTGAAGAGGGCAAAGAAGAACTTGGATCCTCTTCAAACAGTCGAAAACATATAGAACTAAATGAATTCAAAGGCAGAGCATGGTAAACAATGGATTCAACCTCATCTACTCATTCAATTTAGTTCAGAAGCATATGAAAGGAATGGCATACATTAAACATGAAGAAATTACAGTAAACAGAGAGAAAACACCATCAAGAAAAAAACACCACAAGGATCCCAACAAGTGCCGCAAAACCTCTGATCTTTCCTTAGCCAAAATATGAAAAATATGTACAATGGTGCCAAAAGTCTCCCAAGAGTCCAACCTCTCCAACCTCTGAAAATGATTGAGAAATTGCATCATATAGATCATCCTAACCCCTTCCCACACCTCTAGGGGTCGAATTCCTCCTTCAGGGGTCAGTTTCAACAAATTCTAATCATGGAACTACAATCTAGGCAGCTAACAACTTGCCTCTAAAAGAGTGGGAACTGATCCATTTACATGATTTTTACTTTTTTGAGAGTGAATCTTCTAGAATAGGTAGAAATGAACCAAAGTTACATGCCAAACATAAATTTACATCATAATAACTCAAAAATTTCATCCACAAGCAAAACTGGTCCAAACTGGCCGAAAATCTGAGCTGGAAGTTGAAAATTCAGCCAAAAATTTAAGTGGGTCGCATGCCTGAAACAAGTGGGTCGCATGACTTTCAGCCCGATTTTGAAGGACTTCCCGGCATCCAAATTGAGCTCATGATAGCTCGTTGGAAAGCCCTGGATGTTGGATATCCAACCCAAGTGGAATTTTCCAATTTGGAGCTCATTTGACCCTCCAAAACTTCTTTCTCCCAGAAGTACTTCCTGCTGGTGCAAAAGGTGGCAGCAAGGTGGTTTTCATGGTGTTTTTGAGCTCTTTGACCATCCAGATTTTGATGAAATGCTTAGTTGATTTCTGAGGATGCATAACTAACCATGAAAAATCCAAAAATGAAAAAATTTCCTCCAGCAAGTGTCCCAAAAAAAAGTGAGCGTATGAGGGTGAGACCCACTTAACTGAAAAACCTGTTTTTTGACCCAAAAATTTGAAAATGACAAAATTTTCTCCGAATTTGCCCAAATTCGGAGCGGAGGTCCTCCATCATTTGTCTTGCCCAGTCAATGAAGCCTCGGCCAAAATCCGAAGTGGATTAGGCCTTTTCCGCCGTCTTAGTGCTTTGCGCAACCTCCTCTTCAGAATCTTCATTCTCGCTTTGCAGACATGCATGCGAGCCCAATAATGTCCTTTCATGTGACGAAGCATGTCCTTGTCTCTATCATGATCCTGTGAATGTACCTACGCTGATGAAGAAGGCGAGACCCCTTCCACGCCATGTGGAGATAGTACTCGCGCTGCTGATGAAGTCAACGAGACCCCTTCCACCCCGAGTGGAGATAGTACTCGTCGTGATGCTGCAAACAAAGTTCTGTGGCCTCTCTGATATGTTACCACTACTGGCGCACTGCTATGCTCCATCTCAGTACATCAACCTCAACGGTTGAGTCACTGTCCTGCTCATATCCTTGCTCATAAACTGAATCCATCTCTGACATGGCTTTGAAAACAAGTTTTCTGCAATATGGATGCTCATATAGGTGTAGTGAAGTCAAAGTTTCAATGTAAGCTCAAAACCCAATCAATGTCACACATGTACCCAAGCATCAAAGGAAAACCAAAATCATCATAGAGATGGCTTTGTTTTAATGGCATAAACACTATCTCTGTTTTCAGATTGCAAGTAGGTTTGACAAATGACTACCAAATGCAAATGTGTAGTCAAGTTTTAATAATGGCCAAAAATCTGTCAAAGGATTGTGTTTTATGTAATGTAGAATAGGACCATCATTGCAAAGACCATATGAAAGACAAAATGAACATGACAATGGTAGTCGAATGATGATGACAACAGTGATATAGTGATGGAGTTTAAATACAAGTCAACATGAACACTATGAAAAACATGAAAGGGTATAATAGCAATGATAAAATGATGACTGAAGGCGTGAGGGTGACATATACAATGCACTAGGGTGTGAACCATTCAAAAGCTTCCAAATTCTTCATAAACTGCCCATACAATTGAAAACCCTTGAGGAATCATTTGCATGGTGAATGTAGGGTTTACACAAATTTCTCCAAGCATGGTTAGTTTCTTCAACATCTATGACATCCCGACTACATTAAAAATCCATTGGGCGATGATAAAAACCTGTTTGTACGCCGCCAGAGCTAATTTGAATCGAATCTAGGCGCCCAACGCAATTTTCTGAGTTCTGTTTTTAAGTGGGTCGCATCTCCCTCAAGTGGGTCGCATGCCACAAGTGGGTCGCATGCGTTCAAATTTACACTGGCCAAAACGCACAGGTGGGTCGCATCTGCCAAGTGGGTCGCATGCCTCTTGCCACATAGTGCATTTTGCAGGAAGCTTTTGGAGGCCTTCCCGGTGTCCAAATCGAGCGTGTGATAGCTCGTTGGAAAGATCTTGGAGTCTAATTTCCAAAAAAAGTTGAATTATGCAATTTGGATTTCATTTACCCTATCAAAAATCAAATCTCCCAACACTAGTCAAAATGATCAGAATGAGGCTGCCTCAAGGCAGAGTGCTGTTGCAGTCAACTTTTGAAGGTCTTCCTCAACTCCAAATTGAGCTCATGATAGCTCATTGGAAAGTTATTTCTGTCTAGTTATCATTTAAATCATCAAGAAAGTCATTTGGCCAACCATTCTAGGAGAAATATTGATTTTCCCAAGGTCACTTCAGAGGTGCATTCAATTCTCCTGAGGCAACGGTATTTTTGACATTTCTCCAAAACCATGATACCTGTGTAAAAAGTGAAGGAGGTTTTTCTTCCTTGGCATGTTTTGGACAAAAACCTCTCTCAGTTTCCCAAATTTCATCTTTGATTGCTCTGAAACAGCTTTTGAGTGAAACCGATCCCGATGTGTGGAACAAGGGATTTTGTCGAAATGAAGCGAAATGAAGGGGATAAGGGGCTTCTAAATTCTTGGGGAAATTTTTGGAAGTAGGGAGGGATGTTAGGAAGCAGGGGAAAGTGGAATATCAGAGATTGAGTGAGGGGAAGGGGTCCAAAAGGGCAAAACACAGGCCTAGCCTAGAAAATTGCCAAGTTGTGGCAAGAAACTAGGGTTTGTGAAAAAATGAGGAATTTGGGGGATCTCAGTGATGGGAAGTGTTTAATAAAGTACATTAAGGATAGGGGAAGGTGTGTGAACATCGGGATACAATTTTTTTCGATGATTTGACCATCCAAGAGAAATTACCTCCAAAACCCTAGGAGAGGGAAATGGACCTTACCTAGGCACAACTGAAGCATGAACAAGCTGTAAAATGACCCAATGGAACTTGACATGATGATGAAAACCCTTTGAATGATGGTACACTCAGCTGAATGGTGACATGGACCGACATTTGGACAACTTTGAAAAGAGTGAAAACAAACCCTAGACCTAATGCCTAGTGAGCAAATTTTTCTTGAAGGCTCACTGAAATGACAAAATTTGACCTTGACACTTTAAAATCACTTTGAAAGAGCATGTTTGATCACTGGAGGAAGGCTGCAAAGGCTGAATCTAACAAGGTGGATGAGATTGACTATGATGAGACTTTTGCACCAGTTGCAAGGTACTCATCTATTAGATCCATCCTTGCACTCTCAGCCCAAATGGGATGAAAGATACATATGATGGATGTAAAGACAACCTTTCTCAATGGAGTTATTGAGGAATAAATGTACATTGAGAAACTGTAAGGTTTTGAGACATTAGACAGGGAATCACATGTCTGCAGACACAAGAGATTATGGTATGGTTTGAAGCAAGCATTTCATTCTTGGTACACCATGATCGACAACTAGTTCACTAGGTTGGGATTCACTAAGAGAGAAGCGGATGTGAACCTATATCATATTGTGGTTGATGGTAAGATTTTTATTATTTTATTTTATGTCGATGATATGATAATGACATGTGATGATAAGCTCATAAAGTATTGTAAAGAGGATCTTGCAAGATAATTTGAGATGAGAGACATGGGGCTCTTGCACTATTTCCTTGGATTGGAAATATGGAAAAGAGATGGGGTGCTATTTGTATCTCAGGGAAATTATTCCAAGGAGAATGTGAGGAAGTTCCACATGGAGGGCAGCAAACCCATGGATATTCCTCTTGCAAGAAACTGGAGAAAGGGTATGCTACTTCAGGTGAAGTATTGGATGCTACTGTTTACAAGAAGCTTATGGGTTCACTCATGTATTTGGTGAACACACGACCTAACATATGCTACACATTTAACCAACTGAGTCAAGCTATGGTTAAGCCTACCAAGATATTTTTGAAGGCAGGGAAGCATGTGTTGAGATATCTTAGGGGCACTACAAAGTATGGATTATGGTATAAAAGGACAAAGGGAGTGAAGATTCAAGGCTTTCACTGATGCAGATTGGGCAAGGAGCATGTGACGGGAAGAGCACATCAGGAGACATCTTCAACATAGGATCAACATCAATTTCTTGGTAGAACAAGAAACATAGATCAATCGCACTTAGGTCAGCAGAGGAAGAGTACATGGCAGCCAGTTAGGCAACATGCGAGGCCATCTGGATGAGGAAGATACTTATTGGTTTATTTAGTCAGCAGATGGATCCAACGGTGATAAATTGTGATAACCAAAGTTGCATCAAACTATCAGTTGATCCAGTATTCCATGACAGGTCCAAGCATATTGATATCCAGTATTAGCATCTCAGAGATTGTGTTCAGAGGAAGATTATGTCATTAGAGTACATTCCCATGGAGGAACAAGATGAAAACATCTTGAGAGAGGCTCTAGCGAGAATAAAATTTGAATTCCAGAGAGGCAGGATCAAGGTAGCAGATAATCCATTTATTTTTGAGAGGGAGTGTTGAAATGACACCAAGAAATTGCACCCATTTGGGGCTTCTGATTTAATTTTCCCTTAATTAAATTGGAAAATAAATTGTAATTCCATCTCATGACAACTTGTATTAGTTAACTAAGTAAAAATGACTGAGTTAGCTTAGGTAATTTGAGTTGAGGGCTAGAGAGGAGGCATGTAGCATTTTCCCCATGATTTAGAGGGGTCCAATTACAATTATGTATGAGTTGTAATTAGGTAACTCAATTAATTGAGTTAAAATCAGTTTAACTAGTTCTAACTGAGAGATGAGCTAGTGATAGGTCCAGTGAATTAAATCTGACTTAATTCACAAGTAGTGATCAATTAGTTAACTGATAATTCTCTATAAATAATTGTTGCATGTTAGTTCTAAGGAAGGCCATTGATACTGAGGTTAAAGGGATGATAACTACTAGTTGTATAATTAGAAAATTGTACAAGTCAGTTATAGAGTCATGTGGAGGCCAATGGTGTATTACAAATTTACCTATTTTATAGGGGCTTAATTCCTCCATGAATGTGTGATAAAGGAAGTCTGAGCAGAGGCTAAGAATTGGCTAAATAATTGGCTGATTTTTCCTAGATCAGAGTGAGACAGTTGGCAGAGTGCGAGAATTTCTCTGAGAGAGAAAGCATTGTATTGTTTCATGGTCTTGACTTTATATAATATATAGATAGAAGGGTTTTAGGCAGTGTGCTTTCCCTATATAAATTTTGTGTTGTGTGATTGATTGTTTCTTTCTCTTACTTGTTATGTGATTGTGCGAGTGTTTTTGTTTCTGCAAATTGTAGAAGGATTACGTATCTTATTTTAGTTCATTATAATATCAAATTGAATCTTGTTGTTAGATTTTCTACATTTTTCTCAGTTAACTCTTCTACACAGGGCGCTATTTCTTTAGCGAGTATTGATTCATCGCGTATATTACTTTGGCTTACCAAATTAACCTGTGAATAAACATGGTCCTTTTTGTACCTTCTCGATTGAAAACAACATAAGGTTCAACAATATCACAATATTTCGAATTGGAAAAGGTAGTGAAGTTTGAAAGATTTCGATTTTTAGAATATAATTTTTCAACTCTGGTGTTGCTCTGCTACCAACAGACCTGGACAGTACCTCGACAAAGTCACCACAAGAACAAAAACATTCCTCCACTGCCAAAGAGCCTGGTCAGTACCCTGACGAAGTTGCTCGCTTCACCTCTCTATACAGGAATACTTTCTCTTTTGTCACTTTTGTCTATTTATTTATTTTTATAGGACTGTGTATTGACACTTATTCATCTTATGGGCAAAAGAGGGATCCCGAATTATTTAGAGAAGGAGATATTGTTCCTTAAGAGAAGCATGTAGAGACCTTTGATTTAGGTTTGATCATTTATATTTTTTCACCTTTTCCCCTTCTATTTCACTGGATAAGCGTGAAAACACCAAAAAATAAAGAACCAGCTATGGACATAAGGTTTTTCTGCATAGACAAAAGTATCATGGTTTGACCAAACTCTCCTCACAGATGGATGATTCATATTTTCCATTGAAACTTCATTAAAAAAAAGGTGCAAACAACACAAGGAAGGAGACTAAAGGTTAGCCAAATGTTGTAGTGTCACAAGAATCTTTTCAATTCAACCACACACAAAGAAACAAGAAAACACGTTCACACACGATGCTTAATTACATAATGAAAAAAAATAAAAAACCAAACAATCAAGAAATAAACGAGACTATGTACAAAGTGCAAGGCATAGCCCCAGATCATCATTGAAAATAATGTTTTAAGTCTTTGCCATTGACATGGAGAGAGTCAATCTTCCTATCTAATGATTGTAGATGATAATATGTGTGTTGGCCAATATTTTCGTGTATGGTGAACGGTCCAATCCATAGGGATTGAAACATAGCATGTTTCCCTTTCTCCTCATGGGATTTTTCCCACTTCAAGACTAATTCACCCACAATAAGTTCATTATTGCCTACAAACTTCTTGTCGAACCACCTCTTGATATGACTTCTGTGAAGAGAAAAAATTTCTTTTTCTTTCTATCTTTCTTCCTGCAGCTTGCGAAGAGTGTCTATCTTATGTTGAACTAATAAAATTGGCTTTCCCTAGGATTCTTGTGAAATATGGATGGAAAGAAATTAGTTTTCAGTGTGTGTCATATTCTTTCCACGACTAATCACATGCACAAGGGGGCGTCTAATCCAGGGTTAATGCAATGGGGTTTTATGAATGCTTCGACATGTATATATATGTATTGTAACATTGAAAATAATATAATGAAAAATCAATATGGTAGTCCCGGTTTTTGGATCCAGGGGAAAATATTTGGGTATATTTGTTTTATGTTATCGCCATTGTTTATTTTATGTTTTAAGAATTAGTTTACAGGTAATTTCTGTACAGGGTTAAAACAAAGATTCGGTATTAGAGTTGTTTCAGCTTCAAGGGGACGCCTTTGCTGCTGAGGGGTTTTTCTCGGGCCTATGGTAGACCTTGTTCAATGGGAAATCTACGGGATCGATTATGGCTGTTAGTATGAATCTTTTGTCGAAGTGTACAAAAAAAGACCACTTTAGCTATGCATAACTTATAGCCCTAACATCAAATGTGGCTGCCAATATCTTCAGATCTGCAGTTAGTTGATCAAGACAAGTGCTGCAAAAAACCAGATCTATGCATAGAGAGACATTAAGCAGTAAAAATAAGGTTTTGCTCCATACATCCAATAGACAAGACAAGAACAATATTTTTTGAAAGAATTTTTGTATTAAGGGCACTTGGGAGGAAAACAAGAAGGTGTTTCCAATTATCCTCAATGGGATGGGTTCTTGGAAGTCCTCAGCACTTCAGATCTAGCATTTCTCTCTCCTGTTGGTGTAGAAAACCCAGACAAAGATAGAACTCAAAGGGAGCTCACACAGCAAATAATGGAAATATGACAATGATAATGGCTCAAAGTCAGACCAAGAGTATAGATCCAGAGTGATCTAATAGGCAACAAAAGGTGAAGAATGGTAGGAGAAACCCTCCTATTTATAACAAAATATTGGGTCATTCTAGATCTTGGTGCATGATTAAAATAACATTAACCAAATCTAGATCAACCTTTTATGGAATATTTTATTATATTTGTTGGAGGGAAAAGGTATTTGACTTGGGTCAAATCCCTTTATTTGTGAATAATAAATAAATAAATGATTTATTTATCATTTTAAGGAAGTGGTTGAAGGATAATCAAGTAAATAATGATTTACTTAATTATTTATGGGTGATTTAGTCATATTTAACAAGGAATATTATTTAAATAATATTTAAATAATTATTCCTAGAAAATAATAAGATAAATAAAGATTTATCTAATTAATTTCTTTATTTTGGGTTAAACATGACCAGGAAAATCAAACAAATATAGGTTTGTTTAATATTTCCTTTTGGGGTTTCCTGTTTAGACCATAAACAACCTAATAAATGTGTTTTATTAAGTTATTTTACATAGTGAAAGCAATTTTACTTAGGTTAAAATTGGTCTTACATGGTGTACTTGGGTCCATCTAATGATAATAGGTTAGATGACCAAAAAATGGTGTAACAGATTGCCCCCCAGCGTGCGAGTGTTAGGAGCAAATCGTATGACCGAAGTACGTTGTAAGAACTCAATCACCAAACATCAAGAGGGAAGTCAGAGAGAGAAATGTAAGGTAGACGAGTGTGCTGAAGAACTAGACCCTGAGGAGACGAGACTCGCAGGTGCAACAAGTCTCTTTTTATGAGAGGGTACCTGTGCTAAAGGCGACGGGGGAGGCATACCTATGCCCGCCGAGACAAAGTACAAAAGAATAGTGTGTCCAGTAAACAAGGGACCGAACCATAAAGTACAACCGACATAAACATGAGCCAGATAGAAATACAATGAGGGATCCCATATACATGCTGTGCGTGGGATAACAGCTAGGACTTATACAATAATATCTGAGTACATGAGATACAAATACAACCCAAATGCCCCTTACAAGCGGGGAAGGGCTCACAAAATCTGACTGATACATGCAAATCAAAGAGGTGCTACAAGCAGCTAAGGCCGACATCAGCAAATATATGGAGCTGCATCGAAGGCTACAAGGAAGAGGTCATCCGGGCATGTGGGGGGCTACCTGCAGGGCCACCCCCTCATGAGGACTGAGACATCTCACACACACCCGGGCATCACCAATAGCTACTGCTGCATCACTGGACCATCAAGCATATGAATCTCGATCATGCTGAAAGGAGCTGGAGTGGAGAAACAATCAAGTCAAAGGGAAATGAGAGATCCCTTTGCCTAATCCGAGGCACTGAACAAGAGTGGAAGCTAGAACCAAGGTACACTGCCCTCTAGACCTATCTTCTGGAATGAAGGAGCTGATGTCGACAGAAGGAGGTCCGCCATAGGTGAGGTAATGAGAGATCCTCAACTAAGGCATGAGAGAAAATAGTAGCGTGACGGACAGACTAATACTAATGATGATGATGGAATGAAGGGGACTGAGTAGCGAATGGTCGAATTCCCTTGCTAGAGCATAAAGGGCATGAATGACATGGCAACGACTGACACAGTAGCATAAGGGATAGGGGACAATGGGACTGAAGGTCATAATGTGCGACACAAGAGAGAGACCAAGCAATGAAGGAGGGAGGACTATAGCGGGGTACAAAGGGACTCGGGATAGACTCCATGAATGCGATGATGACTCAACTTGGATGCTCTAAAAAAAGGTAACTCGATGGTGCTGCCACACAGTAAAGGTCCCATGGGGGACCATGAAAACATGAGTACAAAATGGTAGCTCATGACGAAAATCGACACGAACAACGACAAGTATGGAGGCAAAGTGGTGCCCCAAGTACAAGTGTTGAGAGTGAGGAAATTCGATTTTGGGGAAAGGTGAAGTGACCCTTCTGGACAGAGTATGTCCTGGTGAAGTATCAAAGTACGAAAATGAAAAAAGAAGCTGGCTATCTAAAAGAAAATAAAACATGCATTTCAGAAGGGAATTGCTGAGGGTAATATTTCTTAAGATAGAGTGCATTGCGAGGATTAGGAAGGGGGTTGCCTTCGAAGTCCTCTAAGAGGTATGCCCCCTTACCAAGATCCTTACTGATGATGTAAGGGCCTAGCCATAATGATTTTAACTTCCCATGACCAAGAACATCATGGGCCTGGTCATATACTAGAACAAGGTCACCTTCGTGAAAAGTACGAGGTTGTACTTTTCGGTCATACTGAGCTTTGGTGCGTTTCTTAGCCGCTTCAAGGGTTTGCAATGCAACACGATTGTCTTCAAAGGCACGCTCAAGCATGATAAGTCATTGTTCTAGAGGTTGGGTATCAGGGAGAAGTTCAACGGCCAGGTGAAGGGAAGGGATTTCGAACTCGATCGGTAAGACTGCCTCCTCTCCAAAAACGAGGTGGAAAGGAGTAAACCCGGTGGCGGTTTTAATAGAAGTTCGATAGGCCCACAAAGCAGGGAAGAGCATAAGATGCCAGTTGTTTTTGTGCTTATTCACCGTTCGTTGAAGCATAGTATTGAGGATTTTGTTGACTGCTTCAACTTGGCCATTACCTAGGGGGTAATAGGAGGAGGAATATTGGTGCTAAAAACCCAATAGTGAGGATAGCTCACGCCATATCTCATCTTCAAAATGTCGGCCGTGGTCAGATACAAGTTGTTTCGGAACCCCGAATCGAGCGATAACGTGGTTAAAGAAAAAGAGGGCTGCGGTAGCTGCCGTGTTGTTGAATGTTGGCATAGCCTCGGCCCACTTTGTGAAATAGTCGACCGCCATGATGATATATTTATGGTTACCAGCGGATGGCGGGCGACACTCCATAAAGTCAATGGCCCATTTACAAAAGGGGCCAGTTGTGACGATAGGATGGAGAGGAGCTGGGGGAGCTCGTGCCTTAGGGGCGAAATGTTGGCAATTGGGACAGTGTTTGACTGCCTCAATGCAATCACTGAAGAGGGAAGGCCAAAAATACCCAGCGCGCATGAATTTTTGGGCAGTAGCGAGACCGGAGAGGTGGCCACCGCAAGCATTGCTATGGCAGGCATTGAGGACCTGTTCAACTTTAGCGTGCGTGAGACAATGACGAAGGACAGTATCTATACCGCGACGATAGAGGTTGTCACCGATAATAAGGTAGCGGGGAGCCTAGTATCGGATATGTCATCGAGCGTCACGATCAAGGTGAAGAGCGAACTTTTGGGTTCGCAAGTAAGTGAGGATATCGCCGTACCAAGGATCGTCCGAAGTAATGGAGAATAAGTGCTCATCAGGAAAATCATCATTAACTGGGGGATCCTGTGTTCTAGTAGGTAATTCAAAAATAAGTTCAGCAAGGGCTAAACCTTTCTTACTTTTTGGTGTGACAAATTCGAGGTTGAATTCTTGAAGGATGATGACCCAACAGGCGTAATTCCCAGTGAGGATGCGGAAACTCAATAGGAAAGCCATGGGGTTGGAATTAGTCACGACCTTGGTGGAATGCATGAGGATGTAATGACGAAGTTTTTGGACCGAGAACACAACAATGAGTGCTAGTTTTTATTCATGTGAGTAGGAAACAGGAGGCCCTATAATGTTCTTACTGACGTAGTAGATCACATGCTCAATACTGTTGTCATCTTCCTGGATAAGAACTCCAGCGACCGAATAGGTGGAAGCGGAGATGTACAGGATGAAGTCCCTATCAAAATCGGAAGGTCGGATCAAGGGAGCGGATGTGAGAGCCTGATTGAGGGCATTGAAAGACTCATGAGCATAGGTATCCCATACAAATGGGATGTTAGATTGGAGGAGTCTAAGGAACCCATGTGCGGTGGTGGCATAGTCAGGAATGAACCGACGAAGAAAATTAGCTTTGCCTTGGAGACTTTGTAGCTGGCGTAAGGTACGCAGAATGGGAAGTTCAAGAATGGCTTGAACTTTCAAAGGGTCAAGAGTGATACCGTCCTTAGACACTATGAAGCCTAGGAGATGGCCGGCGGGAACACAGAAGACTCATTTCAACGAGTTAAGGCAGATATTATACTTGTGACATCGGAGAAAGATGGTGCGCAGATCATGGAGGTGCTGCGCCCGATGCTTAGAATGCGCAGTGAGGTCATCTAAATAAGTAAGGATAATATGAGCTAAGTCATGGGAACAATAAGACATGGCCCGTTGAAAAGTGGCGCCGGCATTTTTAAGGCCGAATGGCATGACCCAGTAAGAGAAAGTTCCCCATGGACTGATGAACGCGGTTTTAAGTTGATCAGTAGGACGGATAACGATTTGATTGTATCCGGAGAAACCATCCATAAAGGATAGAACCTCATGCCCCGCACACTCATCAATGATTTGGTCAATAAATGGTGTGGGGAAGTTGTCTTTGGGACAAGCTTTGTTCAAGTTGCAAAATTCCGTGCAGACACGGATGGTGCCTTGTTTCTTAAGGATGGGAACTAGGTTGGACACCCAAGTGGTGTATTGAATGGGATAAATGAAACCAGCCTGCTTGAGCTTGTCGATTTCGGCTTTGATAGCATCACGTCTGGAAGGATTAATGGGTCTTAATTTTTGACAGACTAGGTTGGCATCGGGCCATGTGTCGATATGATGTTCGACGACGGTGGGATCGAGTCCGGGCATTTCAGAGTAGGACAAGGCAAAAATATCGTGGAATTCTTTGAAAAGCATAGTGTAAGCCTCAATTTCTTCCGAGGTGCATTGGGCGCCCAAGGTGATATATTCTTCGATTCCCGATTTGACCGAAATGTCAATTTTAATGGTAGGAGAGATATTGGCCATGTTTCCTTCTTCGAAAGCATCAGGTGCAGGGATGGGATTTTTGAACCAATCGACTTCCTTGGGAATGAAGTCTTTAGTTTCCACAGCATATTGGTCATGGGACTGCTGTGGAAGGAAGTATGCGCGATGGTGCATATCATCCCATGGAAAGTCAGGGTTGGTCATGGCTTCCATAATGTCTTCATCGGACTGGAAGATGGGAAGACTGGAGGAAGGAGGATCACCCGAGAATGTAGTAATGGCTGCCTGGTCATCCTGTGGAGGAGGGCTGACATGCGCGATGTCAGTAGATCCAAGGTTTATTGAGGTGGAGCCGAGAGTGTCCGCAGGTAGGTGGTTAGGCGAATCATCTCTCAAGGATGACGATAGGTAAAAAATGGTGGTCGGAGACTCTGTCTTGGCGATAGCGGGAGGAGAAATGTGAATGGGGGGAGGAAGATCCTCTGGTCTGACTGAAGTAGAACTCGTAAAAAAGTGAGAAGGTATCTTGTCATGTGTAGCCTTGAATTGGCGGTACGTGTCTAAGGAGGAACAATACTCGTCAAGGCGGGGACATAGGTGAGTGTAATGGCCATGGAAATCACACAAAGCACAAGGGTGATTTGTGCGCAAGGTTTTGAGTTTTGGGATAGAAGCCGGGATGGTGACGTAGACTTCGGGGATATCAGATTCCGGAAACTTCTCGTTGACCAGGGTCTTGAGGTGCGGCAATTCAGGACACGTATGGGTGGCGTGACCGACAATATCGCACAAAGCACACTGGATAGCGCGCTTTGACGGGCGAGGAGGGGTAGGTTTCGTCGGGGCGGCTTGGTCCTGATTAGTTTTTGTGTGAGCTTTTCTCCCGTTGCCTGATACTGCGATGATCGAAGACGGTGCGGGCTGAGGTGTGTGAGGCACCGTGGTAGCGGGGATCGGTTGAACGGTTGTCAAAGCAAGATACGGTTTTGGGTGACCAGGTGGGGTAGCGGCTGGAGGGTCAAGGTACCAGACAGGTATGCCCAGGGTCAGGTTGGGGAGAGAGAGGGTGGCCATGACGGGGACCGAATAGACTCCGGGAGGGGGAGCCAAGAAAGGTATCTGACCAGTGGGGTAATGACCAGGAGGGACAGCTCCGAGATGGTTGAGGCCTGGGGGAACCGACCCAGGAGGATAGAGAGGTTCAGGGAGACCAGTTGTAGGAGGAGGGCCAGAAGGGGGAGGTTCGGCCGGCTGAGATGAATGGCTAGGAGCGGGGTGCGGTGGGCGAGGTTGAGTTTGAGGTTGCTGACTAGCCGAAGCGGGCCGCTTAAGGGCAGCCCGAGACGATTGCATCATGCAAACATTCGATAAGCTGGGATCGGAGATAGGAGGAGGAGGGAGACCAGGAAAAGTTCCAAGCAAAGAAGAGTCTTTATATACGCCGAGAGAGACACTGGTCAAGGAATCGATGGTTTTCTTATTGGCTACAGAGGAGATGGTCGTCTCAGGGGAGGTCCGAGACTTCGGCTCATGATAGGTCAACTGGTCGATAGTGACTATCTTTCCATTGTGAGGAAAAGACATCTTGCGAAAAACCGCGGATGGGACAACAGACATGGCATAGGTGTAGCTTCGCCCCAAGATAATGTTGTAATCTAGAGGGGCGTCGATGACTTCGACGTCAACGCAAACAGTCTTACCTGCAAGGGTGATAGGACAATTACGGAAAAGGCCAATGGGCTGGGAGGCGTGGCCGTCCCATGCTCGAAGGGTGATTGTGGAAGGGGCCAACTCAAGAGATCCGAGTTACTTCCAAACCAAAGCAGACATCACACAGGTGGATGCCCCCTCATCAATTATACATCGATAAACGTTAGTGTTCTGGATTTTGACTGGGATTTGGAAGGCAACGGAAGCAGGAAGAGGGGGATGTTCGGATTGATGGGCATCGAAAACGATCATTTGGTCATCAGCAGGATCTACAGCGCCCATGGGAGATAGCAGAGCCTTATTTTGGGAAGGGCACGACTGGAGGAGTTCCAATGTGGAAATGGCAGCAGGAGACTATGCCAAATCATCTACTATGATATATGAATGAGCAGCTCGACCAGAAGTAGCATTTCGGCGTAATGGTCCCTTAGGAATCTTGGGATGAACTTCAAATTTGGGTTAAGGGATATGTAAGGGACCATTAGATGTCGAAAGAGGCTCTGTAGAACCTGAAGAAGGGGACTCGGGGGCAGATTGAGCGGAAGGCTTGGGGTACTGGCGAGACCGAGTTTGAAGGTGAAGGTCGACGGTTGGGGATGGACCAGAGTTCATCATGAGGATCTGGTAATCAGAGGAACCAGAAGGGGAAGGTTGAGTGGCGACCTGTCCGTCAGGTGGTTGGGTAGCCACGAATCCTTGTTGGGGGAAATGATCGGTAAACACAGCCGGTTGAGTAGTGATCACATTAGGGGGAGCATGAGGGGAGGCATGTTGTCCTCGCAATGTGGCTTGAGACTCCCACATCTGCCGCATCTATGGTAAGAGGGGACAATCGTGAGTGTAATGACTGTAAACACCGCAACACAAACAAGGCTTATTAGTGCGAATAGGCCTGTCCAGCTTGGGCTGAGTGCCCTGTTGCTGGTTAGCAGTGTTAGGGTCAGTACCTTGAGGATTGGGTCCACGAGTACCAGGGGCAGATTTATTTTGATTCCCTCTCCACCTTCTTTGAGAGGAAGGAGGATTAGTCACGCCCTGCTGTGAAAATACTTGCCCTGGAGGGGGCTGTAGGTGCTGTTGCTGGGGTTGAGAAGGCAAGGGAGGTGGAAGTGCATATGCTGGAGGAGCTAGAGCACCAGGCTGCAGATAAGGATAGTGGTTAGGTTGGGAAACATTGAGGTAATCAGGAGGTTGGGCAAAAGGATAAGGCATGCCGTATCCTAGATACATGCTACCTAAAGGGGGAAAAGTGCTAGAGGTGTTGGCCCCTCCCGGAGGGGGACCATAGCCCATAGGAGGTTGAGCATATGGATGAGAAAGGGCTCCAACGATACCGTCGGCGGAATGAGATGCCCCCTGGGCGTTAGCGCCACCGGGCCTGGGGAGGTCATGAAGGACGGTATAAACATAACCAGAATGAGCGTAGATCAAGTCATATTTCAAAGCGATTTGGAGGGCGGCTTCTTCGGTTTGAGGGAAATGAGAGGCGACATCTTTGCCAATGGGAGGTAAGAGAGTGTGAAGGAACCAGTCCATATAAACTTGATCCTCAAAGGTGGGAGCTCGACATAAGCTCCGTCTTCTCCGCCATTCCTGGACATGAGTGGAAAGGCGGGTTGAAGAGGTTTGACGGAAAGAAGTCAAAAGCTCTGTACCAGTGTCGTATCGGAGAGGGAGCTGGAAATAAGATAAAAAGGCTTGGGCAATGGTCGCAAAGGTGGTATGGGAAGAGGTGGCCTGGTCAACATACCATTTAGAGGCCTCGCCCGTAAGCGTGCGTTGGAACAACCGAAGACGGATGGAATCATCGGTAATGGAATTGGAGGAACACCACATGTGGAAAGATCGAACGTGGTTGGTTGGATCTTCTCCAGCAAGGCCTTCAAACTTAGGGATGTCAGAGGGGAGCTTGGTTGGCATAGCAGGGCAACCAACATCGTGGCGGATAGGGTCATTGATCAAATGATTGAGATCGGGGAGGCTGAGGCCTGCCATGTAAGGGAGCAAGGGTGCAGCTGAGGTAGTTCCTGTGGCGGTTCCGCTAGTAGTAGTCCCGGAATTAGGGCCGGGATTCCCGCTAGCGTTAGGCCCTGGACCAGACATAGTGAAGGTGACAGGGGGAGAACCAAAAATAAAAGGAGAACCCAATGAATCAGAAGAGGATTCGAAGTGCGGACTTGGAGGAGGACTAACTCGATGATGGCGGGACGGAGTAGGTCGACCGACCGGAAACTGAGGGTGAAGGCCAAGAAGTCTCCGGGAGGTGTGCCTTGGGGGCGCAATGATGACAACACAAACATGGCACAAGGGGAAGAAGAATGACCAACAAGGGCAGGGAGGTGCAGAATCAAGTGACTACAATGTCGAAACAAGGGCAGAAAAGGTGCAGTGTCAATTGATTTTACAATGTTTTAAAGTCTTTGCCTGGCAGTGTGAACCAGGCTCTTCTTCGCTTAGGGTGAGTGTGTGGCGTGCGTTAATTTTAATTTTTAAACCCTGACGTTTTGAGAGCAAAAGAAAAAGTGTGCTGCGTAACTGAAAATAAATCTGCAGAGAACAGTATATAATGTTGAAATAACAGAAAATTAACAGCTAACAATGCATCGATCTAACCCAAAAAGGCGGGTCTCTCAAAACTAGTCTAACAGAGGGAAAAAATCTAGTCAAAACACACTAAAAAGAGGCCAATAGATCTAGGGTCGAAAGGGACAGGGATCTAAAGGAGAAATCTGCTGAAAAGAGGGGCAGAACATAGCCAAGAGGCAGAGGCAAGGTGGCTGGAAAAAATGAGGAAATCAGCAAAAAGCAAAAGGGACAAGGAGGAGGCCCTAAAGGTAGTTCCAAACAAAACTTTAGGAGGTGATTTGAAAGGGAGAAGAGCTGATTAAAAGGGATCTGAAAAGGAGGTATCAAATCTGAAAAAGGGGTGGCTGAAACTCTGAAAAAATAGACACCTGAAACAGTTAAAAGTCTTCCACAAAAAGTGGAGGATACTAAAGCCCTAGGGGGCTAGGTTCCCACTTAGATGAGTAAAACAGATCAGAAACAGGTCTAAACGGGCTGAGACAGAGGCCGGAGAACCCTTACAGAAGCTTCAGAAAAACCTAGAAAAATTGCAGAAAATAGCAGAAAAACTGGCAGGTCGCAGGTTCTGACCTGTTTTCTATGCAGGTCGCAGATAATGGGCTGAAAAGTGCGACCTGGAGGCCAGGTCGCAGTTTTTGGGCTGAAAAGTGCGACCTGAAGCTCCGGGTGTCCCGACGGCAAATTTTCGAAAAAGTTGCCGTCTCAGTTGCGGCTGATGTCTGTCACCTGCGCAATAGGTCCAGAAACACGCAGAAGTTAGAAATTTTAATGTTTTAGGGTTTTATAGGTGAAAAAAAACATAAAAATAGGAAAAAAAAAAAAACTAAAAAGAAACCCTAGGGTCTGAAGTAGCTGGATATGCAGGAATATGAAAAACAATAGCGGTCGTAATTGAAAACTCGTGTGGAGTCGCCAGTTGTTAGTATGAATCTTTTGTCGAAGTGTACGAAAAAAGACCACTTTAGCTATGCATAACTTATAACCCTAACATCAAATGTGGCTGCCAATATCTTCAGATATGCAGTTAGTTGATCAAGACAAGTGCTGCAAAAAACCAGATCTATGCATAGAGAGACATTAAGCAGTAAAAATAAGGTTTTGCTCCATACATCCAATAGACAAGACAAGAACAATATTTTTTAAAAGAATTTTTGTATTAAGGGCACCTGGGAGGAAAACAAGAAGGTGTTTCCAATTCTCCTCAATGGGATGGGTTCTTGGAAGTCCTCAGCACTTCAGATCTAGTATTTCTCTCTCCTGTTGGTGTAGAAAACCCAGACAAAGATAGAACTCAAAGGGAGCTCACACAACAAATAATGGAAAATATGACAATGATAATGGCTCAAAGTCAGACCAAGAGTATAGATCCAGAGTGATCTAATAGGCAACAAAAGGTGAAGAATGATAGGAAAAAACCCTCCTATTTATAACAAAATATTGGGTCATTCTAGATCTTGGTGCATGATTAAAATAACATTAACCAAATCTAGATCCACCTTTTATGGAATATTTTATTATATTTATTGGAGGGAAAAGGTATTTGACTTGGGTCAAATCCCTTTATTTGTGAATAATAAATAAATAAATGATTATTTATCATTTTAAGGAAGTGGTTGAAGGATAATCAAATAAATAATTATTTATTTAATTATTTATGGGTGATTTAGTCATATTTAACAAGGAATATTATTTAAATAAGATTTAAATAATTATTCCTAGAAAATAATAAGATAAATAAAGATTTATCTAATTAATTTCTTTGTTTTGGGTTAAACATGACCAGGAAAATCAAACAAATATATGTTTGTTTAATATTTCCTTTTGGGGTTTCCTTTTTAGACCATAAACAACCTAATAAATGTGTTTTATTAAGTTATTTTACATAGTCAAAGCAATTTTACTTAGGGTAAAATTGGTCTTACGTGGTGTACTTGGGTCCATCTAATGATAGTAGGTTAGATGACCAAAAAATGGTGTAACACTTGCGGTGAAAGAATATGGTGAAAAATGAAAACATAGAGATTGATAAATTTAATGGACAAATTTTTGAGTTGTGTAAGATCAAGATGGAGGATCTATTCGTGGGTAAATATGAGTGGATTGCGATAGATCCGAGTACTAAACCATATAAAATTTCAAATGAAGACTGGGCGACGTTGGATCGGAAAGAAAAGAGAAAAATATGGTTGTGTATCTCAAATTCAGTATTGTTGAATGTATCGGGGGAAGATACGGTGAAGGATTTGTGAGATAATTTAGGGACTTTGTACCAATCTAAGTCTCTCGTGAACAAATTTTTCCTATGGAAAAAACTGTATAACCTGAGGATGAAGGACAGAGACTTGGTATAAAATAATATGCATGCCATTAATATTTTGGTAAGCCAGTTTTTATCTGTTGATATTAAAATTTTATATGAAGATAAGTGCATCAATTTTCTGCGTTCTCAACCATATTCGTGGGATAGTCTGGTTGTTGCAATAGGTAGCAATAAAAATACCTTGAAGTTTGATGAAATAGTCTCATTCTTGCTGTTGGAGGAGATGAGGCAGAGAAATATGGAGAGCCAGAATGGAGATTCCTTGTCTGTATGAGGATGATCCCAAAATAGAAACAAAATTAAGTCCTCAAATGGGAGATATAAATCTAGAGGGAGATCTAAATCTCCAGGAAAACCTCTAAAGTTGTACTATAAATGTGGAAAGGAAGGGAACTAAAAAAATGAATTTTGATCTAAAGATCTTGAGAAAGGAAAGGGATTTGTTGATGCTCCTTCTGCAGAGGCAAGAACCACCTCAATTAATGAAGGTGGGGATGTGTTCTTGTCTTCTCCTTCAAGTACACATCTAGATCATGAGGCATAGGGAATGGTTCTATGAGCATGAGCAGTATGATGGTGGTGATGTATTATTAGGGGATGACAAGAAGGCCAGAATCATCAGACGTGGAAAAGTCAAGCTGAAGTTGCAAGGTGGAAGGATTAGAACATTTCCTGATGCATATTCATGCATTGGCCAAAAATATAATTTATGTAAGTAAGATGGATGATGCAGGTGTAAAAACAATATGCGAGAAAGAAACATGCAAGATGGTTCGGGGAGAACTGGTATTGATGCGGGGAGTTCATATTGGAACTATGTACAGGCTTCTGGGTAGCACTATTATTGATGGGTTAAAAACAGGGAAAATTTTATGGATGGAAGTTTTTTTTTAAGTTTAGAAACCTTGGCGAATATCACTAGTCCTCAATAGGTAAAATATAAAATTTTTGATGATATTTTTGTAAAAATATTTAGGTTTCTAATTATTTTATATTAGTCTATATAATTTTTTTTGCGATTTTTAGGGTAAAATAATTTTATATTATAAAATTTGGGTGAATCAATTTTCAAAAAAATGGAAATTGGCGAATCTTTTTTTTTGGAAAAATCATGGAAAATTAGCCCTCCTACAAATATTAGCCCCTAAAATTTTCCCTAGAACTTAAAAAATTCTATGGTTCCTGAAAGTGGATCAGAAAACCTAGTGGTATCCGGAGAAAATACCATGTTATGGCATTGAAGGCTTGGACATATTGGAAAGAAGGGCCTTCAAATACTGCATGGTAATGGTATGGTAGAAGGTATGTCTAATTTCTCTCTAGATATCGATTTCTATGAAAATTGTGTATATCGGAAGCATAATCTGGTGAGCTTCCTCTGTTGTGCTAAGAGGGAGAAAGAGATATTAGATATTATGCATAGTGATGTGTTTGGACTTGTGTTGGTTCCATCACTGGGTAATTCTATGTACTATGTCTCATTTATAATTGACTTCTCAAGGAATACATGGATATATTTCCTCAAGAAGAAATGTGAAGTCTTTTACAAGTTTAAAGAATTTAAGGCTTTGTTGGAAAACCAGATAGAGAAGAAGATAAAGGTCTTGAGGACATATAATGGTGGAGAGTTATGCAAGAAGGAATTTGAAGAGTTATGTAAGAAGTGTGGTATAATGTGGAAGAAGAGTTGCTGAAAGAATGAACAAGATTTTGATGGAAAAGACAAGAAGCATGCTCAGTGGTATCATCTTAGGACAAGAATTCTGGGCAAAGACAATGGAGACTGCATGCTACCTAGTTATCAAATCACCTTCATTAGAATTGGAGGATAAGACTCCACATGAGGTATGGACTGGTAAGAAACCCTCTCTTTCACATATGAGGGCATTTGGATGTGATGCATATGTACATGTTCAAAAGGATAAAAGAACCAAGTTGGATAGTAAAAATAAAAGGTGTATCTTTATTGGGTATAAGGATGGTTTAAAAGGTTATAATCTTTGGAACCCAAAAACAAGGAATATTGCGTACAACTGAGATGTGGTGTTTAGATAGGTGAAAGATAGGTGTTATTAAACATGAAGTTATACCAAAGGAACATGAGAAGATAGAGTTTGAGATAAAGGAGGAAGAATCATACTCTACAACATAACAAGATTCAGAAGAGGAAGAGCCACAAACTCCAACTTTGAGAAGATCAGTTCGAGAAAGAAGGAAACTAGAAATGTATAGTCCAGATGCTTTCTGTTCAAATTTTTCTTTATCTACTATTGATGATGATCCTAGAAATGTCAAGGAGGCATTTGATTTAGAGGATGTCAAACTCTGCAAGGAGGCCATGATTGATGACATGGCATCCTTGCAAAAAAATGAGGCTTGGGATCTGGTGGAGTTTCTGATTGGAAGGAAACCCATTCGAAGAAAATGGGTGTTTAAGAAGAAGATGAATGCAGAAGGCAAGGTGTCAAAATAAAAAACTTGGTTGGTAGAGAAAGGTTATTCTCAGGTATCGGGAATTGATTTTGGTGATATTTTTTCTCCTGTTTCCAAGGTAACTTATATTATATTACTTTTATCTGTTGTTGTTGCATTTGATTTTGACGTAGAATAGATGGATGTGAAGACAAAATTTCTTCATAGGGATCTGGAATATGAGATCTACATGAAGAAATATGAAGGCTTTGACGTGAAGGGTAAGAATGAACTGGTATGCATGTTAAAAAGTATTTGTATGTTGTAAAACAATCACCAAGGATGTGACCGTATCAGAAATTTGATACATATATATGAGGACTTGGCTTCACCAGAAACAAATAATATCACTATGTGTATTTTAAATTAATTGGTGAACATGCTATTTATTTGGTCTTGTATGTGGATGATATGTTGCTAGTTGGAAATGACAAAGAAATTATCCAGGATTTGAAGACCCAATTTTCCTCCAAATTCGACATGAAGTATCTTGGTGCTACAAACTTGGCGCACTAATTTAACAATACCAAGGGTCTTTACCATGGCATTAGCCCACAATATTGATCACAATAATGGCTATTTGATCCCGTCCAAGAATACCATCAAAACTTGTGTGGTTTTGGCTCATGGTATTGGCTAAGGCTAAAACTATATAAGGAGCTGAAAATCAAAGTGCTAGGGGTGCATGAGCAAGGGTATTGAATGAGTACTTCAATATGAAGTATATTTGTATGGAATGGGCTATAGTTGATTGATATATCTGAAATAAAGATGTACTCATGAATACAATGATGAATCAAAATCTATAGACCTGAAATGACTTTATATTGCATTATTTGTTTATGGGCTGATTAGATATATGATTTGACTTGTGTTTATTATCTTGAATGTCATGATATGGGTATGTCTGAAGTTGTGATGCACAATATTGTTATAAGTTGAAAGTTGCAAATCTGTACACAAGTTTGACACTGGAAAAGTGTGCACACACGCGGGTTTGACTCTAAAATGTAGCGTATGTTTTCTGAAGTATTTTTAGATCTATACACAGGTTTGGTTTTGCATAAGCGCGTATCTACACGAAAAAGCCTTATGAAAACGCATACATAAAGGAAGGGTTTCTACTTATAAATGACTGATTGATCGGATCAGTGCTACTATATTTTTGTTGTCTGTCAATGATATCTTCATGTTGATCTGGGTTTAGTAACAATGTTTGAAGTAGAACTGTTTGAATGATGAAGTTGAAATTGGGTGCATTTTGATTGGTTGAAAAGGATACTTGATGTTTCTAACTGTATGAGGGTTCAAAGATATGTAATCTAACAAAATATTTAAGAATGTCTCTATCCAATTCTGTGATTGATTCAGAGTAACAATTTTCAGTACTTGTATAATGAGATATGTATGCAGGTTGCAGTACATAAAAGTGTGTATACATGTGGGTTTCATTAAGCGAAGTAGTGTATACATTTTGATATATGAATATTTAGGGCTGCAGTTGATTTAGTGCCTTGATACATTATTCGAGGTTCAGTTATAATAATTTTGTCACAATTATCTCTCTGTTATGTTGTACTTAAGTTGATGATTGGTTAAGTGACTGTTTGCTTCAGTGGTTGGTTAAGTATTTGCATGATTTAGTGATTAATTGGTTCAGTGGTTGTTTTCAGTAATTGGGTGAATTATTTACGTACAATAATTAGTTTTAGTTTTGATATTTTGCGTATATGATGTTGAAGGGTTCATCATGGATTATGTGATGAAAAATGGTCTACAAGTTGTGATGTATTAAAGAAGGAGGATCTAGTGTAAAAATTTATGAAACGTGGTATGCGGTGTTGTTGAGGGTTGGAGCCTTCAGCGAGGGGGCCATAGCTCACTTCCAGTGGGTGTTGGTAAACGATATCAGGGGGTCGTAACTCCCTTCCACTAGGTGATAGTAAACAAGATTAAGGAATTGGAGTTCCCTTCTAGTGGGTGTTGGAGAACAAGTGAAGGTTGTAGCATTTTTCAGGCGAGTGCCTGCGTACTGGTATGAATTTGAACCAGTACAAGATTGTAAGCAGTTTTCAAATAATAAATATTGAATACAGAGATGACAGCAGCGATGGTTTTCTCCCACATTGGGTTTCCACCTTAAATCTTGGTGTTCATGTGTGCTACGTATGTGTGATGGTTTACTCTATTATTATTGCACATGTTTACTGCTTATTAATGTCTCATGAATCAATGATTCACTGGTTTATGTAAATTAATTTAAGATCTATCTGAATTATAATTTTACTGGGCACAAGCTAGTTTCCTTAATAATATTCATATACATATGCTAGTTGGCTTCAGTAAAGTCGCGTACAGAATTCAATAAAGAAAAAGAAAATCTTGTGTGAGTTTTTAAATATTGATTCACCCCCACCCCCCCCCTTCTCTGTATTTTTCCCAGCAATTGGAATCAGAGTAGCTCCTTCAAAAGAAGCTTGATCACTTGAAGGAGATATGTCACAATGGGAAGGGGGAAAAAGAATAATGTTGCTCAAAGGAAGAAGACAACTCAGAAAACTTGTGCATCAATAAATGAAGAAGATAAAATGGGTACTGATTGTTGTTCTTGTGATCCACTTCCCTGTTCATTCAATATTGAAGATAGTGAATATGAAAGTGAAAGTAATGTTATGGATCTAGAAGCAGAAATTTTTAAACTCAAAAATGGAGTTGAAGATCAACAAATTCTATTTAATTAAAGAGAGTGTATCTACAAATATGTGATTACTAGTTTGAATAATCAATTACAAGAAAGAAACTCAATTCAACAGCTAAACAAAGAATAGATAGACCAGTGTCAAAAGGTCCAGGATTAAGTAACGAATGACAGCGAAGGACTTGAAGCATAAATCATCTCTCTGAAAGCGGATCTGTAAAAATAAAATAAGAAGAATGAAGAACTTCTACAAACATTTGAAGAACAAGAAAATAAGTTGAAAGAAGAGATTCTAAAATAGAGGCAAGCATAAGAAGGAGGAAGGCTTCTAAGCATACATGAAAGAAGCATTGCCAAATAATGGAGGTTAAGGTAAACATTTTAAAAGGTAAATTAGAAGAAAATATAAACACTGGAGGTTTCAAGACAATACTAAGATTCTGGATAATATTCTTAAATTTGGTCTTGGTTTTCATGAAACTTTTAAAGGAGAATCTAGTTCACAAGGAAGTGCTAAAGATTCAAAGGATATCAATGCAAAACCTGAGTCTTTAAAGAGACTGCAAGAAGGACCAAGACTGAGGAATCCTCGAATGAAATCATTCACACCTAACTATATACATAAATCAATTATCTCCTTCCGATAAATAATAAGAATTATTTATATGTCATAATTATGGACATGTTGCAGCCAATTGCAAGCAAATTGTTTCAAATACAAAAAGGGTACACGCGCGTAAATATCATCAATCTTCTTAAAATTGCACAGTTTTTAAGGGTTATTGTTTTTCATGAAACAAATTTGGATATAACGCTGTTGATTGCAATAGAAGGAACATGAGGCAAACTTATTGTGATTCCTCTGCTCCCTTTTCTAGTCACATAAGATGTTATGCTTGTAACAAGTTTGGGCATGTAGAAAAGGAATGCAGGAACAGATCTATGAATCATCAAAGACAACATGGAGGACATACAGATGATATCATAAGACCGAAGAAAGATGGACCCACCAACATTCATGTTAACAAGCAGAAAGAAGAAGATATAAGATGTGGTGTTGCTCTCTATGCATTTAAAAATGAGGATGAATGGTACGTAGACAACAGATGTTCTCATCACATGACTGGTGATAAGAGTAAGATGGAGTCTCTCAAGAAAAATCAAGATGGTAAGGTTATTCTTTCAAATGATGCTCCAACAAAATTTTTGGGAAAAGGTAGAGCCATAAATAACAAAAATAGAAAGACAATTGATACTTTATTAGTTCAAGGCCTAAAACAAAACATATTGAGTGTAGGCCAAATGGAAGATAAAGGAAATTTAATTGTGTTCACATCAACCAAATGCAAGGTCATGGACGAAGAAACTGGAGAGGTCATAACAAAGGGATACAAAAAAGCTGATAAATTATGTGTGTTTAAAGATATGACCTCTCGCAGATATAAGGAGGATTCTGAATCAGACTTAAAGAAGACAGTTCCCATTGCAGTCCATCATTCTTGAAAAAATATTTTTAACAATGATTGCACTATATAAAGATTGGTTTGTTAATGTTAGTTGTTTGTATTTTTGACAGAGCATCTGATGTGTCAATAGAAGATGGGTACAAAATGTACAATATCAGGGGAAGTTGAAGCTGTGAAATTTTCATTATTTCACTTTCTGTACACGGGTTACATGAACTAAAGGTTTGTATATACATATGTTCCTTTTCATACAGCCGTGTATGTTTTTCTCTGATAGAAAAATAGTGGGACGGACTCAAGGACAGACTCTGATATGATTTTCACAGTTATGATTTTATTTCCTTAGCCTGTTGATGAGTATAGTATGCTGATATGATATTGAGTTATGATTTTCACATTGATGATTATCTGATTTATTGAGATGCTTTGATGAATGAGTTTTTGTGGTCAGACTTGACTATGAATAGGTAGCACAGGTTTAGGGGGAGCATTACCCTCACTTCTAATGATACATTGTTGGCATTATGTTTTCTTATTCTTTAATACTTGTGATGCTCATGTAGTAGTTCAAATGATGTTATACCTTTACATGGATTGCTTATGATGAGATCATGGATGAGCCCTGATCATATTTTTCAGAATATTATCTTTATCTACACACGTGGATTTGAGCATGACTAATGATTCAGATATGAGAAAAGAACATACAGATCTTGTTATTGATGACTACTGTCATGAATGATGCCTAATTCCTACACATGTTACTTTGTGATTATGAAAATGGAATAAATCTAAAAAATGAATACCTTGGTGATAAGAGATCACAAGGATGATTGGTTGATACATATTGATTATTGATGAAGTGGCTTTGGTATGATAATTATTCTTGCATATTAGGGCAAGAATATGATGTTGCTGCAAGGATCATGAAGACATGGTTATTAATATGCTTATGCTACAATTATTGGATGATACTTGGAGACATGGCTACTTATTAGTTCTCACATATGTTGTTGATGCATGTCTATGGTGTTTACTCATGCTATATGTATGATGCTTCACTGCTCTATCCTATTTTCATGATGATATACTTGGTTCCCACATATGTTTCTACAAAGGGAAAAGGGTAAGTTGTCTTTGATGAAGTCAATAGATTGAGTTGATAGCCGATCTCTATGGAAAGATATTATGATGTTGATATTGTAGACCTGGTCACAGGTTGATGATATTGAAATTTACCCATGTCGTTGCTGACAGATACTTATGGTGCAGATGCTTTTCGGTATATGATGGTTGTGGATCATGGTCTTGATCTCTCACTCTTGAGGTATTTTGGTCTTGGTTATAAAAGTTATGTCTGTAAATTGATGTAAAGGTCGTGTTGAGACCTATGATATAATAATTGTCATATTTAGTCATGTATGGACTTTGAGTTCATCCCACTTGGTTGGGTGACTGTGTCAAATATGTAATCCCACTTGGTTGGGTGACTGTGTCAAATATGTAATCCCACTTGGTTGGGTGATTGACTTCTTGGTGATAGGAAAGGTTATACTCTGCTGAGTTATAGAGTCATGTACTTCATTGAAAATATATCGAAAGATTCAATATGTCCTCAGGGGGAGCATGGTCAACACAGTGCGGATCAGATCTACAGAGCTATTATATCTACAAGGAAAGAGAATCCTTGTTTCAGCATCGGTCTGCCCTTTGCCCTTGATGTCAAAGGGGGAGAGTAACTTGGTGTTTGAATAATTCTTATGTTGATGTTGTGGTGATCAAACACCATCATGGTTTCCATCAGGTCCAAAGGGGGAGATTGTTGGCATTATGGTGTAATATGTTGTCCTTGATGGCAACCTACTCGATGTGTTTCATTTTGATAGAAACCTACTTGATGAAGATGTAAACTTGATGTGTCTATAGACCAGTTTAGATGTAACAAAGAAATAAATACCAGTTAGTGATAGAGGAATGTTGAAGTTAAAGTTTCAGGAAGTATATGCAGGTTTGATGAAGGGAAGCGGCCGCGTATATGCAGATGTATACACAGGTTCAATTCATGTATATACACAATTTTGATGAAGGGAAGCCGCATATACACAGGTGTATATGTAGGTTCAATGAAGCCAAGCCGTGTATATACGTAGAAGTTGTGTATACGCAGTTTTGGTGAAGAAAAGTCATGTATACATGCGAGTACAAAGAAGCATAGTCGCGTATGTGTTAGCGCACTAATTTTAACAATACCAAGAGTCTTTACCATGGTATTAGCCCACATTATTTAGCGCAGTAATGGCTATTTGATCCAGTCCAAGAATACCATCGACACTTATGTGGTTTTGGCTCATGGTATTAGCTAAGGCTCAAACTATATAAGGAGGTGAAAATCAAAGTGCTAAGTGTGCACGAGGAAGGGTATTGAATGAATACTTCAATCTAAAGTATATTTGTATGGAATGGGCTATAGTTAATTGATAAATTTGAAATAAAGATGCACTCATGAACACAATGATGGATCAGGATCTCTAGACATGAAATGACTATGTATTGCATGATTTGTTTATGGGTTGATTAGATCTGTGATTTGGCGTCTATTTATTATCTTGAATGTCATGATCTGGGTATGTCTAAAGTTGTGATGCGCAACACTGTTATAAGTTGAAAGTTGCATATTTGTACGCAATTTTGACACCGGAAAAGCATGTACACACCCGGGTTCGACTCTGCAAAGTAGTGTATGTTTTCTGAATTATTTTTAGATCTATACGTGGGTTTAGTTCTGGATAAGCGTGTATATACGCAGAAAAGCCTCATGAAAAGCACATACATAAAGGAAGGGTTTTTGCTTATAAATGATTGATCAATCAGATCAATGTTGTTGTATTCCTATTGTCTATCAATGATGTCTTCATGTTGATATGGGTTTAGTAACAATGTGTGAAGTTGAAATTGAGTGCATGTTGATTAGTTGAAAAGGATACTTGATGCTACTAATTGTATGAGGGTTCATGAATCTGTACCCTATCAGAATATTTTAGAATGTCTCTGTCCAATTCTGTGACTGATTTAGAGTAACGATTTTAAGAACTTAGTATATTGAGATTTGTACACAGGTTGCTCTACAGAGAAGCGCGTATACACGCGGGTTTCCTTAAGTGAAGTAGCGTATACATTTTGTTTTATGAATGATCAGGGTTGCAGTTGATTCCGTGTGTTGATGCAATAGTCTGGGTTTAGTTATGATACTCTGGTTACAATGATCTCACTATTATGTTTAAATTGAGTTGGTGATTGGTTAAGTGATTATTTTCTTCAGTGGTTGGTTTAGTATTTGAGTGATTGGTGATTGTTTGGTTCAGTGTATGTTTTCAAGAATTGGATGCATATTTTGGGTACAATAATTAGTTTATATTTTGATATTTGGTTTATCTGACGTTAAAGGGTTCATTATGGATTATGTGATGAAAATAGGCCTACAAGTTGTGATGTATTAAAGTGTGGATTCGGGGGCAGTAAAATTTATGATACGTGGTCCACAATGGTGCTGAGGGTTGGAGAATTTAGTTAGGAAGTCGAAGCTTCCTTCAAGTAGGAGCTGGTGATCAAATCAGGGGGTTATAGCTCCCTTCCAGTGGTGGCTAGTAAATGAGAGTAAGGGGTTGAAACTCCCTTCCAGTGGTGGCTGGTAAACAATATCAGGTGGTTGGAGTTCCCTTTCAGTAATAGCTGGAGAATGAGTGAAGGTTGTAGGCTTCTGTGGGTGGATTCTTTTGTGATTGTAAGAAGTTTTATATATAATAAATATTGAAGACAAAGACGACGACAACAGTGGTTTTCTCCCGACTTGGATTTCCACCTTAAATCCTGGTGTTCATGTGTGTTGCTTATGTGTGATTGGTTATTATGTTCTTACTGCACATGTTTTCTACTTACTAAATGTATGATGAATCATTAATGCACTGGTCTATGTAAATTTACTGAAGATTTATCTGAATTATAACTTATTTGGGGATACGTTATTTTCCTAAATGAAAGTCGCATACATATGCTAGTTGGCTTAAGTAAAGTCACGTATAGAATTCAACAAAGAAAAGTAAAAGTTTATGTGAGTTTTAAATATTGATTCACCCCCCGCTCTCAGTATTTTTCCCAATAAGAAATTCCTCTTAGCGATTCTCAAATAAGTATTAGACCCATATGTTTATTTGTGTTGTTTACACCTGTAGATGCAATGTTTGTGACATGTTTGACGAAATACCTATCATGGTTGGGTGGGGTCGGATGAGTTCTCATCAATGTGATTTCTTCCATTTGTTTGTTTCAATGCTATTTACCCTCTCCTAAAGTTACAGGAATTTTTGGGCAGTGACCTGGCCTTAGGGCTGAAAATGTGGCACAAATCTTAGAGTCAGGCAAATAATTTTCATGTTTCGAGCTGATCCGCTACCATGAAAAGGCTAGCCTACGGTTCTAGATCCTAGTAGCCTCTCGTCACATGTTTACGCCGGTTGGGATATTACTTGGGTAGATGTGGGAAGATGGTGTTACATTGGAATTGCACACCTCCCCCTTAGGAGGGCACTCAGGATTTTTAAA
The DNA here is from genome assembly GCA_034641835.2 of Pinus albicaulis. Taxonomy (NCBI): domain Eukaryota; kingdom Viridiplantae; phylum Streptophyta; class Pinopsida; order Pinales; family Pinaceae; genus Pinus; species Pinus albicaulis. The sequence goes on from CM076572.1 coordinate 1,424,637,541, forward strand.
AACTTATCATATGGTCAAGATGGATTTTTTTTAGGATGGCCTTAAATCTGATATTCAAAATTTTGTGGCAAAATTTTTGGTTTTCCAATAGAATAAAGTTGAGACAATTAAGACCCCGGGTCTTCTACAACCTTTATCCATTCCAAGTCAATGTTGGGAGGAGATTTCAATGGATTTTATCACAGGTTTACCTAAGTCCGAAGGAAAGAGTGTCATCATGGTGGTAGTTGATAGACTTACCAAGTATGCACACTTTTGTGCATTCTCTCATCCATTTAAAGCAAGTACAGTTGCTACTACATTTATGGACAGAATTCAAAAGCTACATGGAAGCCCAAGGGTTATTGTGAGCGACAGAGATCCCATTTTTACTGGAAATTTTTGGACGGAGTTATTTTCTTGTTTCGGTACTCAATTAGCTCATAGCTCATCTTATCATCCTCAATCTGATGGTCAAACTGAGATAGTAAATAAATGTTTGGAAGGATATCTTCGTTGTTTTGTATCTGATAAACAAACACAATGGGTCAAGCGGTTACCTCTAGCTGAATGGTGGTATAACACTTCCTTCCATACTGCAGCAAAAATGACCCCATTTATGGCACTTTATGGATATCATCCACCATCCATCACATCATCTTTAAGAGAAAAATCTAAGGTTCAAGCAGTGGAAGATCACATCGAGCATCAGCAAGAAGTTCTCCAACTCTTAAAGGATAACCTGAATTTGGCACAAAATCGAATGAAACAACAGGCAGATCAACATCGCAGCGAGAGAAGTTTTGATGTAGGAAACTGGGTATTTTTACGGCTACAACCATATAAACAAATGTTCCTCAAGAAGGCTAAGAAGGATAATAAATTATCGCCAAAGTACTATGGTCCTTACAAGGTGTTGCAAAATATCGGTACTATGGCATATGTTTTAGCTTCCCGTATCTTCCCGAGTGCAGTTATAATTTTCCGAGTGGTGAAGGCGAAGAAGGTTATCGGTGACAAGCTCCAGCTTCAAGAACATCACAAAATCAAGAAGGAGGAAAATCATATTTGGATCCAAATCGACCAAAAAAGACCCGCAAACTATAGAATCGATTAATTTTTAAAGTATCTCATTAAGGGAAGAACTAGCTCAAAGATTCCATATACAGAGTATTTATAATTTATAAAGAAGAACGAACTACTCAAGATTTTATTATTATTATTATTGTTAATGTATCCAACTATCCCGGCGATGAACTACATTCAGTAGTTCGAAATGCGTCGGTTCTAAAATTTCTCATTGTTGAGGTATAAAAGGTGTCTTTTTAACTCCTATTTATCTCACATTAATTATCAATCCAGGTACGATTTTTTATTTCAAGAGTGTACTCTTTCTGAGGCTGCAATTCATTCTAAGAGTAATGCCTTGCAATATGTAGTATAATGTTTTAAATACAAGAGGAAACAGATGCTTGGAAAATAAATCTAACTACAATGACATGAACTTAAATTCTCTGAAATCCAATCATTCACTCAACAAACATCAGTCAAGGATGCAGTAATGATAACTCTTTCCTTTAGAAACTGATGGAATTAAAATCAACTAAGAACAAGATAATCAATCTGAGAACGTGGGAGCAATAACCAGTATTCTTTACAATTGATAATCCTTCTTTAAAGAAATTAAATGAAAATAGAATTTGAACTAAACTCTGCTAATGAAAGTAAAGTATGCAAGCACTTTAAAAGCAAACTCTTTGCAATCTGTAAACTAATGAATCGGAAATGAACATCAAACTAGAATTGAACAGTAATGTAAATAAATAGCAAACTGTAGCTTAGAAGAATTGAACAACAAATTCTATTAAACAACAATCAACAATCGGAACAGAACAACAATTGGAATAGAACAACAACTGCTGAACAACGAAGCTTTGTTAAATAAGATAAATGATACAGGAATTAAGATTCTTGTTAGAATGGAACAACAAATGAACAAATTCCTCGAACAACAAAGCTCTGTTAAGGCATAACAAGACAAGTTATACAGAGATTAAGATTCTTGTTAGAACGGAACATCAATGCAATTCATCAATGTAACACACTGATATCAATAGACAATTAAAAAATAAACTAATAAACTTGAAAATTGTAATAAAATCAAATACAAACTATCACACAACGATAATTGAAAGATAATAATACAAACAATCTTATCGATCCACTGTGGTCGGCCCTTAACCACCAATGAAACGCCTACTGCCTTACCTTAGTTAAGAAATGGAACGAAATAACAATATCTTGTATTAATCGTATATAATAGTATTTACAACAGTCGCTCTCTAATCACGAGAGTTCAGAAATTACAGAGTTGCAAAAGAAGTTCAATAATAATCATTCTGTCCCCCCAATTTCTAAAGGCACTGCCTTTTATAACAATTCGACGGACAAGACAAGAAACAACGATAAGATTGAACAATGATCCCTCATAACAAAATTGGATTGTCTTCAACCAATTGATCAGCAAGAAAATATATTTCCATCAACCTTTCAACAGGAACAGGTCGAATTTGGATTTGCAGCTGAGATAATTTGGGAAACGGCCGCAACAGTGAATCAAAGAAAAATGCCTACAAAGAACCTTCCGTTTCTCTTAATACTGACCGAATTTGGGCAAACCATTCTTCAAAGAAGTTAATTCGGTCCATTTCGAACAAAACCCATGTTCCAGATTTTCCAGATTCTTCTCCATTTCCCCAGAATATCCAACACAATACTGACACTTCTTATTCTAGCGAATTTCTGAGTTGGAATATTTGCTGATGATCTGGAGATCAAATCTGCTATCTGGAAAATATCTTTGAGGCTAAAATGGTGAGTGATGTTACAAAATATATTAATAAACCATCATTGATAAAATCATGCATAATAATCATCAATTTATTAAAAATAAAGGAGAAAAAATAATATTTATCCATAAGAGCATAACTAATTATAAAATGGAAATATATGATAAATTATAATAAATGACATGATAAAGAAGAGTAGAAATTACGTAGCTATACAAAGTATAACACAATGCTTAATATGCTCAACACACCCCAAACTGAATATATTGCATGTCCTCATGCAACCCAAAAACCCATGTGTTAACCAAGCAAAAAAAATGTTCATCCCAACTCATGAAATGGATGGAACAAATGAATTTTTCCTCAAATAATAAATATTCAATTTTAGCAATCTTGATGAAGGCATAACAATTTTTACAGTTGACGTTCAACTATATGTATATAAAGTTGCAAAAAAATGTGATATAAGTAACAACAAACTTCATTAACCATTTTCTCAAAAATTATATCATTTTGATGCATGGATCATGAGATATATAAAAAATGGTTGTAGGTGATAATGCATAATTTTCAAAATTTTATGAACTAATTTAGCGTGAAATTATCTGGGTTTAAGAATTCAGTTCATAGTTTTAAAGATATATGCAAATCAATTTCTGCACTGTATAAAAATGAAATTGTATGCCTTAAACGAGAAAGAAAGTAGAAAACATCCATCATGTGTAGCAATTCCTCCCCCAAACTGAAGAATTAGCATGTCCTCATGCAATGCTAGAAAACAAAGAGAGGTGGTTGCTACAATCTATTGAAATCTATGCTTGGTGTAAAACAACATGGAATAAGGGAGGTGTTGAGAATGAATAAGAATATCAATGGATGATAAAGAATATTACTGACATGGTCAAAAGAAAGAAATAAAGGAAATCAACACTCCCCCAAACTGAAAGATGAGACGTGTCTAAAAAAATGGGAAGTAGTAAAGATGTGGAATGAATGATGATAAATAATGCTCAATGAATTTTCATGAAATTCTCCTAAATTCATAATAAATCAGAAAATTATGCTATTTTACCTCAAGTGTTACCTCTGAAAAAAATGTGGAATGGCATGTAGGGACTGGCTTTTGTTGAAGCTGATGTAGGCTGAGCGGATACTGAAAGTGATGGAAAAGGTGGAAGCCATGCATGCACATCATGTCTGAAGAATTGTGCACGTTCGCGAGCCTTTGCTGTTAGTTGCAATAGTGTGGTCGTGCTGCAAATAGAATTTCCCCTCATATTTGTTGTTCTCCTGTAAACAAATCACAATTCTGTATGCAATTTTCTTGAATCCACAGTGTTAATTTTGAAGAGCAACAGATAAGATGTATGCCAAAAGTTCAATCAACAAAATTTTTGTAGAAATGCAGTATCAATATTGTGGCAAATCAACAAAATAGAAGAGCAACATACTGCACAGCAATTGTACAGCATGGAAAGGCATACATACTTATGATATGATTAAAAAATTATCGCATTACTGAAATCAATGCATATTTTGAAATCGTGAGTAGATATGGAAATGTTTATGTAATGATTCGAAAATAAGGGAAAATGACAGCTGATGTGAAAAAAATACTTATGTGGTCATTATCCACATAAACCATTATGATCGATTTATAAATAAATTTCATGCATAAGAGGTTCCGAACAAAGGGTTTAGGAGCATACTCTCATTTGATATTAGATAAAGATATAAGAAAATGGTTTATCATTACTATTGATTTGTGAAAAATATGACTCCAATACCATCAACAGAGCTCTGTTGCCCACAAGTGTCTATAACCTTGACAAAGTTGCTTTCTCACCCTTGGACCCATTATCCTTTATTTATGCCTAGAAAATTGTAGTGTGATGTCATGATGGAGGCCACTATGTTGGCTTGGGAACCAGATGAATCACAATTCCATTCACCAGGAAGGAGTGAAAGGTGGGTAGACCAGCTCGTGATGAGACCTATTGTTCCAAGGACTTTTTATTTTTTTGAGTTGTCCTTTGGATCATATCCCTGGCGTGGTGGCCATAATGAGAATGCCACTTCACTGCTCCCTTATGATCATTGTAGGCTAGCTCTTGATAAGACCCCCTATCCTCCATCTGCCATATCATAGAATTGTTAGTAATTATATATATATATATATATATATATATATCTATATATATATATATATATATATATATTATTATTATTTTTATTATTATTATTTTTTTAATGTAACACTTCCCTATTTATGTATAGAGGATGGATCAACACTCCTTAAGAGTAGGGATGGTGGAAGAAGTCTGAACATCTCAATATAGAAAGTATGCCCTTATTCTTATTCAATAAATAAAAATCAAAGAGAGTTATGAAGATTTAGGGAAAAACCAACATAATAAAGATAACTGATCATATTAATTTTAGTGAAAATAAAGACAGCAAAGTGATATAGATGGTTGTGTCCTTTCCTTTTCTTATCACTACAAAACAATTTCTTAAAAATTACAATTTCTCTTGATTTGCTGATTCCAGTAACCTCTAATTTTTGTGTCCTTGCATAGATTGTATGTTTGCCTTTAACAGAGTCATGAAGAATTCACAAAAATTGTCAAAATGTTGTTCTAAAACAAGAAAAATGCACTCAAAAAGTGTTGTTTCTTAGATGGAACAACTGTTGTTCCTTAAGAGGAACAACAAAAACAATCTGTGAAAATGTTGTTCCTTTTGAAAGGAATCACAAAAACAATAAGAAAAAATGTTGTTCCTTTGGAAAGGAACAACAAAAACAATCAGCAAAATGTTGTTCATTTCGAAAGGAACAACAAAAACAATCGGCTAAAACTGTGGTTCCTTTTGAAAGGAACATCAAAACAAGCGGAAGAAATGTTGTTCCTTCGGAAAGGAACAACAAAAACAGGCGGCAAAAACTGTTGTTCCTTTTGAAAGGAACAACAAAAATAATCAATGGAAATGTTGTTCCTTTTGAAAGGAACAACAAAAAGAAACACACAAATGCATTGTTTCTTTAGAAGAACGGCTACTGTTCCTTAAAAGGAACAACAAACAAATATAAGCACGCAAGATTGATGTTCCTTAAGAGTGACGACTGCTGTTCTTTAAGAGGAACAACATGAAAAATGAAGGCACACAAAAAGTGTTGTTCCCTATAGCAAAGAAAATGCACGCAGAAATTGTTATAGGGAACAACAAAGGAAAAAAAAATAAAGGAAAGAACAAAACTAATGTATAATCTATTGTCAAGCAAATCCAATCAAATATAAAGGAAAATGTATGTATAGGTCTAAAGAAAAAGGTAGTTTTTACAGAATTTGTGCTGCCGAAGAATTGCCTTCTGCAATTGAAACTTGCATGGTGGGGTCCTTATTGTTCAATTTCCAATGGAGCGGAAACTATAATTTGAAGGGATCAACACCTGAAACACAATAACATAAAAGAAATTAGAAAAGAAACAACACTTTATTAAGTTACAGCAACTATGATATTATTTCCTAAGGGAATATCAATCTATTAATGGAAAAAAAATGATATTTTTGAAAAAAAAATTGGCAGCAGTGATATGAATGTTCACATGGAAACCAATTCTTCATTTCTTCTGTTATGAATCTGTTAGGTAATGAACTGGATGAAATGCCATTGTTTTACTAAAATTTCTTTCAAGAATCGCTCGTCCATAAATTGACCTTCTTTGTTCTCCTAAGACCTGCAAAAAACGAGTGTCTACTTGTAATAAAACATTAAATCATGGAGAAAGAGAGGTGATCGGGCTCCCCTCATCCAACAATTATGCAAAAAACTAATGAGTAGCTACTCTGCAAAACAAATGTTGAGGTATAAAAGGTGTCTTTTTAACTCCTATTTATCTCACATTAATTATCAATCCAGGTATGATTTTTTATTTCAAAAGTGTACTCTGTCTTAGGCTACAATTCATTCTAAGAGTAATTCCTTGCAATATGTAGTACAGTGTTTTAAATACAAGAGTAAACAGATGCTTGGAAAAGAAATCTAATTACAATGACATGAACTTAAATGCTCTGAAATCCAATCATTCACTCAGCAAATATGAGTCAAGGATACAGTAATGATAACTCTTTCCTTTAGAAACTGATAAAATCAACTAAGAACAAGATAATCAATCTGAGAACGTGGGAGCAATAACCAGTATTCTTTACAGTTGATAATCCTGCTTTAAAGCAATTAAATGAAAATAGAATTTGAACTAAATGCTGCTAATGAAAGTAAACTATGCAAGCACTTTAAAAGAAAACTCTTTGCAATCTATAAACTAATGAATCGAAAATGAACATCAAACTAGAATTGAATAGTAATGTAAATAAACAGCAAACTGTAACTTAGAAGAATTGAACAGCAAATCCTATTTAATGAATTTGAACATCAAATTCTATCTGATGGAATCAAATATTGAATTCTATTGAAAAACAAACCCTGTCGAAAACAAACTCTGTTACGCAACAATCTGAAATGAACATCAATAAGACGGAACAACAAATGGAATCAAATGCTGAACAACAAAGCTCTGTTAAAGTGTAACAAGATAAATGATACAGGAATGAAGATTCTTGTTAGAATGGAACAACGATGCGATTCATCAATGTAACACACCGATATCAATAAGAAATTAGACAGTAAACCAATTAACTTACAAATTGTAATAAAATAAAATACAAACTGTCACACAATAATAATTGAAAGATAATAATACAAACAGCGGATCGATCCACCAGGGCCAAGCCCTTAACCACCAGTGAAACGCCACTGGCCTTACTCTAGAGTTAAGAAATGGAACAGCAAAAAGATCTTGTATTAATCAGACATAAATAACGTTTACAACAGTCGCTCTCTAATCACGAGAGTTCAGAAATTACAGAGTTGCAAAAGAAGTTCAATAATAATCATTCTGTCCCCCCAATTTCTAAAGGCACTGCCTTTTATAACAATTCGACGGACAAGACAAGAAACAACGATAAGATTGAACAATGATCCCTCATAACAAAATTGGATTGTCTTCAACCAATTGATCAGCAAGAAAATATATTTCCATCAACCTTTCAACAGGAACAGGTCGAATTTGGATTTGCAGCTGAGATAATTTGGGAAACGGCCGCAACAGTGAATCAAAGAAAAATGCCTACAAAGAACCTTCCGTTTCTCTTAATACTGACCGAATTTGGGCAAACCATTCTTCAAAGAAGTTAATTCGGTCCATTTCGAACAAAACCCATGTTCCAGATTTTCCAGATTCTTCTCCATTTCCCCAGAATATCCAACACAATACTGACACTTCTTATTCTAGCGAATTTCTGAGTTGGAATATTTGCTGATGATCTGGAGATCAAATCTGCTATCTGGAAAATATCTTTGAGGCTAAAATGGTGAGTGATGTTACAAAATATATTAATAAACCATCATTGATAAAATCATGCATAATAATCATCAATTTATTAAAAATAAAGGAGAAAAAATAATATTTATCCATAAGAGCATAACTAATTATAAAATGGAAATATATGATAAATTATAATAAATGACATGATAAAGAAGAGTAGAAATGGATGAAATAAGTGTTAAAAAGTGATAATAATAATGTCATATTAGCGGCCCAACACTCATGTGATTTCCTGGAAGATTTATTTTAATATGATATGGATCAGAGAAGCTTCCACTCTCAAGTATCCAACTATTGTTATTATTTTCCCCATGTATCCTCCATATTGCTATTGTTTTTCCCATTTATCCCCCATATTGGTATTGATGTGCCCCATAGAAGCCCAATATTGTTATTGTTGTGCCCTTACATTATTATTGTTATGTAGGCTCTGATTATATTGTGACGCCTTATACTCATATATATACAAAGTAGGTCGTATCATTTGTATCATCCAATAATTGTTCATTTATGTAATGTAAAGGAGGTTTACCCCTCGAAAAGGATAGATTTTAAGTCGTTGATCTATATTTTCTTTTGTTTTGTGAGTTGGTTGCATAACACCACCTACAGCCTTGTCGCAATAGAAATGCACTCTCACAACCTCTAGAAGCTTATTGACATCGATACTAACATGACTGGCTCACTGTAAATGTTGAGACCCAAATATGTCCTTTACTTTCACCAAATTTCACTTAATTTCCTTTGTCCCTTATCAATTATAGGCTTAAAAGATCAATAGGATTGATTAAAGTCACTTTAGGAATGCATACAATGATTGACTTGCTATATTTTCGTGGTTTTGTTGTTGTAGTAATTTTTGACTAGACTCAGCTACAGAATGCAGCCATTCTGTAGCTAGTCGCCTATTCCATAGCTATCTTCATGTTCACACCGGTTACAGGTGTCACTTAAAGGAAAAACACATATGGTTGAATTCCACAACACTCCTACATCATTTCTTGCCCTCTACGAAGTCTGAGCAAAAATCTACAAGTGGTTATGCACGTGGAGGAAACCAAAACTAAGAAGCAGATTCCTACCAGGACAAGGACTCTACAGATGTCTTCAGCAAAGTACAAGGCCTCCACAAGAGTTCTAATTTGATTTTGATTGAAAAAGAAACTTATCCCTATTTCTTCTCCAGGGCAGTTATGTATTTCTCCTATAAGAATAACTCAGGAAATTGAGAGACAGTTAGCTAGATTGATGTTTTATTGTTAAGTTGTCCAAGACCGTAATACTCTTTTTTTGAAGCATTTTCCTTTAATGAAAGAAGAACAAATTTAATACAAGATCTGAAGCAATCTTGAGTATATTTGTGTGCTAATCTGGTGGTAGATGGCCCCTACTGTCCGAGAAACTCTGTGCATATTGTTTAGATAAGTAAATTTAGCTCTGTTTCATTCCTAATTTAAGCATTTTTCTGAACTTTCTATTTTATGCTCACTTACATCAAATGTTACAACCAGTCTTGTTCTTAAGAATTGTTCCAAAATATCACTACAATGAATGAGATAGAGCTGTAGTATTTCAGAGATTAGTTGCATTTTAGTTCAGCTATAATACTTCGGGGGTTAATTGCATTCTAGTTCAGTTCTGTTCACTGTATTTCAAGTTTCATTGATTGCATTCTAGTTCAGTTCTATTCATTGTATTTCTAGTTTTATTAGCTAGTTGTACTCTAGTTTTGTTAAATTAGACTTAAAGGCCTTCATTATTTACAAATTTCTCTTGTTCTTAATCTCTACTAATACATCATTACCATAGGAACAATAATTGGTAATGTCATTTTGAATTCTTGACTATTCTGCAATTTCTCATAATTTTACAAACTGCCTCTTTCCAAAACTATTCCAAAAGATTTCTAACCCTTGAATGAGGCCTAATAGTGACATTTTGAGTTGTAGAATGGATTAATTTTAGTGTCATAAGTCAATTTAAGGTAGGGTTCCTTACTATATTGCAGATAATCTTTTCCAAATGTGTTCCAACAAATTTCTAACCATGGATGAGGTTTTCTCTGTGATATTATAGGTTGTTGTTTACTTAGAAGAACTTCATTGCATTAAAATCATCCTTTTCTCAAGTTGTTCCAATATACTTCTAATGAATTAATTGGACTGAGTTCATGTTATGAGTTATTTTTCTTGTCAAGTTTTGCATTTTCTGTTCTTAAGTGCCATACATAGTTTAGAATAGATTTTGCTCTGTTTTAGTGTGACCAACAACTTCTCTTTACCAACACTTAGTTCTTTTCCTCTTAGCATAAAAACACAAAATCAAAAACACTGGAAAAACACTAAACACAACGTATTGGGAAACAGATACCTAGGCACATATAGTACACTTCACTTCAACAGTTTACTAGCCCTGGTTGACAATTTATGACATCAATTTAGGAACACTAAGTTGAGCAGACATTTTGGCGTCGTTGTCGGGGAAGTGTAACTAGGTAGCCTTATTTCTTACCTCCCAAAAACAATGATATGCGTAGAGAAAGAGACTCAAGGGGTAGATTCATAAGAAGCAGAAGCTTGATTCCTAGAACACCACTTGTTCCACCAAGACCAAGAGGAAGCACACCTCCAACTCAAACCCACATCCCATACTGCATTGATCATAGACTTCCAGAGGACTTAAGATCATATATTCCATTAGAAAGACCTTCCACTTCATCTACTGAACCTGTCTTAGAAGAAGATCCAAGAACCCCTGCTAAGGATATAAACTTTTCTACTTCCACAGAAGAATCAACTATGGCAGAAGAAGGGGGAGGAGGAGTCTTTAATGGAGATCACACACTATTTGGAGGGGGTAGAGGTAGAGGTAGAGGTGAAGAAGGAGGCAGAGGAAGAGGTAGAAGGGAAATGGGAAGCTCTTTTGGGTTTCCTATAGTAGATGAAGAAACCAATGCAACTATGAAAAACATTTCACCCTCTGTCCTTCCAAACTTTTATGGACTCAAAATTGAAGATCCTGAAATCTTCCTATTTGAATTTGAAATCCTATGTAGAACCTATGATTACTTACAAGATACCCAAAAACTTAAACTATTCCCTTCAACATTGAAAGAAGCAGCATTAAAATGGTTTATGAGTTTGATCAACAGTTCTATTAGGACATGGGAATACATGAAACAAACATTTCTAGAGAGGTATTTGGATTACTGTATGCCAGTCAACCATAAGGAGGAAGTGTTTAAAATGCTACAAAAAGAGGATGAAAACTTGGAAGATTTGTTGGAGAGGTTTAACTATAACATCAAGAGGGAAAAAATGGAAAACTTAGACCAAGATACTTTGAAAGCTCTCTTGTTGAAGACAATTAGGGATGAATGGTTATATATCCTTAACATGATGGGAAAAGGGGATATATCTCAGCTCACATTACCTAAAATAGTTGAATTATGTATCAACCTTTCAAGAGGGAAATCTAAAATTGTAAAAGGACCAAGAGACCCTGCTCTTGCAAGGGCAAGTAAGTCTGCTTCTTGGACAGTAAGTAGGGCAGAAATAGGACATAGGCTTGATGAATTCAAATCTGATATTTTAGGGAGTCTTAGTGAACAAATAAACACCCTTAAGTTACAAAACAAGTAGAAAAATGAATCTGATGCCCTAGCAATCTTTTGTCCCAAATGTAGAAAGAAGCATGCCTTGAGAGAGTGCCCTTTGGATGCAAAAGTAGTAGAGACCTGTGTAATTTGTTCAGAAAAACATGATACCAAGAGTTTTCCTTCACTTCATGGTCTTAAAGTTTTCTTTCAAGAAGAAACTCCTACAAATTCCACAGAATCTCTCAATTTTGTCTCTAGGAGGCCTTGGCAAGGACCTCAAACACAAGGATTCCATGATCAACTATATAATCAACCCCCACCAAATTGGAATTCTTGGCAGCAACCTTGGCCCCAATTCCAGAATCAATCTCAAACTTGGGCACAAGGAGCACAAAATTCCTATGGAAGATACTCTCAGTACTATCAATATCCACCATCCTATCCACCATATCCACATTTCCCTCCTCAACAAAATTTTCAACAAAATTCTCAACAGAATCCTCAAAATCCACAACATCAAAATTCACCACTTCCATTACCATTTCCTCAGAAAACAAATCAGTTGCCTGCCCAACCCATACCAAACCCCAACAATAAAAATCCTCAGAACACATACATGATAGAAGGCCAACATTTTCCAACCTATTTGATCACTCCTTTAGACCTTAATGATGTTCAACTTAGGTTTGGAAGAATACTTGAAAAGAAGAAACCTTCTATAATCATACAAGACAAAACAACTCTAAGGAAGATTCTCTACGGGTAAATAAAATTCTTGAAGAGAACACATCTTTTCAAGACCCAAACATTGAAAAATCAAAACAAAAAGAACCAATAATTTCAACTCCTATATTAGAGCAGCCATCAACATCCACCTCTACACCTCCCTTTCCAGAAAGATTACAAATTGATAAGGGTGTAGAAAAACAAATTATGGTGCCTAATTATGATTTCTTAGATGAGCTGAGAAATGTTTGTATTAAGATCCCATTATTACAAGCCATCAAGGAAATTCCAATCTTAGCAAAGACAATAAAGGAGTTGAGCATGAAGAAAACAGGAAAAAGAATAAGAGAGATAAAGAAAATTCAACTGGCAGAAAAAATAGCAGATATCATGATGGGTAAGATTGCCATTCCAAAGTATCTAGACCCAGGAAATCCAGTTGTTAAAATACACATCAATGGAACTGAGATCCAAAACACACTTATTGATTTAGGAGCAGCAATCAATATCATGAGTAGACAAATCATGGATAAACTGAAACTTCCTAATCTTCTTTTTACACCCACATTATTACAATTAGTAGACAGATCTATGATCAAACCTGATGGGGTAATAGAAGACATTCCAGTGTCCCTAGATTCTTGGGAGTATCCTGTGGATTTTATGATTCTAACTCCTAAGAATAATCTAGGAGGGCATCCTATTATATTAGGAAGACCTTGGTTAGCTATAGCTGATGCTTTCATTAGTTGTAGATCTGGTGATATGTACATCTCTGATGGTAGTTCAACCAAGAAATTTACCTTGTATCCTCCAGCAAAGACAATTACAGAATTAGATGATACTCAGTGGATTGAGGATGAAGAAGACATACAACCTCTCTTCACAATTTCAGAAATTAGTGAAGATAGCCAGATTCTGAATACCTTAGAAAACTTTGAATCCTCTTCGGAATACAAACATGAACAATTTCAAGAAGAATCCAACATTGATTTTTTATCATCAAGACATATGTCTCTCTATTCCATGGATAAATTTGGCAGCTCTACAATTGAGATATTTCCAGGAAAAACTTTAAACATAAACAAGAACCTAGAGAAATCTCAACAAGAAGAGCTAGTCAAGATACTACAGAGACATTCTTCTGCATATGCATGGGAGTACACTGATATGAAAGGGATAAGCCCCAAGACTTGCACTCATCACATCTACATAGAGGAAAATTGTAAACCAATCAGACAACCTCAAAGACGGATGAATCCAAATCTTAGGGAAATTGTTAAAGAAGAATTACAGAAATTGTTAAATGTCAACTTTATCTATCTCATTTCAGATAGTCAATGGGTTTCTCCTTTGGTAATTGTGCCAAAGAAAAATGGTAAATGGAGGGTATGTATTGACTACCGAGAATTAAACAAAGCTACTCTTAAAGATCATTTTCCCCTACCTTTCATAGATCAGGTATTAGATACATTAGCTGGCAAAAATTACTTCTCATTTTTAGATGGGTTTAGTGGTTATAATCAAATCCAAGTAGCACTTGAAGATCAAGACAAAACCACATTTACCTGTCCTTGGGGTACCTATGCTTACCGAGTATTTCCATTTGGATTATGTAATGCACCTGCAACATTCCAAAGGGCAGTATTAGGAATTTTTTTAGATCTAATACATGACTGTGTAGAGGTGTACATGGATGATTTCACAGTTTATGGGAATACATTTGAAGAGGCTTTAGAAAACTTGGAAAAAGTCTTAAAAAGATGTCAAGAAGAAAATCTTTCACTTAGTCATGAAAAATGTTTTATGATGTTTACTGAAGGTATTGTTTTAGGGCACCACATTTCAGGAGATGGGATTAGAGTTGATGAGGCAAAAGTTGAAGTCATTTCTAACCTATCCATTCCAAGTTGTCAAAGAGATGTTAGAATTTTTCTAGGATTTACAAGGTATTATCGGAGATTTATAGAAAACTTCACCAAAATAGCATCTCCACTCTTCAAATTACTCACCAAAGATTGTGAATTCAAGTGGACTTCTGATTGCCAGTTAGCTTTTGAAACCCTGAAAACCAAAATTTCTGAAGCACCTATATTAAGGGGACCTAACTGAAAGTTACCTTTTCATATCTCGACAGATGCTTCCGATACAGCTCTAGGAGCAGTATTGGGACAAAAAGATTTAATTCCCTATGCCATCTATTATATCAGTAAAAATTTGACTCCTGCAGAGTTAAACTATACTGTAACTGAAAAAGAGTTTTTAGCCGTTGTTCATGCCATAAACAAATTTAGACACTATATAACAGGCTATGAAACTTTTGTTCACACTGATCATTCTGCAATTAGATATTTAATGAACAAATCAATTACTAATGGCAGAGTCATAAGATGGTTATTGCTTTTACAAGAATTCAACATTACCATTCTAGATAGGTCTGGAAAACAAAACACAGTAGTTGATTTCCTATCTAGACTCCAAAACATCCAAGACAATACCCCAGTTGAAGATCAATTTCCTGATGAATATCTTTTTGCAATTTCTACTCAAACTCCTTGGTTTGATGACATTGCTAATTATTTAGTTTCAGGGAAATTTCCTTCAATAATGAATGCAAGAGACAAAAGAAAGATCATTTATGACAGTGCAAAATATTCATGGGTTGCTAATGAGTTATACAAAACAGGTCCATATTTTATCATTAGGAGATGTGTTCGAGAAGATGAGATGCCTGAGATCCTCAAGGCATGTCATGATGAACCTTGTGGCGGACACTTTGCTGATAAAAGGATAGCTTATAAGGTCCTTCATTTAGGATACTATTGGCCATCCCTTTTTAAAGATGCTAAATATTATGTCAAAAGGTTTGAAAGTTGCCAAAGGGTAGGGAAACCTTCTCCTTCAGGTGAGATGCCATTGTAGCCTCAGGTACATATTGAACGTTTTGAGAAATGGGCTTTAGATTTTGTAGGACCTATTAGTCCTCCATCAAGAAAAAAGAAATATATATTAGTTTGCACTGATTATGTTACCAAATGGGTAGAGGCCAAGCCATTACTTTCTGCTACAGAAGCATTTGTAGTTAATTTTATTTTTGAGGATATTTTTACTCGTTTTGGTGTCCCAAGGGAAATTGTTACAGATCAAGGAGCTCAATTCACATCAAGGCTAGTGGAACAAATGGTGGAGAGGTACAAAATCAGACACAGAAAATCTACTCCCTATCATCCACAAGCAAATGGTCAAGTGGAATCTACGAATAAGGTTATTGAAGGGATCCTAACAAAGACTGTTCATTTACATAGAAGAGATTGGGCAGACAGGCTTTCTGAAGCCTTGTGGGCCTATAGAACTACATGGAGAAGCACAACAGGTCATACTCCCTATGAACTTGTTTATGGAAAACAAGTCTTGTTTCCCATAGAGTTTCAGATTCAAACTTTTAAAATGGAAGTTCAGCTAGGACTTGATCTAACAGAGGCACAAAAGCACAGATTGGAGAAGATTAATGAATTGGATGAGATCAGACAAGATGCAATCTAGAAAAAAAGTATAGTCCAGCAGCAAAGGACTAGATGGCATGATAAGTACATCAAGGAAAAGAAATTCAAAGAAGGTGACTGGGCCCTTTTGTTTGATTAAAATTTCAAATATTTTTAAGGTAAATTCCAAACACATTGGCTTGGGCCATAAGAAATTATGAAATTTTTTGACAATGGAGTAATAAAAATTAGGACAATAGATGAAGAGAAGGTCACTTTTCTTGTAAATGGTCATAGATTGAAGCTGTATCATAAGCCACTTTCAAGAGAAGAATTTGTCAAGAGATTCCAGGAAAACAGTGATGTGAAGTTAATGAAGAAGAATTCTTCTTCTTCATCAACTTAATTGAATTTTATGAATTCAAATGCATGAAAAAAAAAAAAAAGTATAAACATGAAAACTAATCACTGATTAGCATGTTTATACAAAAAATATAAAGTGAAAATCATAATCCTTCTGAGACTTTAGCTTTTCAAATTTGTTCTTTTTCTGCAAACAACTATCACAAAATCATAAGTGCAGACCCATTTTATATATCACATTCCACTTATGATCCATCTCACTCCATCATGTCTCACTTCATTCATATTTCATTCACTCCATTCATCCATACTTCATTCACTCCATTCCATGGTCCACCTCATTTTCATCTCAGATTTTTAAATTTGATCTCTTTCTGCAATTGAATATTACAAATCATAAGTTGCAGGCCACTTTTCATATTTCACTTCACTTTACATTTATGATCCATTTCATGCCATTATATTTCACTTCACTCATGCTCCATTACACCATATTTCATGATCCATTTTAATTCACTTCATACAACATTTCATTCATGTTTCAAAACATTTCATTCCAGGTTTCAAAGATTCTATAGGTATATTCTGTAGCCAGCCAGACATTCTGCAGCTAGATATCTTGAAGGCAACTATCCAGTAATCACTTGTTCAACAGCAAATTGATCCTGCACACCTATGACAACAAGAAAAATCAAATGGATTATGAAGAATGAAAAATCAATTCATTTCAAAGGAGGACAAAGCATATCAAAACCACAAAAAAAAAGTATAAACATGAAAACTAATCACTGATTAGCATGTTTATACAGAAAATATAAAGTGAAAATCAGAATCCTTCTGAGACTTTAGCTTTTCAAATTTGTTCTTTTTCTGCAAGTAGCTATCACAAAATCATAAGTGCAGACCCATTTTATATATCATATTCCACTTATGATCCATCTCACTCCATCATGTCTCACTTCATTCCTATTTCATTCACTCCATTCATCCATACTTCATTCACTCCATTCCATGGTCCACCTCATTTTCATCTCAGATTTTTAAATTTGATCTCTTTCTGCAATTGAATATTACAAATCATAAGTTGCAGGCCACTTTTCATATTTCACTCCACTTTACATTTATGATCCATTTCATTCCATTACATTTCACTTCACTCATGCTCCATTACACCATATTTCATGATCCATTCTAATTCACTTCATATAACATTCCATTCCATGTTTCAAAGCTCCTACAGGTATATTCTGCAGCCAGATCATATTCTGCAGTCAGACATTCTGCAGCCATCCAGACATTCTGCAGCCAGATACCCTGTAGGAAACTATCTAGAAACCACTTGTTCAACAACAAATTGACCCTGGACACCTATGTCAACAAGCAAAATCAAAGGGATTATGAAGACTGAAGAATCAATGATTTTCAAAGGAGGACAAAGCATATCAAAACCACAAAAATTAAAGGAAAGGCAAAGGTAAAGTTGTGAAATTATTATGATGACATAATATGAAAGTTATAGTATAGTTAAGTCATGTATGATTCAAAAAGTTGTTTTGATTATTCATGTTGATCATGCCTATTAAACCTATCATAAAAAATTTGGACAAAATCCCCTCCACTCCGCCATATCAAATCATCATTTAAAACTTAACGGTTAAGTACTGAAGTGACCTAATCAGTCACGTCACTAGGCCGAAGTATTCAGTGATGATTTTGAATTTCTCATGAAATATTTCCGCGGTATTTTCTCCCATGATAGCTCTCAAACTCATTAATTTGTGTAAATCACCCTCACTACATTTCACTCATTCTATAACCTCTTCATATCATCCTTCCGTAGCTAATTCCTACTGCATAAACAAAGAAAGCACCTTTGGGGTAAAAACAACTTTTTAACAACCATTTTCACCGTGCATAGAAGAGCAGTAAATTGAAGGTTGAGAAGAGAAGCCATGGGTCTCATAGTAAGGTCCGAACCAGTCGAAACCAAATACTTGGAGGGTTACCCACAAATTAGAGAAATGCTACAGCAAGCTGGGTGGTTACAATTTTTGGAAAAATTCAATGGTTTTCATAAAGAGGTAACTAAAACATTTGCACGGTCCTTCAATGGAGCAGAAGTCGAAATAGGGGATGTTAAATTCACTATTACAGAAGTTTTTATTGCAGAAGCAGCGAAATTACCCAGGCAAGGAGAACGGTGGTTCAAAAATAGGGAATTTCATAATGAGGCATGGAGGCAAATTCTCAAAACACCAGGTATGGATGTTTCCATTTTTAAGAAGGGCATTCCTAGCTCAGCACTGAAGAATAAATGGCGAAATATGTTGCTCATTTTGCAAAAGTTTATAACTTGTGAGGGAAGGTTTGGTACCCTATATGTTTATCACATTCGGCTTATGATGCATTTCCTAGATGAAGAAATCAATTTACCCTTTTTCTTACTTCATAGCCTAAAGAGAATGGCCTCTAATGTCCAAAAGAGGGTTCAATTCTTGGAAACCACCTTGTATCACCATGGCCTAGTTAAAATCCTAATTGAACATCATTTGAGAAAGGTGGGAGACAATTGGGATGAGTTCCTAGTGAGGAATCACTTTGAAGAACCCAAGGAATCTCCATCTGAAGGAAAACTTGCAAGAAGAAGAAGGAGAGGAAAAATTTCCAAATCTGTTGAAATTAAAACTGGTAAGTCCATACAAGAGGACAGCGAGGAGATTATTTCTGAGAAATTGGCTGAAATTAAGAAACAGATTAAAAAGGAGAAGATAATAAGAAAGTATCCCAAAGAGAGAGGTGAGGGACCATCTAAACTAAGACGAAGCCATAGGCTTAGAGGCATATTGAAGAAAACAGGGGTTAGACAAACGGGAATCATGGACATTGAGGATGAAGATACACCAACTGATAGATCTCCTGAGTACCAGTATGAAGAGGATCTTGATGAAGGAACTCCAGAGATAGACCTAGCACAACAAAAAATCTATAATTATGTCGAGTCATTAGAAAAGAGAGCCTCAGAAAGTAAAGGAAGAACTCCTAGCCCACCATAATCTGCAATTGATGTGCTAAAAAGAGACAAATATGAATTAGAAGTACTCAATAGGCATATAAAGAATGAAAATGAAATTTTAAGGAAGCAGGTTAAGCTGAAAAGTGATATGAATACAACTCTCTCTCTGCAAATGGAAAAATTGTACAAGGCTAGTGAGAAGTTGAAGAAGAAAAACAAAAAGTTGAGCAGGGCACTTATAAATTTGAGATTCAAGTTGGTCATAAGGAAGCCTAGGAGGCCATTAAACATTAGGAAAAGTATAAAAAGGAGGTTAGATGTTCTAGCAGAAGTTTCATAATATATGGATTGATTTCATGAGGACATGCAAAAGCTTTGCAGTGGGGGTATGTTGAGCCCCAAAGATGTCCTTTCCTTTCACCAAATTTCACTTCATTTCCTTTGTCCCTTATCAATTATAGACTTAAAAGATCAATAGGATTGATTAAAGTCACTTTAGGAATGCATACAATGATTGACTTTATATATTTTCGTGGTGTTGTTGTTGTAGTAATTTTTGACTAGACTCAGCTACAGAATGCAACCATTCTGTAGCTAGTCGCATATTTGCAGTTATCTTCATGTTCACACAGGTTACAGGTGTCACTTAAAGGAAAAACGCATACGGTTGAATTCCACAACACTCCTACATCATTTCTTTCCCTCTACAAAGTCTGAGCAAAAATATACAGGTGGTTATGCACGTGGAGGAAACCAAAACTAAGAAGCAGATTCCTACCAGGACAAGGACTCTACAGATGTCTTCAGCAAAGTAGGAGGCCTCCACAAGAGTTCTAATTTGATTTTGATTGAAAGAGACACTTATCCCTATTTCTTCTCCTGGGCAGTTATGTATTTCTCTTATAAGAATAACTCAGGAAACCGAGAGACAGTTAGCTAGATTGATGTTTTATTGTTAAGTTGTCCAAGACCGTAATACTCTGTTTTTGAAGCGTTTTCCTTTAATGAAAGAAGAACAACTTTAATACAAGATCTGAAGCAATATTGAGTAGATTTGTGTGCTAATCTGGTGGTAGAGGGCCCCTACTACCCGAGAAGCTCTGTGCATATTGTTTAGATAAGTAACTTTAGCTCTGTTTCATTCCTAATTTAAGCAGTTTTCTGAACTTTATATTTTATTCTCACTTACATCGAATGTTACAGCCAGTCTTGTTCTTACGAATTGTTCCAAAATATCACTAACACTGAATGAGATAGAGTTGTATTATTTCAGAGATTAGTTTCATTTTAGTTTAGCTGTAATACTTCGGAGGTTAATTGCATTCTAGTTCAATTCTGTTCACTGTATTTCAAGTTTGATTGATTGCATTCTAGTTCAGTTCTATTCATTGTATTTCTAGCTTTATTAGCTAGCTGTACTCTAGTTCTGTTAAATTAGACTTAAAGGCCTTCATTATTTACAAATTTCTCTTGTTCTTAATCTCTACTAATACATCATTACCATAGGAACAAGAATTGGTAATGTCATTTTGAAGTCTTGACTATTCTGCAATTTCTCATAATTTTACAAACTGTCTCTTTCCAAAACTATTCCAAAAGATTTCTAACCCTTGAATGAGGCTTAATAGTGACATTTTGAGTTGTAGAATGGATTAATTTTAGTGTCATAAGTCAACTTAAGGTAGGGTTCCTTACTATGTTGCAGATAATCTTTTCCAAATGTGTTCCAACAAATTTCTAACCATGGATGAGGTTTTCTCTGTGATATTGTAGGATGTTGTTTACTTAGAAGAACTTCATTGCATTAAACTCATCCTTTTCTCAAGTTGTTCCAATATAATTCTAATGAATGAATTGCACTGAGTTCATGTTATGAGTTATTTTTCTTGTCAAGTTTTGCATTTTATGTTCTTAAGTGCCATACATAGTTTAGAATAGATTTTTCTCTGTTTTAGTGTGACCAACAACT
Organism: Pinus albicaulis; assembly: GCA_034641835.2. Taxonomy (NCBI): domain Eukaryota; kingdom Viridiplantae; phylum Streptophyta; class Pinopsida; order Pinales; family Pinaceae; genus Pinus; species Pinus albicaulis. Next base: position 1,424,658,966 of record CM076572.1, read on the forward strand.
TCTCTTTACCAACACTTAGTTCTTTTCCTCTTAGCATAAAAACACAAAATCAAAAACATTGGAAAAACACTAAACACAACGTGTTGGGAAACAGATACCTAGGCACATATAGTGCACTTCACTTCAATAGTTTACTAGCCCTGGTTGACAATTTATGACATCAATTTAGGAACACTAAGTTGAGCAGACAGTAAACATTCTCCCCCTTTGGTGTTGATGTCGACCTACTCTTGGATAGTGGTTTCATCAGTCTCCCCCTTTGACATCAATGGAAAAGGGTGGTCCAACTGCATTGAAACACCATATTGATATCATTTTCAAGATTGATTCCAATATGTATGATGATGGAAATTGATCAGTAGCTAAAACCTACAAAATAAGTATTAAGAATAGGGAAAAATGTTGACATACATGTCTCCTTTTCACATGCATGAGACATCTCAACTATCCACTGAATCCATAATATATATGGCCAAGTGAGAAACATAAGAGTACAAGGATTTTTCATGATATATATGGGTATGTCAATGACATATAATTCCACACATGGTTGAAGCCATACATTCATGTTTGCAATAAGCACATATGCCTAATATATGACTCTTCCCAAGTCACATTACTCAACCAAATGACCCATTGTAATAATGATACATATCTATTGTTGGGCCAAGAAGAAGGTATGTTTTACCCCGATCTTTACAATGATTTTTCATTTAATTTTATATTTTTTTTTCTTCATCTTAGCAATAAAGTAAAAGAAAATAATGAAAAATTAGTATAGAGTGAATTATTGATAAAAGTTGTGCTTAATAACATAAAAAATAATTTACCCACGGGGTGGCAGCTTGTTGGTGACTGAGTGTTATGTTAAGGCACTCGTTTGTAAATGTCACCGGTTCAAACCCCGTGGGGAGCCCGTCAGGCGTAAGCCTATGAAACTTGCTGTGCATTGTTGGTGGGGAATGATGTCGGCCAGGGGGGTTTTCATTGGCAACAGTGCAATGTGATCTTGGGTGGCAGTTGTGATTGTATGGTTCTCTTTACCGGTTTCCCTCCAGACAAGAAAAAAAAAAAGGACAAAAAACTAATTTTTCGCTGTCTTTATTGATAGGGAAGCGAAACGGCCAAACTGCTGACCAAGATGACCAAATGACAGCAGACAAGGAAAGCGAATGGAATCGTATCGGCCCCTATGAATCAATGGAATATGTAGAGGCACACCTATTTTTGGAGCGATCAGCCGATAGCCATGAAGCGACAGGATCTCATAATGAGAAGGATCTGTTACTCTATTCGAATTCGCCTTTAAGCTATAAAAGGCAGAAGGTGAACAAGATGAAAGAGAGTTACTGTATTATAATTTTCCTGTAATAAACGTATTCAGACAGAATTGTCAATTTTGTGCTAATTTATTTCTCTATGGATTAATGAAGAATTTGGCGTTTTTCGGATAAACAACTTCTGAGTATTCCTTAGCAGTATGCTTCTAGAGGCTTTAGGCCCAGCCCTGGGGGTTCTCCTGCTACTTCCGTGCTATACGTTTATTTACAGAATTTGCATTTCAAATTATCCATTGTTTTTCATAACATTATCATTTAATTGGTTAATTGCAAGCGTGAGAAGTTATAACTTCCTTTTCACTAGACTAGATTTATCATTCATGTCCTCTTATCAAGAATTGATGCTTTTACATTCGTTAGACTAGTTTCATCATGGTTGTTGTTCAATTCTGCGTATAGTGAATGTTTGGATCTTTTCATCATAATTACGAGCATTTGGTTGATATTTAATTATGAAGGATGCTATTAGTTGATTAAAAGAGAATTCCATTGCAAAATCTAGAATAATTGATTGATGTTCAATTCATTAGTGTTGCTTTTCAATTTTCTATTCAATTCATCAAAGCGTTTTGTTCAATTGCAATCTATTATTTTCAGTCTTGAGTGGTTATTTCTGCAAATGCTTAGAACATAATTAGCTCATTTGAATAGTCTGAAGTAATTCATAATTAGCTTTCAAGTTGTTTTGATTGAACTTGGAGAATTAGACAATATTTATTACAATGATTTAGAGTAGTTAACCTCATATGTCACTTGCATAAATTTTTCTTACAATCTTGAAATAACAAGACTTGCCCTGGGCTGATAATTAATGAAAAGCATTAAGGTTACCTTTAAAATAGTCACCTTCATGACCCAACATTTTGGCGCCGTTTTCGGGAAGAGCGTTTAAGAGTGATATCTTTTATTTCTTTTTCCTTTTGCTATGAAAGAATTGGGTATTGAAAACAAGAGGCAAGAACCTACGTACTAGCAAGAAAAATGCTTGCTCTCCAGCCCGCTTCTTAGTAAGCATGCAAAGGTTAATAGGATAGTTGTTCTTGTTTTTTATGACTAGGAAGAAAAAGATAGAACTACATCAAAATCCCCCACTTAAATCCACAAAACCCAAAGGATCGATGGTCCTTGAAAGAACAAAATATATAGACGAAATCATTAAGAAGGATGAATCCCAGGCATTCGTAGGACCCAGAACCATTCCTACACAGAGTCCTACTATTGTCCCTCAAGCAACAGCCTCACCATCTGCAGCCACAGTGAAACAGAAGGGTCTGAAAGAAAGTCCTGACCCTTCGCGAGAGTTAAATTATTACCATTTGCAGGAAGGAGAGGGAGAAACTAGCAGTGTAGTACAGGTAAAAACTCTAGAGCCTAGATCTTGTGAGAGAGTGGTTGAGATAGAGACACCCAGTATTCCAGATCGGGGAAGTGTTGTAAGGCCTCCTCAAAATCCACTCCCAAATCCCACTCAAATTATTCCCCTAGATCAAGAAATCCTTGAATATTATTGGCACATCTTTGATCAGATGGAAAACAACCAAAAAAAGAGGTAGACATCAACATTGGAGTATCCCATTGTTGATCTGGCCACAAATGCCCCTATGAAATCTATTACATTACAAAACATCCCCACCTTCCATGGGCTAACCTCAGAATTTGAATTTGATGTCTTATGTAGGGGATATGACTACACCACTGACCCTCAGAAACTGAAATTATTTCCCTCTACTTTTAAGGGGACATAATTATGTTGGTTTATGGGGCTCGGTGGAGGAACCATTAATAGTTGGAATCAGATGAAAAAATCTTTTCTTAACAAATATCAAGATTATTGCCCGAACAGAGAACTAAAAGATGAAAATTTCAATATGTGTGCAAAAGAAAATGAGACATTAGAAGAATATGTTGAAATATTTCAATATAATTTGAAAATATCTCCATATATTACACTGTCTAAATATATTTTAAAAGCAACAATGATTAAAGGAATGAAAGAAGAATGGGTCGAAACACTTAATATAATGGGAAAAGGGGACATCTATCAAGAATAATATGATGACATTATTTCATTGTGCATTAGGTGTTCTCACGGTAGTACGCGAAGTAGGCCAACTGGATGGGATTCAGCTACAAGGAATTATAAACAGTCCAGTGGCAACGTGACCAGAGCAGAATTCGGTAATATTTTAGAAGATTTTAAAACCGATATCTTAGGCACCCTCACAACGTAGCTAGATGCCCTACAAGCCAAGTAGAAGAAAGCTTTAGCAGAACAAAACTTGGTTGTTTTTTTCCCACGCTGTCGAAAGAAGCACAACCAGCGGGAGTGTCCATTAGACATGGTCCATACATGTGCTATTTGTACCAAGGACCATGCCACTGACCATTTCCCTTCACTTCCAGGGTTGAAAGTGATTTTAAAGAGGCAGAAGAAGAAATAGAACCAATGTATCTAATAAATCAACGTCAGCAATGGAAAGCACGACTAGGTATGCCACAAGACCCACCTTAGTTCTTTTCTCCTCCACAATTTAATCAACAGAACCCTGCAACAGCATGGAAGAGCCAATCACCTTTTTATGTCTGGCCATCCCAATAATTTTCCATGCCTCCTTGGCCAACACAACCCTCTTCAGGTAACAATTGGTCAAATTTTCCTTTTTCTCCCCCTTACTTGCAAAATAATCCATATCAATCCCATTGGCCTACCTCCACTTCAAAAAATAAAAATTGGTCTAAAAACTTGCAGCGACCCCTAGGAATGACCAATTTACCTATGGGAACAGGGGCTCAGAATCAACCCACATTACCAGCTCCATACCCAGTCCAACACAATCCTTAGCCTATTATGTGTCCTCAATTGCCAAGTCAACCCAATCCTAATCCCAATAACAGACCAATTCAGCTTATCCAGATTATTGAAAACCCAAACCCCGAAACTGAACATAAGCAATGCAATGAACTAAGGCTGAGATTAGGGCGTGTTATTTCACTTGAAGAAGATACGTCCCTACCACAACTTGAGTCTGAAATTCCAACAGTACCTAAACAATCAACTATGAAAGAAATAGAGATAGAGTAGGGGAGGCATGAAGTTGACCAAAAATACCCTGAAAACCTTATTATTTCCTCCCCTCCATTCCCTGAGAGATTAACACTGCCTAAAATAATAGTCTCTTCAGATTTTTATCTCCTAGTGGAATTAAAAAATATTTGCATTAAAATTATTCTCCTACAGGCTATACGAGACATTCCTATCTATGCCAAGATAATTAAATAACCGTGCGAAATAAAACAGGTGAGGAAATAAAAAACTGCACTGATTGTTCATGTAGTGGGAGCACTATCAGAATTACTCTTGGGTAAAGAAACACTATTAAAATATGAGGATACAGGAAACCCCATAGTCACAATACAAATCTCTGGCCACTCCTTCTCAAACACATTAGTTTATTTTGGGGCAACCATCAACATCTTAACTATAGAAACCTACGAGAAGTTAGGTATAACAATGTTGGAACCCACATCTACCTTGCTGGAGATTTCTGATAGATCTCTTATCAAACTAGAAGGTATATTACAGGACATCCTGGTTTTTGTGGACTCATGGGAGTACCCGACAGACTTTTTAGTTATTAACCCAAAATTAGGTTAGATGGACATCCCCTGATATTGGGATGACCTTGGTTAGCAATGACCAATGCTTACATAGGTTGTCGAACAAGCAATATGACCATTGCTAGAGGAGATGCCATAAAGAATATTGTCATATAACCCCCCTGCCAAACCAAGTCCTCCCACTGTAAATATTCACAAATAGCCACATACATACTGGGAACAAAACATTCGTTCACCACTGACAATAGTTGAAGCACTTGAATTCAAAGATCAAACTGCAGATGATGTAATCAATAAATTCATGAATTAGCCATCTACTTCAGAAAATTTAAAGTGCCAAATGTTAGAATTAGTTCTTGATAACGGAGCGCAGGAGGACCCCTTAGCAGACATTGATAACTAACACATACCCATGACTGTTGTTCGCAACAACATGCCAATTGAAATTGAACCGGGAAAAGTTTTAAATATCAATGGCAGTCTAGATACTGACCAAAAACAAAGGCTCGTTAAAATTTTACAAAAAATATAAGGGAGCATTTGCTTGGGACTACCCAGACATGAAGGGTATAGATCTTCAACTATGCACACATCACATTTATATTGACAAATATGCTCGGCCTATTCGGAAACCTCAACAGAGGTTAAACCCACATTTGAAAGACTTTGTAAGAGATGAATTACAAAATCTGCTAGATGTAAACTTCATTTATCCTATTTCAGACAACAAATGGGTTTCTCCTCTAGTAGTCATTCCTAAGAAGAATGGTAAGTTTCGAATCTATGTGGATTACATAGAACTAAATAAAGCAACACAGAAAAACCACTTCCTCCTCCCTTTTATTGATCAGGTCCTTGATAAATTGGCAGGAAAGCGGTTCTTCTCTTTTCTTGATGGTTTCAATGGTTACAATCAAATCCAGATATCCCCTGAAGACCAGGATAAAATGACCTTTACCTGCCCCTAGGGTACATTTTCCTATAGGGTATTGTCGTTCGGATTATGCAATGCCCCAACAACATTTCAAAGGGCCATATGCAACATTTTTTCTGATTTCATAAATGAAGGGCTCGAGATTTACATCGATGACTTTACTCCATATGGAGATGAATTTGATCAAGCACTGCAAACAATAGAAAAAGTATTGGAATGATGTATTTCTACCAGATTGTGTTTGAGCAATGAAAAATGTCACATGATGATGACCAAAGGAGTAATCCTAGGACACTACATCTCTGCAGCTGGAATACATGTAGATCTGGAAAAAATAGAGGTAATTATTTTACTAGCCACACCTTGTACTCAAATAGAGGTACATATTTTCCTTGGATATGTAGGGTACTACCATAGGTTTATAAATAAATTCTCACAAATTTTTGTACCCTTGTATGCATTAACTCGAAATGTTGAATTCCATTGGTCTGACAAATGTGACATTGCTTTTTCAAATTTGAAGAAACTGGTCTTGACGGCACCAGTCTTACGTGGCCTCAATTGGGAGTTTCCTTTTCACATTTCCTCAGATGCATCTGACACAATGATAGGGGAAGTTATCAGTCAAGACGAAGACAAAAATCCCTACGCTATTTACTATATCAGAAAGAATCTCACTCCTGCCGAATTAAACTATACAATGACCGAAAAAGAGTTCTTGGCTGTCATTTATGCTATTAATAATTTTAGACATTATATAACTGGCTATCAAGTATTCCTATATATCGATAATTCTGCCATTAGATACTTAGCTAATAAAACTATTACAAATGGAAGAGTGACTCGTTGGTTGTTTCTTTTACAAGAGTTTGACATAACTATCAAGGACCACCCAAGGAAAGAGAACGTAGTTGCAGATTTCCTATCTAGAGTTCCAAAGTCAGATGACCCACTAGTGGTGATCAGTTCTGTGATGAGAATTTGTTCATTGTAGTAGTAAAAATGTCATGGTACACAAATGTAGTGAATTATCTAGCAGTAGGAAAGTTTCCAAGACACTTGACATCAAAGGAACAAAAGCTGATTCTTCAACGCAGTGCTAGATTCTCCTGGATCAGTGGATATCTTTTCCATATAGGAGTTGTTATGCATATATGCAAATGAAACCGAGAAGATGATATTTATGTCATCTTAAGGGCCTGTCATGATGAACCATGTGGTGGCCATTTTTTAGATCGCAGGACGGGGCACAAAGTATTGCAAATGGGCTATTATTGGCCTACAATTTTTAAATATGCCAAGAAATATGTCCAAGCATTTGATGGTTTCCAAAGAATGGGTTGCCCTAGCCAATCAGAAGAAATTCCATTGCAACCACAATTATTTGTGGAACCTTTCAAATGGTGGGCAATGGAATTTGTTGGACCATTCAACCCACCATCAAATCAGAATACCTACATACTGGTTGCCACAGATTACGTGATGAAGTGGATAGAAATAGTGGCTTTATCGAGAACTACAGAAGAATATAAGATCATTTTTATTTTTGTGCTATTTGTGTAGTATGGCTTACCTCGGGAATTGATAACTGATGGAGGGGCACAGTTTGTGGGAAATAAAATCATGGCCACTCTAAAGAACCACCATGTCACCCATAGAGTCACGTCTGCCTACCACCCACAGACGAATGGGCAGGTCAAAAGAACCAACAAATTCCTTGAGGCAATTCTTACTAAAACAGTCACCTTCATGACCCAACATCTATGTCAAGGATATACAGGATTAGGTTTTGACACCCTATACAATGCATGTTTGACATAATGAATCTCTCCATGACATGGATCACTCAACCAATGCAATGAATGATGAAACAAAATGATGAAAGGTTGCTCAAATGCACACAAGAGTGTTTTACAAGGCTGAAATATATGATAAACTGCTAACAATGCCAAACCAAGTGGCTCACTCTCCGACATATGTTTGAACCATACTCTTTCTATGCATGTTATAGGTGGTACATTAGTCTCTCTCATTCATGGTCAATACAATGTTGTCTCAACCAACTAGACCCAAGGATAACATAGGGCTAGATCTAGCACTCACATGTGCTTACATGGATGATATAGGTCTTTCCTTTCAATTTATGCATGAATTAACTAATGCTAGTGCTACAAACATATGGAGATTACGACAAGTACAAAAATTTTGGTATAACATGCCTTTCCACCCATGAAAAAAATAAATGAATAATCTACGAGAGACATGAGTGAAAAGAAAAATTAGATATTGGAACAGGGTCTCCTACAAGATGCGAAAATGGTCCATTTTGAATCCTTTTGATTATATTTAGTCTAGCGCAGGGGTTTTGGGGTGGGTCAAAGCCCCGAAAGCATTGTCATGGGTAAAAGGGTAAACCAGGGATCTGAAAACCATGGTTTGTGGACCATAGGAAAGTATAGGCTAGATTATTATAAATAGAGGATCATTTGTATTGTAAGGCAGGAAATAATGATGAGCTATTGATGTGCATTGTGGTTTAAGTTATCTATCGGGTTTTGGGGAAAGGACTCCTGTTGGCTGTGTGCGCGGAGATCCAAGTCCAGCTGTCTGCGGACCCTGCTACTGTGTGTGCATGTTGGGAAGGGAATTGTAAGGAGGAATTGATGAATGAATGAATAAGAAGGGTTGATAAAAGACTAAATCTGTGAGTACTCTTTGTGTGAATCATTGGTAATTATTGTATTGTGCATTTTCTGTATTTATGCTACGAAAATCTGTGTAAGTGTGTTTTCTATATCTGGATCTATTCTGTTTTGTTTATGTGGTGCTGTGCTACTGTCATAGAAGCATATAATTATAGATCTAGTGCACGTGGATGTGAATAGAGACCTAATTGACCATGCACAGAACAAGGTAATATAGGAATTACAGGGCCTTGCGCAGCTCTGCTTGCCTTACCCATTATTTCTCAGGGTGCAGAAACCTGATTCCAGTACCCACCCATACGACTTCGGGTGAGACTTTGACCTTTGCAAGCAGGTCACTGCCAAAAGGGCCAGTAGTATAGGGGTTTGTTGGCAAACCTTGCACACCGAACCTGGGTCAGGACCCCTCGAGCCAACAAATGGTTCCGTTGTCGAGACCGGAAGAAGTCTGAGAAAAAGATCGGGTACCGACAAGTGAATACTGGAGAGCCAACATAGAAGTGAATGAGCACTACTCTAGATGAAATCACAACGCGAAGTAGTAAGTACTATCGAACCAATCAAGAAGAAGATCACTTTGCCGGTAGCTTGCTAAGAAGAGCACCTACGCAAGGTCCGCTAGTTGCCCCGATGCCAGACTCATGAGAGAACAAGCCCTCAACCAAAAATTCACTAAGAGGAGACATGGCAGTACACTTTGTTGGGGTCCTGTGTTTTGATAGATTGGCTTACCAAAAGACAAGGCAACATACAAACCTAACTTTAGAGCTCTAGGATCTAGCCCTCCTAGTCTCAGAGAGGGATCTCTCAATATGTTTATAAAGATATGTCTTGAAAGGTTTAGAAGTTGATTTTAGGCTAGTTGTGAGGTGCAAGGCTGTTTGTTTTGTTTTGGTTGGACAGATATGTTTCATGTGGTATAGATAGAGCATGGGAATCTACAAGCCATTGGGTAATGGAGTCATGTGAAGTCCACATAGTTCTAACTGAGAAGGAAGGGAAACCAAAGGGAAAATATAACTTGGTCTAGGATCTGTTGAATAATATAGGTGAAATGGGATGGACACGAAGGACTAAGAGTGAAAAACAAAATAAACCCTTTCACAAGGACTTAAAGCATTTGGGGAACTCCCTATTTCCTCTAGTAAGCTCACTGCTTTGGACTTAATCAATATAAACACTCAAAGAAAAGAGAAATGCAAACTAAACTTTATAACTGAATTATAGGATTCGGGGAATGCCCTATTTCCTCCTACAAGTTCACCTTTGAGAGTTTAACCAACAAAGACATACAATTGAATTCAAAGAAGAGGGAACGCCTTAGACATCTAGGACTTCAATTATAGGAACCTTCAACACAATGATAACAATAAAGAACAGAGGGTATGATTGAGACAAACCTCACTGTCAAACTGCAAGCATTAATAATCAAAGGTAGACTTTAGAAACAATATTCGTTGGAAAAGAAAGAGGGAATGCCTAAACAGTCTTTAACACAACTAAATTAACCATTTCTAAAGTAAAAAAAACTAAATATTAAGAGAGCTATTATACCACCCTGTCATATTCAGTAGCAGAAAACATAGAAACAGTGAAGGATAAACAGGTCATAGGTGCTTCTAAGATACATTTCTCTACCTAAACGTTTTATCCTACTGTAAGCAAAGCATGATGGAAGAAAGTGGAATCACAGGAAATAACATTAAAAATAAGAAGTACTTCACCGAAACCAGGCTCAGGGATCCGATGGTCCAGCCCCCTTCATCAACAGAAAAACACAGAGCTTCACACTCTTTCAGAACACCAAAGCTTATTCAAAGCAGAAATATGTATTACTTTAGAAATCACAAAATTCCAACCTTTTACAATGAGACTTCGAAGAATAGAGAAAATGAGGAAAGTAGGTGAGGAAAGTTTTAATGAACATCAGTGGTAGGAGATGGTATTCGAATGCTCCATTCTGTGTCTTAAACATTTCATTGAATTCTAGACAGGATCAATAACTTTGTAGCTTGTTGAGACCGTTTGATATGACAGAAATCACCCACAGGGTGTCCTTGAGAAGAAAAACCATATGGAGTGGTACTATTATCTTCCTGGTGTGAGTTAAGTGAATAATGGGCTATTAGGACTCCCATACTTCTGAATAACTACTTCTGACAGTTTGTAGTAGCTTCCCTGGTGTAATAACTTCTTGGCAGACCTGCGTGTATGGGTAAAGGTCATGTCTGTGTCAGTTATCATTCTGCACCAATAACTGCTCTGTCTCTTTGTACTTAAACCTGTATTAGCTCTGTCTATGTTCTTCTTTTGCTGGTTACTCGAAATGATTATGCATTGATGTTGGTCTTCTATGATGTGTATCCTGCCGCTGGAAAATGTGATCATCATCTTTTCTGAGTGTTTTGTGTATAGGTGGAGGACTTCGCTGAGATGGAGGGTCACTGATGTTTTCATGAAATATGATCTATTGATTAACTTTGTTTCCTGGTTCTGGTTCTGGTCCTTTTGACTTTGTTTCCTGGTCCTGAGACTGCCATCTGAGCTTGTGTGTCACCTCTGTGACTGTAAAACATATTCCTTCATCAACCATGATAAAACCTAAAAACACACAAAAACATGTTATGAAATCCTGCAGGCTTGGTTTAGACTGCTTGCAGAGGCTCTGGAGTGGCGGAGGAGCAGTGAGGAAGACTGTGATTGCAGTGGAAAAACGAGGAAAAAACACTGGAAGAGCAGCTAACCAGGTTCTTTGGGGGTTTGGGTGCGAGGATAAACTGGGACCGTTAGATTAGGATAATCAACGGTGGGGATTCGTCGATGAAGTCATTTGGAAGGTTAGATAGGCAATATAAGAGTGAAGACGCGAAATAGCGTGGGCCATTGGATTAGAATAATCGATGGCGGAGATATTTTGCTGGAGTTATTTGGAAGGGCAAGTGAAATGGGAAAAGATGGAGGCGAGATTAAACGTGGGTCGTTGGATTAAAGAAATCAACGGTGGGGATCGCCCGATGGAACCTTTTGGAGAATATATGAAAAGAAAATGGAAGAGGTTGCAATGAAATGTGGGCCGTTCGATCTGAGAGACCGACGACCAAGGTTAAAAGCTAAAGTTGGGGAGGGTAGGTGGTAAAGCGGAACCAGGAATGGTTTTCGCGCAACTTTCAAGTAGTTTTATATTTTTTCCAAAAAAACGTGATATCGTACATTGAACACCGCGTGGAATTCTAAAACCGCTTATATCGCATAAATTTGAAACATTAACTCTCGGACGCAAAAATTACGCGATATGCCATGGTGGCCGTTGGATTTGGGACCTTAGATCCAACGGTGCGGAAGAAAAGCGATAGGAGGTAAGATGCACGGGCGGAACATATGGGTAGGGTCAATGGCGGGTTAAATCCTGACTGTTGGATCTTAGAAATGGATGGTCGAGATCTATCTACGGGGAAGAAATGAGCGGGGCGGGGTTTGATGAGCAGAAGAAATGTGGACCGTTCGATCAAACTTGATCAACGGCTGAGATCTAATCGGAGGTCGGAGCGATGAGAAGCTATGAGCGGTGCGCGATGAGATCTCAGCCGTTGGATCTATAAGAATGAACGGTCGATATTTGATCGGGGATCGCAAATCGGAGGAGGCGAAGGGATGGCACTTAAGATTTTGCGATGCGCGAGCCATCTGATCTGGAACAAGATCGATGGTGGAAATTAAATTGGCGGGGTAACGATGGAGAATTATGAGCAGAGCGCGATTAGATCCCAGCCATTGGTTCTCGTGGATTCAATGGTCTAGATCTAATCGGCGAATCGGCATCGAAGGAGGCAACTGAACAAATAAAACGGAACTTGCGATTGCAGATTGTGCGATGGAGCGCAGGCCGTTCGATCTGCGGATGATCAACGGTCCGGATTTAGTCAGGAGTCGCACAGGCAGAGGGCAGCCAAATGGATGGGCGCGATGCGATTTATCGCAGGCCGTCAGATCTGATAAGATCGATGGTGGAGATTGAAGCGGAGGTCGATGGAGAAAAGGTTCATCGCATCGGAAAAATGGAAGAAACAAAGGAAAGTTGGAAAAAGGAAGGCTCCGATTGCGATTTGCGATAAGGGTTCGAAGGGAACGTGATTAGATCTAGTCGTTGGTTCTTGTGGATTACAGATCTAATCGTGGGATCGGTATCGGGGAAACACGAAAAGGGAACACAGTAACTGAAATCCCCAATTGCAATTTGTGATTAGAGCTTGGTTATAGCTCTGTTCATGTGTGGAAAAGGGGCTAGGGCCAAAACCGAAAGGGGCTTAAGGCCTTAGTGGAAAAACAGGGTTTTTGGGCCAAAAAACAAGGATTTTTAAGGATTTTCTTGGTTTTTGGTAAAGGGGAAAAGGGTGTTTAAACCTGTAAAAAGGGAATTTTAGAGGTTCAAAGGTATTTTGGAGGATTTTCAAGGGAAATTGAGGTTTTAAAGAGGAAAAGGAGGCTTTATGAATATGAAGGGAAATAAGTGAAAATAGGTAGTTTTAGTGGCCTTTGGAACAAATTTCTTTGGTGAAACATTATGACTTTAAGCTGGAAACAACAGTGAAGATGAACCTCCAGGATGGAAAACACAAAAGACTTCAAGGATGATAGATTTTCAAAGGAAATATATCTCTTGAAGGCTTGAAAACAAACTTAGCCACCATTTGGTATATCAGAATTTATAGGTGGCTAACAGTGGCTCCACTTGGGGAGGACAGCTTGCCCTTTAGGTGTCCAGAACCTCAGTAATATCTGTTTTTAGCAGACCAGTGCCTTTCCATTGGGCATCAATTTTTCTTTCTTTGATTGGTCTTATTTTGATCTGATAACCTTTGCAACAACCTGAAAAAATTGTCATTCTTCAAGACAACATTTCTACCTACCCATTCCTACTGTCCTAGCATTTTTTCTTCCTTTGAGTGCACTTGGATTGGAAAAATATTTTTCCAACATTTTATTTTGCAGACAGAAAAATAAACCTATCTAATGCTACCCTTATTTCTCCAAGAGCCCAGATAAAACAGTTGGACTCTCAGTTTCTCTACCTAACTAATATCTGCCAGGATTAAACTATCTGGCATACTTCATTCTCTACATTCTACAACAGAAATTGAAACACAGCCAAACCAGGGTTAGACTGTCTAATTTTCTGTGGGTCCAAGGCATAAGGACAAGCTACACTTGAACTGAAACTTTGCAGAAATAAAAACTAACTAAATGCTCACAGGCTGAGCTTTATTGACACTCCTACCTACCCTAATCTAACTTGGAAATCTCTGCTGTTATATGATATAATAGTGCCAGTGTAGCCAGTTCAGTAGTAACAAAAATGAGGAAGAAATCTAACTGCTTGCTAGAGATAACCATGGAGTACTTTGAATGTGGGTCTTCAAAACCAAGGCCACCATCAGTGGTGACCACTCCTGATTTATCTGGCTCTTGCAAAGGGTCAATGCTTGGGAACTTGAGCCAATCAGGGCCTCCATATATTCTGCCACAGGATCAATGAACACATGATGTAAACTTTCTTCTTTTAGGCCTTCCATGAATGGTAGGCTATCTGTATCCTTGACATCTTTGATTACTGCATCTTCAGTGTGGCTCTTGAAAGCCCAATCATCCTTTTCCTGCACATCAAGAGGCAGTGAAATTTCTTCTTTCTTAGGGGGAGTGAGACTTTCCAAAAATGCTCCAAGGTCTCTAAATTGATATGATTTTTCTGGTGAGTTCAAAACTTCAATTTCATCTTCATATCTTTCAACCACCAATTCTAGAAAATTTTTCTTAAGCTCAGGTTGATGATTGAATATCGAGCTGAGTAGGATAACTTTTGGAAGGTATTCGCATCTAATTCCTGCCAGTATATTTGATATTCCATAATGAAACTCTTCTATGGGACTTAGTTTCTTAGAGTCTTCCATTATTATGGATGATGTTGTGATGAAACTGGTCTCCCAGTGGAGTCTTGTGAAAACAAAGATAATCAACAGGCCTACTGATCACCAGTGGAGTCTTTTTGGTCATTTAGGAACTGTGGAGTCGCCAAGTGGATGATTTAAAATGTTCAAGGAGATTTACTATCCACCACAGTGATTAAATACCAAATCAAGGCAAATTTGGTCTTCTCCCCAGTGGAGTCGCTAGGTGGAAAATATTTAGCTTTTGTGAAGGTAAAGTGTATTATGGTTCCACCACCATGTTTATTATGAAGCCAATCTGAAATTTTTTTGGGTTTTTCTGATTTTATATGGTTATTTAAGGACTCACTGAGTCTACAAGAGTTTTCTAGACTAACATATATTCAGTAGGTCCCACCGTGATCGCCATTATGTTGGTGGCGATGAGGTGGCTAATAATCACTGGATATTCTTGAAGACAAGGGATTTTCTGGAGTCCTAAGGTGTACTTAGATTGTCACTAACTCAGAAAGGTCCCACCGTGATCGCCATTACGTTGGGGTCTTGTGTTTTGATAGATTGGCTTACCAAAAGACAAGGCAACATACAAACCTAACTTTAGAGCTCTAGGATCTAGCCCTCCTAGTCTCAGAGAGGGATCTCTCAATATGTTTATAAAGATATGTCTTGGAAGGTTTAGAAGTTGATTTTAGGTTAGTTTTGAGGTGCAAGGTTGTTTGTTTTGTTTTGGTTGGACATATATGTTTCATGTGGTATATATAGAGCATGGGAATCTAAAATCCATTAGGCAATGGAGTCATGTGAAGTCCAAATAGTTCTGACTGAAAAGGAAGGGAAACCAAAGGGAAAATATAACTTGGTCTAGGATCTGTTGAATAATATAGGTGAAATGGGATGGACATGAAGGACTAAGAGTGAAAAACAAACTAAACCCTTTCACAATCACTTAAAGGATTCGGGGAACGCCCTATTTCCTCCAGTAAGCTCACTGCTTTGGACTTAATCAATATAAACACTCAAAGAAAAGAGAAATGTAGACTAAACCTTCTAAATGAATTATAGGATTCAAGGAACGCCCTATTTCCTCCTACAAGTTCACCTTTGAGAGTTTAACCAACAAAGACATACAATTGCATTCAAAGAAGAGGGAACACCTTAGACATCTAGGACTAAAATTATAGGGACCTTCAACATAATGATAAAAATAAAGAACAGAGGGTATGATTGAGACAAACCTCACTGTCAAACTGCAGGCATTAATAATCAAAGGTAGACTTTAGAAACAATATTCGTTGGAAAAGAAAGAGGGAACGCCTAAACAGTCTTTAACACAACCGAATTAACCATTTCTAAAGTAAAACAAACTGAATATTAAGAGAGCTATTATACCACCCTGTAGTATTCAGTAGCAGAAAACATAGAAAAAATGAAGGATAAACAGGTCAGAGGTGCTTCTAAGATACATTTCTCTGCCTAAAATTTTTATCCTACAGTAAGCAATGCATGATGGAACAAAGTGGAATCACAGGAAATAACATTAACAATAAGAAGTACTTCACTGAAACTAGGCTCACGGATCTGATGGTCCAGCCCCCTTCATCAACAAAAAAACACAGAGCTTCACACTCTTTCAGAACACCAAAGCTTCTTCAAAGAAGAAATATGTATTACTTTAGAAATCACAAAATTCCAACCTTTTACAATGAGACTTCAAAGAGTCTTTATAGAGAAAATGAGGAAAGTAGGTGAGGAAAGTTTTAATGAACATCAGTGGTAGGAGATGGTATTTCGAATGCTCCATTCTGTGTCTTAAACATTTCGTTGAATTCTAGACAGGATCAATAACTTTGTAGCTTGTTGAGATCGTTTGATATGACAGAAATCACCCACAGGGTGTCCTTGAGAAGAAAAACCATCTGGAGTGGTACTGTCATCTTCCTGGTGTGTGTTAAGTGAAGAATGGGCTATGAGGACTCCCATAATTCTGAATAATTAGTTCTAACAGTTTGTAGTAGCTTTCCTGGTGTAATAACTTCTTGGCAGACTTGCGTGTATGGGTAAAGGTCATGTCTATGTCAGTCATCGTTCTGCACCAATAACTTCTCTGTCTCTTTGTAATTAAATCTATATTAGCTTTGTCTATGTTCTTCTTTTTCTGGTTTCTCGAAATGATTATGCATT
The DNA here is from genome assembly GCA_034641835.2 of Pinus albicaulis. NCBI lineage: Eukaryota > Viridiplantae > Streptophyta > Pinopsida > Pinales > Pinaceae > Pinus > Pinus albicaulis. Next base: position 1,424,675,686 of record CM076572.1, read on the forward strand.
GATGTTGGTCTTCTATGATGTGTATCCTGCCACTGGAAAATGTGATCATCATATTTTCTAAGTGTTTTGTGTACAGGTGGAGGACTTCGCTGAGCTGGAGGGTCACTGATGGTTCATGGAATATGATCTGTTGATTGACACGCCCTCTCCCTCTGGTTCTGGTCCTTTTGACTTTGTTTGCTGGTCCTGAGACTACCATCTGAGCTTGTGTGTCACCTCTGTGACTGTAAAAAATTAATTCCTTCATCGGCCATGAGAAAACCTGCAAACACATGAAAACGTGTTATGAAATCCTGCGGGCTTGGTTTAGACTGCTTTCAAAGGCTCTAGAGTGGTGGAGGAGCAGTGAGGAAGAATGTGATTGCAATGGAAAAACGTGGAAAAAACATTGGCAGAGCAGCGAACCAGGTGCTGTGGGGGGTTTGTGTGCGAGAATAAACTGGGACCGTTAGATTAGGATAATCAACGGTGGGGATTCGTCGATGAAGTCATTTGGAATGTTAGATGGGTGATATAAGAGTGAAGACACGAAATAGTGTGGGCCGTTGGATTAGAATAATCAATGACGGAGATCTTTTGCTGGAGTTATTTGGAAGGCTGGGTGAAATGGGAAAAGACGGAGGCAAGATTAAATGTGGGCCATTGGATTAAAGAAATCAACGGCGGGGATCGCCTGAAAGAACATTTTGGAGAATAGATGAAAATCAAATGGAAGAGGTTGCAATGAAATGTGGGCCGTTCGATCTCAGAGATCGACGGCTAGGGTTAAAAGCTAAAGTTGGGGAGGGTAGGCAGTAAAGCGGAATCGGGAATGGTTTTCGCGCAACTTTCAAGTAGTTTTATATTTTTTCCAAAAAAATGCAATATCATACATTGAACGCCATGTGGAATTATAAAACCGCTTATATTGCGTAAATTTGAAACATTAACTCTCGGACGCAAAAATTACGCGATATGCCATGGTGGCCGTTGGATCTGGGACCTCAGATTCGATGGTGCGAAAGAAATGCGATAGGAGGTAAGATGCACGGGCGGAACATATGGGTAGGGTCAATGGTGCATTAAATCCTAACCGTTGGATCTTGGAAATGGATGGTCGAGATCTGTTGACGGGGAAGAAATGAGCGGGGTGGGGTTTGATGAGCAGAAGCAATGTGGACCGTTCGATCAGACTTGATCAATGGTTGAGATCTGATCGGAGGTCGGGGTGAGCTATGAGCGGTGCGTGATGAGATCTCAGCCATTGCATATTCAAGAATGAACGGTCGAGATTTGATCGGGGATAGCAAATTGGAGGAGGCGAAGGGACGGCACTTAATATTTTGCAATGTGCGATTAAGCGCCACCCGTCCGATTTGGAACAAGATCGATGGTGGAAAATAAATCGTCAGGGTAATGATGGAGAATTATGAGCGGAGCACGATTAGATCTCGGTCGTTGGTTCTTGTGGATTCAACGGTCTAGATCTAATCGACGGATTGGCATCGGAGGAGGCAATGGAACAAAGAAAAGGGAACTTGCGATTGCCGATTGTGCGATGGAGCGCAAGACATTCGATCTGTGGATGATCAATGGTCTGGATTTAGTCGGGAGTCGCACAGGTAGAGTGCAGCCAAATGGATGGGCGCGATGCGATTTATCGCAGGCCATCGGATCTGATAAGATCGACGGTGGAGATTGAAGCGGAGGTCGATGGAGCAAAGGTTCATCGCATCAGAAAAATGGAAGAAACAAAGGAAATTTGGGAAAAGGAAGGCTCTGATTGTGATTTGTGATAAGGGTTCTGAGGGAGCATGATTAGATCTGGCCATTGGTTCTTGTGGATTCAACGGTCCAGATCTAATTGCGGGATCGGCGTCGAGGAAACACAAAAAAGGAACACAGTAACTGAAATCCCCGATTGCGATTTGCAATTAGAGCTTGGTTATAGCTCTGGTCATGTGCAGAAAAGGGGCTAGGGCCAAAACCAAAAGGGGCTTAGGGCCTTAGTGCAAAAACAGGGTTTTTAGGCCAAAAAACAGGGATTTTTAAGGATTTTCTTGGCTTTCGGTAAAGGGGAAAAGCGTGTTTAAACCTGTAAAAAGGGAATTTTAGAGGTTCAAAGGGATTTTGGAGGCTTTTCAAGGGAAATGGAGGTTTTAAAGAAGAAAAGGATGCTTTATGAATATGAAGGGAAATAAGTGAAAATAGGCAGTTTCAATGGCCTTTGGAATAACTTTATTTGGTGAAGCAACATGGCTTTAAGATGGAAACAGCAGTGAAGATGAACCTCCAGGATGGAATGAACAAAAGACTTCAAGGATGATATATTTTCAAAGGAAATATATCTCTTGAAGGCTTGAAAACAAACTTAGCCACCATTTGGTATATCAGAATTTATAGGTGGCTAACACGCTTAAAATTACCTACCTTTAAAGGCACGACCGATGAGGACATGGAACGTTTTTGGTTTGTGGCCGACTTGGTATGGACTCCGCAGGGGGTGGTAAGCGATACTGTGAAAAGAGCACAATTGTCCCTGGCCTTCGAAGGAAGGGCTCTAGACTGGTATATGCGGTACATATCTCAAAACGGGAGCGCATCTCTTCAAGATATTAAGGACGCCCTAAAACAACAGTTCCGGAAGCCAAAATTGTACTCTTAGATGGTAGCAGAAGTAAAAGACTTCAAGAAAGGTGCATCTGATTCGGTGTGGGAGGCCGATCAGCGATTGAAGAAATCAATCAGGGAAGGAGGGTTCAAGTACGATGATAGACAACACACGGAATGGTTCATCGCTATGTTGCTACCTCACTTACATATACCAATGGGTCACCAGACCTTCGAATCGCAGGAAAAAGCCTTGGAAGCTACCATGAAACTCGAAGTCGTGCCTAAGGATGACACGTTGGGGGGAGTACAACAAATTCAAGAGCAACTCGGAGCCATGCACATGGAAATTCAGAGCTGATGGACAGAACGGGGAAAAGGAGCCAGTTCAGACCTCTGGTGCATACGATGCCGGGTGTCTGGCCATACAAAGGACCAGTGTCCTATACTAACGAATTACATGTAGGCAGGAGGACCTAGTCCACTACGCCCCGACTCCAGCGGATCTGCGCTATGGTGCGATGAGTGCCAGGTAGCAGCACTACATGATACGGCCCAATGCCCTCGGCTAAGTATGGGTGAACTAAAGCAACAGTGGTGCAAGTTCTGCCGGTCGATAGGGCATGATGAGAAGAACTGTCACATGTATGACTTGATTGTAGATCGATGAAACCTCTATAGGCTACAATCAGACCCTGCGTCGCCAAGATCCCCCGCGAACTTTGGTGGCTCCCCAGCAAGGGGCAGGGGAGGTCGGGGAGGAAGCGCAGGACGGGGGCTGGGGCAGCTGATCTGCTATAACTGCGGAGAGGTAGGGCACTTTGCGAGGGATTTCCCAAATCCTACTAGGCAATCCTGCAAATATTTCTGGAAGCTGGACCATGAGATTGAAGAATTCTCGATCCTGATAGCAAAAATGCAGGAAAAACAACCCACCCCTATGCAGAATGTGCAAAGAGTTAAAACCGAGCTAAGAAATGTAGATCCGAGTGTAAAGGTCATGAAGCGTAGCAGGATGGTCACTCAGGGTGCAAAGGAGGAGCTTGCCTCTCAGGAAGGAGTAAAATTCAACAAACAAGAATCACTAGCAGCCCCCGTGCATCCGCCGAACAAGATAGGGGAAGGGGGTGAGCCCTTCCTGCAGGCATGCCTGAAGATGCTACATAACCTGAAAGCTGTAGAAAACCTTCGAGTATTACTCAATAGTTGCGCAGACTGACCCAACACAATTCCTGAGACTAGGGATGTACACAAGCTACACAGCTATAAGAAACGCACCGAAAGAGAAATGCAGTTGACTACGCAGATTGGTGACTGCGAGATGGATCAAGTTGTTCTCGATATTGGGTTGGATGCGAACGTATTACCAAAGTAGAAATGGCAACAAATGGGAGAGCCTAAATTGGAATGGTCCACCATCCAGCTACGCATGGAAAATCAATAGAAGATCATCCCTCTGGGAAGGTTGCCAAAAGTCATGGTAGATATCGCAGGAGTAAAAGTCCTAGCTGATTTTGAAGTCATAGAAATTGTGGAGGATGTAGATCCTTACCTTGCACTCCTAGGACTGGACGGGGCTGGGCTATATATGTAGGGGGTGTCATCAATCTCAAAAAGCATAGCATGGTGTTTGAAAATAACAGTACGTGCGTAATAGTACCACTAGATCTCGCCGAAGGTATGCAGTATACAGAGACAGCATACGAAGAGGAGCAAATATATCACATTTACAAATTGACTGCGCAAGATGAAGACCGGGTTAACCCCACAACAGATGGAATACTCTGTTGGGATAAGGATAGTGAATGCTTTTATGACCCTGATGGAGAGCTAGAGACTTGGAAAAACCAGTTACACGATGTTTCGGCGCTGCAATACCCTCGAGCCGCGAGGTCCCTCTACTGCATTACTTCAGAGGTAAGATATTTTCCCCACTTTGATGGGTTTGGTAATGTCCAGGAATTCCTAAGAACACTGGAAGCTAGGGTGCCAAGAGAACGACGGCTCTGGGCCCTTAATCTGGCTTTGCGTGGGACACTTGCACGATGGTGGGATACCCACAAGAAAGCATTTCTATACTGGGAAACATGTCAGGATAGGATGATTCTGCGGTTCACACCCCCAGCTGACGTACACACCAAGATATTTCTTGGACCCGGGGATCCCCGCGCACATCTGCGTGCCTGGATAACCAAATGGTCCAACTGGACTACAGAAGAATGGGTCCATCTATTTTTTCATGCCTTGGGCCCTATTCCTGTCACTTGGTATTTAGATGCAGAGTTACACCAGCGTACCCACCACTAGGAAATAATAAAAGAGGAATTTATAGGAATGTTCGAACTAATTGGGGGGACGAAGATGCTCAAAAAAGCCCTACAGGACATCAATGAGTTTATATTTAAGAAGTCTCACCACCACACCACACCAACGGTCCTGACATGGGAAGCACATATGCAATACATATTCAACTGCCAGAGCTTGGCAATTGACGAGGAAGAGGATAATCCGTGAAACATCTCTGTTCAGGAATCTAAAGGGGAATGCATTGTTATTGGACCCTCGCTACAGAATATTGATGTAATGCAACCTCTCAAGATGCGCAAAGTTAATGTTGGGACGGAATAACACCCTAAGTTGGCTAAAATTGGGGACTATTGGGATGAAGGAACTGTAGGAAAAATTGCAGAATTACTTATGAAATATCAAGACTTATTTCCGACAAAGTTTTCTGAGCTCAAAGGAATCACCGGGGACCTAGGCATTATGCACATCACTCTGAAACCTGAGGCGTTCCCCGTCAAGTAGCGGCCTTACAGACTGAATCCTAAGTATAAGAAAAAGGTCAAAGAAGAACTGGACAAAATGCTTGCCGCAAGTATCATTGAACCATTTGAACAATCGGATTGGGTAAGTCCAATGGTCATCCAGGAGAAAAATAAAAAGGGGGAAATACATATCTGCGTGGATCTCCGCAAGTTAAACGACACCTGCGTCCATGACCCCTTCCCTATGCCATTTTCCAAATAAATCCTTGAGAGTGTGAGAGGGCAAGAGGCCTATTCCTTCACCAATGGGTTCTCAGGGTACCACCACATCCGAATTTCACCTGAGGATCGCAGTAAGACTACATTCGCGACCGACTGGGGGTCCTTTCAGTATACGGTTATGCTCTTCAGTCTCAAGAATGCACCTGCTATTTTTTCAAGGGTCGTGGTTGCTGTATTCAAGAAGTTTATCCATAAGTTCCTAGAGGTCTATTTTGATGACTGGATGGTTTTTGGCCTGGTAAAGGAGCATGTTTCCAACCTACGATTAATGTTGGATGCCTGCCGAAAGCACCAGATCTCTTTGAATATCAAGAAGTGTATCTTCTATGTACCGTTCAGAATCTTGCTCGAACACATAGTCTGTCAACAAGGCTTAATGGTTGATCCTGCGAAGGTAGCCGTAATTATCAACCTTGCAATCCCATCGACAAAAAAACAGTTGCGTTCCATCCTCTGACACACAGGCTGCTATAGGAAATTCATTCAAGGGTACGCTCTGATCACAGCACCCATAGAAAAACTACTGAAAAAATATGTCTCCTTTTTTTGGAATGATGAATGTCAGAAGAGCTTCGAACTGCTCAAAGAGAAGATGATCTTTGCACCCATACTAATATTTCCTAACTGATCAAAGGAATTTCATGTACATGTGGATGCGTCAGGCATCGCCTTGGGCACTATCCTCACTCAACTTGGAGAAGGAGATATTGATCACCCAGTCGCCTTTGCGAGTCGAAAACTCTTGGGCGTAGAGCAGAACTAATCTACCACTGAGCGTGAAGGACTAGCTATGGTATACACTTTACAGAAATATCGGCACTATCTGTTGGGTGGACACTTTAAAATGTTCACTGGCCATTCGGATTTGAAATACTTGGTCAACAAGCCTATGTTGGGGGGGAAGATTTTCCAATGGTTGTTGCTATTCCAGGAATATGATTTTGAGATCATCGTTAAGCCCAGAAGGTTGAATGCAGGCCCGGATCATCTATCTTGCATCAAAACAGGGGAAGAGCCTACTAATTTGGAAGAGGGCTTACTAGATGCGCAGATGTTCACCGTTAGGGTGGTTGATGCACACTTTGCTGATATCATTGAGTTCCTCACTATAGGCGTGGCCCCTATAGAATATTCAGTGCAACAGAAGAAGGAGCTGGTTACTCGGGCAACAGACTTTACTATCATCACTGGTCAGTTATACAAGCTAGGCGTGGATGAAATACTACGCAGATATGTCCTGGAACACGAACGGCCTGCCGTTTTAATAGAAGCACATGAAGGAGTCACAGGAGGCCACTATTTAGGACGAGCTACAACACAAAATATTTTAGGGCCGGGTTATGGTGGCCTACCCCACATCAGGATTCTTACACCTATTGTAGATCGTGTGATAAATGCCAGCGAACAGGACGGCCATCGCGCTGAGATGACATGCCATTACAGCCTCAAGTGGCCTTATAGGCTTTTGACAAATGGGCCATTGACTTAATAGGGCCCATCAATCTGCCAGGCATGAAGACAGGTGCGCGCTACATTATTACCGCCACTGATTATGTCACTCGATGGGCTGAGGCACAAGCGGTGAAGGATTTTACTGCAGATACTACTACGCACTTAATATTTGAGTGGATTCTAACCAGGTTTGGCTTCCCAAAGATACTAATGAGTGATAGGGGTATGCACTTCATGAACCAAACGATTCAAGCACTGAACGAGGAATTATGGATCCACCATGCAAAAAGTACACCATACCATCCCCAGGCAAATGGGTGGTTGAAGCTTTTAATAAAATTTTGGAACAGGCGTTAACTAAGGTTTGCAATGCCGATCATAGTGACTGGGATGTCCACATTCCCTCTGTCCTGTGGGCCTACCGAATGACCTGCAAGAAGCTAACCGACAATACCCCCTTCTGAATGGTCTATGGCAAGGAGGCCATTATGCTTATAGAATATGTTGTTCCTAGCCTACTCATCGTAGCATTTACAAATATGGTGGACCCAGATATCATAGAGGAGCGTCTTGCGCAACTGGTGGCTTTGGAGGAAGATCAGTTTATTGCTAATTTTCATCAACAGGTTCAGAAGGCTCGTGATAAAGCCTGGCATGATCGAAATATTCGTCACAAGACATTGGTCGAAGGTGATCTTGTCCTTTTATACGATAGCAAATTTGCAAAACATCTAGGGAAATTCTGGCAGCACTAGCTTGGTCCCTACACAGTTAAGGAGATCCCAACTGGCGGAACAGTCCAGCTAGCTACCCTGCGCGGTGACCTCTTACCTGGCTTTTTCAATGATAGTCGACTCAAGCCATACCAAGCTAATGAATACATGGCCGCAAAACCGCAGTGACTCGGGATGAGTCACAAGATTGTGTTGGGGGACTGTTGGAATAGGGTCTCCTACAAGCTGCAAAACTGGTCCATTTTGAATAATTTTGATTAGATTTAGTCTACGCAGGGGTTTTGGGGTGGGTCAAAGCCCCAAAAGCATTGTAATGGGTAAAAGGATAAACCAGGGGTCCGAAAAACACGATTTGCGGACCATAGGAAAGTCTAGGCTAGATTATTATAAATAGAGGATCATTTTGTATTGTAAGGCAGGAAAGAATGATGAGCTATTGATGTGAATTGTGGTTTATGTTATCTGTTGGGTTTTGGGGAAAGGACTCTTGTTGGCTGTGTGCACGGAGATCCAAGTCCAGCTATGTGTGGACCCTGCTGCTGTGTGTGTAGGTTGGGAAGGGAATTGTAAGGAGGAATTGATGAATGAATGAATAAGAAGGGTTGATAAAGGACTGAATCTATGATTACTCTTTGTGTGAATCATTGGTAATTACTGTATTGTGAATTTTCTGTATTTATGTTGCGAAGATCTGTGTAAGTGTGTTTTCTATATCTGGATCTATTATGTTCTGTTTATGTGGGTTGTGCTACTATCATAAAAGCATATAATTATAGAGCTAGCGCACATGGATGCGAATAGAGACCTAATTGACCCTGCGCAGAACAAGGTAATTTGAGAATTACAGGGCCTAGCGTAGCTCTGCTTACCTTACCCATCCTTTCTCAGGGTGCGGAAACCTAGTTCCAGCACCCACCCATACTACTTCAGGTGATACTTTGACCTGCGCAAGCAGGTCACTACCGAAAGGGCCAGTAGTATAGGGGTTTCCTAGCAAACCTTGCACACCTAACCTAGGTCAGGACCCCTCGAGCCAACAATAGAGTGAAATCCTTGAAACCCTAAATTCAAATACAACTCCCCTTGAACTCATTATACCTAAAATAGGTAGGCTTATTTGGCAGACCTGATATTTCTTGAGGACTATCGTACACCATGTTTTTTCTACTACTAATCTCCATCAAATCACCAAGTTGCTATATTCTCTCCATTATCTCTCCTTGAGATTGTGCCAATCTCCTTTTGCAGTGCTCCTTATGAATGTTATAGGTAGCGATGGATTATATTTGGTCCTTTATTCCTTTATTCATAATCTAAATAAGGAATTATTTTCAATTTCTTATTTATTACAGTGCTTTTCTTCAATACATATAACTCATCTTCAATTCTAATTCCTTTTGCTATTATATTTCCAATGTATTATTTTATAATTTTTCATTCTTTTGAAGTGAATGTGACAACATTTCCTCTATTAGTCATTTGACCCACACTCAATATCTTGTGCTCTAACCCTTCAACTAGTAAGACATCAATAACTTTTGCATTTTTTACATGAAGGTTGGATCTACCTTTTCTTATGACCTTTGTTGGTGCATTGTTTCCATGAATAACATCACTACCCTTGGTTTTCTTGAAAGAGGTAAATATGATATTGTCTCTAGACATGTGATGAGAATTTCCATTGTCTATGTACCAATGATGATCTTCTTCAAATTCACATAGTACAAAGCCACACTTCAATTGATGATTTTCCTTTTCTTCCATATTTTATATTATGGTTGTTGATGGAGGCATATTATTAAAGCCTTTAGATAAATGAATTATTTTTTATTTGCATGTCTTTGATAGGTTATACTTGTTGTCTAAAATTTCTAGCATATTCCATTGACTTGCTTCTACACTCTTTTCCCACATGTCCAATTTCATTGCATGTATAACACCTTATGTGACCAAAGAAGGTGAAAAAAGAATCATAGTTTTCCTGCTTCATGTTCCTTTCATTTACATGTGATTTGTAATCTATAGCCTTATGAAAAAATAAATTTCATGTAAAACAATAGCCTTGAAAGAAACTTGAATTACTAGAACCGATGATCTTCTTGTGGATATATTTTTTTCTTGAGGTATGAATAATCAACTTCTGCAATTGGCTACAATGTGTCCAAAGTTGCGATAAATAAAACACTAAATATCATCGATAAAGGGAGAAAATGAATTGTTTTTCCTTCATTTGATGTCTTCATTTCTACCATATTCATTCCTGTGAACAAGTTGTTTTCTTTGAAAATTCACTTTACTTAGTTGTTGGTTCTGTTGCTTACTTGATTCTTTACCAGAATTATCAAAATTTTCTCTACTTCTTCTGAGATTTCCTACACATTCCTATGAGGTGGATTCTCCCTTCTTTGTTTCATGAAAACCAAGGCCTAATTTAATAGAGGGAGATCTTTGACTACCGAGAAGATTGTCCAACGCCTTGGTATTGTCTTGAAATCTAAATTTTTTTCTATTTCTTATCATTTACTTCTTAATAAGACTACCTCTATTTCTAATTTCTCAAAATCATTCCCTTTTTCATTTAGTTTATTGATTTTTACTTATTTAAATTTTTTTTCTTCCTCCATTTGGATTCTCAACTTGATAATTTCCTCTTTAAGCCTATTTTCTTGTTCTTAAAATATCTGAAGTAGCTCCTTATAATTTTCTAATGATCTAGATCTTGGGCGAAGGCCCCCAAGATCTAAAAAATTCAAATGGACCTTGCGGGGGGAGGCCCCCAAGATCTAAAAAATTCAAATGGACCTTGCGGGGGGAGGCCCCCAAGATCTAATAAATTCCATGGGCGGGTGAATACCATGGGTGAATGAATACCATAGGAAGATGTGACTTACAATAACATAGGTGGATAAATACCATGGGTGATGAATACCATGGGTGGATGCCATTTACAATACCATGGGTAAATTCCATGTGTGGATGAATACCATGGGTGGATACATACCATGGGTGACTTAATAACATGGATAGATGTCACTTAAAATACCATGGGTAGATAAATACTATGGGTGGATGAATACCATGGGTGTAGTCCACTTTCCATTCAGATCATTCCTCCCTCCTTAAGAAGCAATGGTCCCCATTGCGTGAAGTTCCCTCTTGAGAAGAATTTGTTGAATATGAAGAGCCACTGAAGAGAAGGGTTTTGTGTGTTTAACCCATATCGTGATGAACAAATATTCGAGGATAAAGATACCCTATAATGCTTGTGACAAACTATGATACTGATAGTGTGAAGCCTAGAAAATGGACTTTGATGAAGTGTGGGTTTGTGGATGACCCATAACCGTGAAAAATGAAGATACGAGGATAGAGATACCCTGTAATGTGTGTGACCAACTGTAATGCTAATAATGTGCGGCCTAGAAAATGGACTTCAATGAAGTGTGGGTTTGTGGATGATCTATAACCATGAAAAATGAAGATCCAAGGATAGAGATACCCTGTAATTCTTGTGACTAATTGTGAGACTAACAGTGTGCAGTCTAGCAAATGGGCTTTGATGAGAAGGATTGTGTGTGGTTGACCCATAACCATGATGTTGATTATTTATGAAGTAGCAGTTCCGTACATAGCTTGGGGTGGAATGGCACTTATCCAAAGAACCCAAGCCAAACGTTGCTATGTTGAAACTAATGAATGTGAATTAGGTTCCTACTAAAGCGGGGTGGGAGGGCACGTCTCCAGAAGGAACCCACTCTGAATGTTGCACCAGATTTAAAATGGGAATAACTCAGTCAATATAATAATAATATTTATTATAATTCGTTTTTGGAAATAGAATTATTACTATACATCTTCCCATGTGTTTTAAATCATTATCTACAGACTCTGGAAACTCATAATCATGCTGCAACTGTCCTACCGTCACAAAATTTCTGAAAAAATGGTTGATTTTAAATCAGTAATAACTCCCTCATTCGGACTTCGATTCGACCAATTTATTTTTTGAAATCATATGTTTTTTCAAGGAGAGCTCAGATGTATAATCATTTATATGAAAAGTTGCACTAAAAACTACAAAAAATGACAGGAGATACTTCATCAACGAATTGATGTCAGAAAAAATTTATGCAACACTGCTGATTTTAAATCAACAATATCTCCCTCATCCAGACCCCGATTCGACTGTTTTTTTTTTTAATTCGATATTTTTTCAAAAGGAATCCATATCTGCTATTTTTTTCTAAACATTTTTCACTAATATTTTCAGATCTTCTCTACAAACTCGACACCCAAAAAATTCTTGCAAAAAATGAAAAAAATAAAAAAATTCTTCCCACTTTGCCCAAGAAAGTGCTTCGTGGAGCTCGTGGAACTTGCATGGAGTTTTCTAAATATGGATGAAAAATATTTAAACTAAAATATGTTTCAAACCCTCATTTTGATGGAGCTGTAAACTGAATCTGATACCACTGATCCGGATCTTCGGGGAGAGGCCCCCAAGATCTGAAAATTTGAATGCCAGAAAAAATCTAAGAACACACAAGAAACAAAACCACAAAGAAACTTATTTTATTAAAATAGAGAAGAACTGTAAAAGCTACATTGTGGTGGTCAATCTGTCCTTTTGCAAGATGTGACTTGTTACTTATAAAAAATTTTAGTTACAATACCATAGGTAAATTCCATGGGTGGATAAATATCATGGGTGAATGAACACTATGGGTGAATGAATACCATGGACATATGTGACTTACAATACCACGTGTGGATAAATACCATGGGTGGATTACATTTAAAATACCATGGGTCAATTACATGTGTGGATGAATACCATGTGTGGATACATACCATGGGTGGATAAATACCATGGATATATGTCACTTACAATACCATGGGCGGATAAATACCATGGGTGGATGAATACCATGGGTGTAGGCCAATTTCTATTCAGATCACTAGATCAATCTTTAGAGATATGATCTTAGATTCAATTCCTTCATAATGTATTTTCCTTTCGTTAATATGTTCATTGAATGCTTCATTGGTTTAACTTATTTTATTTGTGATTGTAGGACTATTGTAGTCTTCTCTGATACATCTACATCATGATCCTTGTTTTCATATACCTTTGCAACTTTTCCTTGATAGTGTCAATCATTTTCAATGCATAAATAAGTTTTCTTATAAGGTTAAATTAATTGCATAAAATTTCTTATTCTAAATATGTAACTCCATCAAATTTGAAAGAAACTAATTCATAGCTACACTCATCTTCAGATTGACTACTATTTCCTTCTTCAAATATACTAAATGTTTCATCATTCATGTTTGCTTGATCCTCAAAACATAAAGAAGAAAGAGTACCTATATTTTTACATAGAAGCTTACTTGGTGATTGAACTTCTTCCTTAGCTGTATTTCTTTCATTTTTATCTCCTTCATGAATGGACTACAAGTTATCACATACATCCTTTGTAGATTCATAATGCACGACTTTCTCAAGTTTCGAATAAGGTATGCTAAAGTAAATTACATCTATTTCCTGAGCATTCTTTGATTGTTCTTGACTCGATGGGGTATTTTTAGAGTATCCATTACATACTAAATTACAAATATCATATCCAAGAGATATTAACCTGGAGTTCATCCTATCTTTACATATTGATAGTTTACATAATGGAGTACAATCATACCTTGATTATCCATAGTTCATTTCATGACTTTTCCCTCTATTGATTGTCCTTGATCGCCAATTGTTGATATTGCCACTACATCTGATACATTGCTTGCACAATCACAGTTATCCCGAATTGACTTATTATTTTGAGCTACCTCCTTCTTGTGTTTGTTTTACATAATTGCTTAGATACCCTTCTAGTTTTTGAAATGATTCCTAAAGGACCCACTCTAATACCAATTGTTAGAAATACTAATAGGTGGGGTGAACTAGTATTTCATGATGAATAAACATTTAACCCCAATTTTACTCTTCTTTACAAATCATTAATTGTACCAATGATTAATCAACATAATATACATAAACATGCAATTGTATAAGAGAAACCATCAATACATAAACATTATTAATCATGACTTATGAACAACAAGAACACCATCAAGCACACATAGACTCTGAATGTTAGGTGGAAAACCCAACTGGGAAAAACCACTCATGTTGTCATCCTTGTCTTTTCTTCTTGTTAATGGAAAAAATATTCTTTTACATTATACTCTAGCCACCACCTATTTTAATGCCACTATTTGTAGGAGGTCACTACCTCTAATTATTTCTCCACATACTACTAGAAGGAAGTCACCACTTCCCATGCAAATTCTTCGACCACTACTGGAAGGAAGTTACTACTCCTTATCTAAGTTCTATGGCCACCACCAAAAGGAAGATACCACTCCCTGATCATGTTCTCCATAAACCAGTTAAAGGAATCTACCACTCCCTTACTGAAGGCTCCAACCTTTAGACTCTTGTGGACATCGTTTCAAAATATTTCACACAATATCCACCTGCAACAAATTCAGAATCTGTAGGCCACGTTTCTTCCAATTTTCAAACTGGACTCATACGGACTCTAAGCTTATTCAACTGAAAATAAAACATCCTTTTGCATGCAATATCACTAAAAAACACACAATTAACTTCTTCTCTCAAACCCTCTCTGCAACAAATATCCCATACATATAACTCAACTTATCAATCCATAACACTCTAACCATACACTAGAAAATAATATACTTTGTATACTCAAAAATATATTTGACTCATATCATTGATTTGACCCTCTCTCTAAAGCATACACATCACAACAAGACAAACCTTAAGACTATATAATGGAATGTTGTAAAAATACAAGGAAATGAGGTGCTCTCCCATTCACAACTCATCCCTCATGACATGATATTATATAAAATAAAGCAATGGACTCTAACTCACCACCTTACACAAACCCCTACAACAATAACATTGTCAATCATAAACAATGCAACCAATGTATTGTTAACTCCATGCTTATATACAGGCTCTAATCCAAATATATTTACCACTAATCGACCTCTACAATACATCATATCACTATCTTCCTCATCATTCAATCCACATAGCTCCAGGAACCTCTATCAATGCACACAGGTAAACGATATGTGATCTATCCATTAGCTTCCATTGTACTCTGCCTTTGATCTACTACATATGGTTTGTCACTACATTCTTCATATCCATGTGCATTGATGATCAACTACACTTGATGAAAATCCTGGAAGTTATGTCTACTGCATTGAAAATCACTCTACCATCAAGAAAATGTTATGTTATGCACACTTGGTCATATTACACCCTCAATTAATCAAACCCTGAGTATTGCAACTCACCGTATATTTAAATATTTTCTCACCTCCTCAAGCGATGGACTAGAACACACCACTAAGCCCATGATATCGCCATCAATGCATCTAGACCATTCACTAACTAGATCCAATGATTAATTGGAGGATTAATGCGTTTTCACCCTTTTTTTACCATGATTCATGACCAAAACAAGACAATTCTCTCCATATTAACTCATGAAAACTAGAATCAACTCTTCCTTTGACTAGATCTACTATATGCACATCTTCTTTTCCAAGCACTCTCCATTTATACAAAGGAATTTAATATCTTCCTTCCATATCCATTCACTGTCACATTCTAGTACGCAATCACATGTGTAACTTCAAGTCTATGCTCTACCTTAAAATATCTCCCATCGAACCATCACCTATACGCACACTCCATAATACAATTGAACACCATAGGCACATACTCAATCGATCTCCTCTGCCATTGATGGCACAATACTCCAATGGTATTGAATTTTCTAACCTTTTTCTTTTCTAACACATATCCAATTTAATTATTATTCCAAGCATGCTTATGTTGGACCATATCAACTCAGTAAAGGGACTCCACTACCTTCATGACCAAATAAAACACTACACCAACAAACTCTTGAAAACTTGATCCAATGATGACATGATTGACTAGATCAATTGATCACTATCTCATTCAATGCATTCAATGACTACATCGTTTTTATCCACTAGATCAACACACATATAGAAAGTTTAAAATTTAATTGCATTTACATCATCTCTCAATCATCACACCATTGGTATCGACCACTTGCAATGCAATTAATGCATTACCACGTTCAAACTCTAATCCACACACTGCATATTGATGCTAAAGGAATACACATTAGGTTCTTCCATGTGTGCCCATGTATAAATTATTGGTCAGATCAGAATTAATCAAGATCTATTATACATTGCATCATTTATTTATCTCATTGCAACCCATTTATAATAGCTAGATATTAAAATAAAACTAATCACACACTTTCTTAGATCACCCTCAAAATTGAAAGTCCAATGTGATTCTGAAAAATTCACTTCTCAAATGTGATTCTGACAAATAATTTATAGGCTTGATGGTGAGAAAGGTATTAAACTCAAGCCAAATTGTAACCACTCTATTAAAAAATGATGATGGTCAAACATCATTTGGTCATGACACTAAACAATTGCTCCATTCGCCCACATAGCTTATTGTATGGGACCAATATCTCAAAATACTAAACATGCAATCCATGCATTCATAAGTGATTTAACCATATCAATCTATTAAAAATACTAAATATGATGGAACACACCTCAATGATGGACCAGATTAGTTATTTGTGGACCAATTCCAACCACTAACACGATTATCTAGTAATCAAGTGTTCACGTGTCAAAGACCAATTCAAAAAATTTAATGGTGACCAAATCAATTTATTGTGATCATGTTGGAACAAATACAACATTTAATAATTGAATCAATCCTTTGTCTAGATCAATTACACTAATGCCATAATTAATTAGATAATATGTTCATTAAATAACACAACATGGACCACATCACCCAAGCCTAAATCAAATATGCAAACAATATGGCAGTATTGGTCCTGGCAAATTCTGGTAACTGAACTATTGTAACATGTTAGTCTGGTAGCAACTTAAGGTCGTATATCAAATTCCGGTAACTAAATTCCCGGAACCGTGTCGCAATAGTAATGCACCCTCACAACCTCCAGAAGACCGTTGGCATCAATGCCAACACAGCTGGCTCACTACCACTGGGATCCCCTTACACAACTCAAAGAATGGGATCCCCTTCTTTGCTTAGAAATCCCTCAGGCCCTGCCACTTACCTCTAGGGCTCCAACAAAAGTTGGGCATGAATCTCACCATTAGGATTCCAGGGATTATCAACTATAGTTAAATTTAAAATAAAAAATGATTATCGTCTATAGAGCTATAATTATCACCTAATTCATGGGAGCATATTTCCATAATTCATTTAAAGTATACTAAGGGGTGCTAAGTCAAGGATAATTCTCTTTATTTCCCCAACCAAATGGTATTTCAATAGGTAATTCAAAATTTTGATAATTCAACTACATAATAATTTGAACAACACCTGGCATTCAAAATATCTTCCAATTCCTCTTAGTGAGTCATAGCTTTCTTGCGTGGAAAAAGATAAAGTATAATTTGCATGATATGTAACCTTTATATAATAACTCTCCCAAAACTCAATTAAAAAATAATTAGATAATAATCAAGGGACATAATTAACATTATAAATACTATGGGTTAAATCACTTACTAAGATATTTTTCCTTAGCCTGTTTAAGGCCTCTTGTTTTGTTTTGTTTTGTTTTTGTTTTTTTTTTTTTTTTTGGTGTTTCTTGTCGAGTCATAACCCCCATTTTTTTGGTCATTCTCTTCTATATCCAATAATTCATTTTATTATAATTTAAAGTTTAGTTACAATTTACACTTATCAGCGTATATGAATTAATCATTTGCATATACAATATTGGACCAAGGATCAAAATTGGGATATTACATAACATGATTGCATGTTTAACTGAGACAATATCTCTTATTCACATCACATATTGGTCATTAAAACGTGCTAAATATATACATTATGACGAAAATTAATTTTTCCTTAATTTATTATTTAATTATCATTTATGTTCTTAATGATGATTAGGTAGCACCAATATTACATACTTGCACAAGTCTCTTTAGAGATAATCACATAATTACATGGTAGTACACTGTGACTAACCACAGAACTTCCATTAAAAATCAATCCAAATTCATGGGACTTGCACATAATAAACTCAAATAGTTGTACAAGTCATCAAGAACATGAGAAATATAATTTTTGGAATAAAACCATAGAGGGTGGTTTCCAATTGGATGTGCAAGATCATTATGATTCTTGCAAAGTAACAATGTCAAAGAATGGTTGGAAACACCAAAGAAGAGAGTATTGATTATCTACACCAAAGTGTGAGTTGTCAATTTTTTTGGTAGATTTTTTTGCATGGATGAGAAAATTTTCATTTATTAAGCTAGGTTTTGAGCTAAATAATATACAATGGTTAGTTGTTGGCCAAATACAAGAGTATGATAGCAAAACCAAAGAAAATATGCATGCAGACAATTAAACTATAAACTAAAATACAAGTAAAACATTCCAATAACAAGATGGAAGGAAATAAAAATGCTCATAAATTGGTTCAACGGAAAGAAATGAATATGAGTAACAACACCCAGGGAGAATGTGTTGGATAGGGTACCCCTAGGTTGAAATTTTGGTAAAGAGTCTGCATTTTGAGGAGCGGAGCGCGCTGTGCACAAATGTTTTAGAGTCTTAGGGGATTTTGGGTGATTCAAAACCCCTTATTTTGTAAAGGGATGGGACAATTTTGTATACTTAGAGCTTCGCCCATGGTTTTTGTACAATGGTATTGTAAAAGAAAATACTATATAAGGATTATAGGGATATCTCTTGATATTAGAGAATGCATATGGATTTAAAGTTATATTTGATTTGAGTCTTTATTATGTTGTTTTGTGTGAAAGGGAAGGCTCCTACAACTGAGTGCATGAAGACCTTAGAAAGTCTGCAGTTGAGTGCGCAGACCCCTGTAGCTGAGTGCATAGGCCCCAACAATTGTGTGCGCAAGACATAAAGTGTTGTATTGAGAAGATCTAAACTAATAAAATAAGTCTTTGTAGGCATATCTGTGTATTTTACTTGTTTACTTGCATCATCTGTATTTCATGATTATTTGTCCTAGATTAAGGGTTTTATCTATATTTTCATTCCGAAGATTGGAATAGGGTTTATTATGATGATTAATGCATGCTAAAGTATAAATGCACAATGCATAATATAGTTAAGTAGAATTGTTGAAAAATGATTGCATAGTTAGCCCATTGAACCTGAAGAACTCTAATAAGTATTAAAGAGAAGATAAGCCCTAAAGAAACAATCCATAGTCCCTTTGGATGTAGAAACCTGGCACTAGCATCCCCTAATATTTCCTTGGGTGATACTTTGGTCTACACAAAATATTTTTGTAGAAAGGGCCAGTAATAGTGGGTTTAGTTGGTTCGCGTAGCCATATATGAACCTGGATCTAGGCCCCCTTAAGCCAAAAAATTAATGTCCCTTTCGGCAATGATCTAATGAGAAGAATAAAGTCTCACCGGAGGAAATATAAGGGGATGTTAGAACCAGGTTTTTGCCTCGAGGGGGACTATGGAGTGTAGCTTTAGGTCTTATATTCTCTTTAATACTTTTCAAATCTCTACAGGGCCAATAGGCTAACTACACATTCGATGTTCAAAAAATCTACTTAACTATATTATGCACTACTTATTTCTACTTTAGCATGCAATAACCATCATAATACCCTATTCTAGTCTTTATGATGAAAACATAGATAAAGCCCTTAATCTAGCACAGATAATCATGAAAAACAGATAATTCAAGTAAACAAGTAAAATACACAGATCTGTCTTTAAATTTTTCTTTTATTAGTTAATATCTTCTCAATACAACACTTCCCACCCTGCACACATAGCTGTAGGGGTCTGCACACTCAACTGCAGAATTTCTAAGTTCTCGACAAACTCAACTATAGGAGCCTCCCCCTTTTGCACAAAATAATAGAATACAAACTCAAATAAGATATAGCTTTACATCCATATGCATTCTCTTATATCAAGAGATATCCCTAGAATCCTTATATAATCTTTTATTTTACAATACCATGGTTCGAAAACAATGGGCAAAGCTCTAAGTATACAAAATTGTCCCATCCCTTTACAAAATAAGGGGCTTTGACCCACCCAAAATCCCCTAAGACTCTAAAACATCTGCACATGATGCACTCTGCTCCTAAAATTGCAGACTCTTTACCAAAATGTCAACCTAGGGGTACCCTGTCCAACAGGCCCCTAGCACAAATATGTGACTTGTCTTGAGTGACTCAAGTGGTGCACCCTGAACCTTGGCTTTGATGTTGCTCAATTCATGCTTCAACGACTAAATTATCCTAGCACACTTGTTTCAACTTCACATACTTCGGTCAGTAGTTTCTTTCTAGTTGGCCCCACGGTCTTCTTAGAAACCTCCTTTTGTGGCTAGTGCAGTGCTTTCAGCTATTTATCCATAGTCTGCGACATCTAACTAGCTTCTGCCTCCCAAGGTTGCATTCTAGTTGTGATAATATGTTCCTTTCTTCGCATCTCATCAATCTATCCTTACAAAAACTTGCCCTCTTGGAGACGAGCATACTGTCATGTCGAAACTAAGGTTCGTGTTGTAACCTTAATATGATCAATTTATTCTAACTTTTCATAGATTTCTACCTTGATTTTCCACACATGTTGGTCCTCCTGCAATGAGGCCTAGACTTCCATAACGTCTTCAAATATTTGGCTGAAATCTTGAACTGTGGATTAAATATTAGTAGTGACATCCTTAATCTTCATTGTGCATTTCTCCTGGACCTCTAGTGGAGTAGCGGGCTGCAATTGAAACTGCAGCTCAACAATATTCATATGGAGCTCAAGTTGTACCTTGTCAACTTTGGCCTTGGATTCCTTTACTACCATTGTGAGTTTTTCAACTTTTTCCTTTGGTGTTGGCTCAGCTTGAATCTGCAAATAAGGTAGTTCGCTACAATTTAACCTTGGTGATGGCTTCCTCCAACTTTTTTTTGTGCGCAACTTCCTCATCTCACTCCCGCACAGCCTGCTACTTTTCCTCGACCATTTTCTTCCATTCTTCCTTAACATCCTGGGTAACCAACAAGGTGCGCTGCTTGTGGATCTTGAATTCTTCTGTGACACCCTAGTGGAAATCATGTAATGCCTTCAAAGGGAGTGCAACAAGGTTCAATATGGTATTCTTCCAATGTGATGTATGAGCTTGATGGTAGGAAGTGTTAAAATATAGGCCTCTTGCAAGGATCAACAGAGCTTGAATATCAATAGTAATTTCCAACTTCGAACCTGTGGTTCTCACAGTGGCAAGTGTTTCGCTCGATTGAAACCTGCTCTCTTAGGCTACACTTGAGCATTATGCTCGTCTGTACTTGCAATTCCTTGAGGCCCTTGTGGACCTTCGCCAATACAACCTTGTATTGGTCCTCAATATTTACCCAAATATGCTCGGTGACTTAACGAGCAGTGTCACTAACATCGTTGAAGTCCCCCTCACTGAAGATCGACGACTCTGGATCGACGGACTTATTTGATTTCATCATTTTTCGTGCACCTCGTTCACCGGGTTTTTGTTACTTCTTTAGAATGTAAGGGAAGGAGGGGTATGTGCCACCATGATCATCACCCCCTCCAGCCTGTTGATCATCCTTCTCTGTCTCTAGCTCTACTTATTTTTCATGAATGTGACTTTCTTGGGCTGCTTCATGGTGTCTTTCTTGCCCGTTACATATTTGAGGTACCTATTTTCACGCCACTGGTGCCTTCTTACTCTGTCTCTACCCCTTCCATAGATGGATTTAACTAATCACTTGACCACTCACTTACAATGTCTGCAAGGTCCTTCTTTGCACAAATATGCACATGGTGAAAATTTTCCTTAAAGTTGGTGATTTGGTGAAATTATTCAAAAATACTAGGTGTTAGCCTCGTATTCTGGCTTATCACCGTGCACAGACTCATCTCAAAATCCACCCAAAAGAATTTATTCTCCATTTCCCGTGTTGGCTCATTTAAATTCCACAATGAGGCATACCTCATCACCTCATAGATGTTTGGGTCCACAGTGGGTAACTCTGACTCATCGGGATCTAACCATGCCATCAACGCAATTAAGAGAAATAGCCACGCGAAGTGGAATTTCTTTCCCTCCTTTTGAGCTTCTCTACAGTCATCCAAAAATTATTTGCATAAATACCCTACCCGCTTGAACTTGAATCCTTTGATGCACTGCGAAACTAAAGATACTACTGGTACCAAAACCTCTTCTGCATGGCACTTCTACATGATATTTCTTGAAAAATTATGTGCATAAAAGTGCACGAACATATTCGTAATGGAGCTAATAGCATATCCTCGGGTGCCCTTTGTGAGGCCATAGTCTTGCTTCATCTTTTCGGTCAGCTTCTTATCTTGATCATTTCCCACAAACACGTCGGTGGGGTCCAATCCTTTACAAGGAAGCATAGTGATCCTCGATATCAACATCTCATCAATGGGGAATCTTTCCCCCAACCATAGACAAACATCATGCATCAGGGTCAGCAATTGGCGCACACTTATTGTGTTGATGTTACTGCACCCAAAGTGTGGAACGTATAGCATGTTCATCAGCCCTGCTTGTTAAAGTCTTATTACTCCATCATCTTCATAATAAACGAACCATGGGTACTTCCTTTGCTCGAATTGAGCATATTTGTTGTGATAATTGAAATCCTATTCTTGAATGTGCATTTGTGGCAATTTTGCTAACAAATCTCCATCAACAATTACTTCTTTAGGCAACAAGGGCATAAATATCTTAAAGTTCACCACATATGGGTCCTTCGTGGGCTTGGTAGTTGTTGATAGATTTGGAGGAAAACTGGAAACATTGTCCTCAACCTCAACATTAATACCTTCAAATCCCTTGGGAAGCGTTAATTCTTTGAACTCTACAACCTCTATTGGTTGCTTTTGCCTATCCCGTGTTGCCTTAGTCCGTTGCTCTGGGAATTTTTTTCCTAGGTGACATTCAAACTACGAGATTCTTCGACTTCTTATGTTGCACTTCTCCTGCAATGTTCGGTTTCCTGGGTGAACTCGACCCTATTACATTTACTAGTTGCATAGCAGTCATGATGCATCCTAGCCCTCGTCAAAGAAATTTTTGTTCAATTTCCTCAAAAATATTTCCAGACATGAAACAGAATGCTCAGCTCTTTCTGAGGAAAAAATTCACAAGTCTAATTATCATAGTGAAAAGTGTCCAAATGTAGAGTGGGATGCTATATTTATAGCAAATTTTAAATTCAAACTCCATGATCTCCTTCAGATTTTCCTTATAAATGCATATTTGGGTGCATATTTTCCCAGATATGCTCATTAAATACATCCTTCCCGCTCCTTTTAGCGTCCAAGTCCTTGTCAAATCAATTTTTCTGGCTCCAATGGTCATATTTTGTATGAAATTTATCATACCCTCATTTGCGGCACAATCCTTCTTCCTTTGGTGGAGTTCCCTCCAGTTGTGCCATAGTCCTGCATCTAGCGCAATACTTCTGCTTCAATGAATCCTTCCTTCAACAGAATAGTTTATAGTCCCATGTTGTCTTTCAACTGCGTGGAGCATTAAGACTCTTCTCCAACCATATAGTCAAGGTGAAGCCTCATGGGAGGATTCATTCGTATATAACTTTAACATGATGTTGTTGATACGTCTAGGGAAAAACTCACCATTCAGTTTCTCGAGCTGAACTGCGCCCCCCTCTGAGATATTACTGACAATGTATGGACCCAACCAGTGTATTTTCATCTTTCTCTGGAACTTCACGAACTTATTAACTAAGTCTCCATGCTTGAAAATATTATGCTTAATATGCATGTCATGTCAGCATTTTTCCCTCTCCTTCTGCACCTGTTGGTGAAATCCATCGATGAACCGATCTTCCTCCAGCATGAGCAATTGCTCCAATATCTACTCCATAATATCGTTTTCTGCTAGATCTATAAATACTATGATTCTAATACTAGGCAAGATGTATTCCATTAGCATCATTGCTTCCTGCCCATACACATTAGAATGGATTCTGACTCGTCAACTTCTTACAGATAGTCTTATAGGCCCATAAGATTACAGGAATTCAAAAATTTGAGTCATCCATATTGAAATTAGACACCTTAGTCAGAGCATTCTCCAAAATTTTGTTAAAGGCTTCAACCGTTCCATTTTCCTGAGGGTAATATGGCATTCTATTCTGGTGATGAATTTGAAATTCTATCGTCAATGCTTCAATAGTGTTGTTCAAAAAATGTGTACCTCTATCGCTCATCAAGATCTTCGGGAAACCAAACCTTGAAAAAATATTTTCAAAAATAAGCTTAGCAGTGAAGAATGAATGGAAAAACCCTCCCATTTATAACAAAATATTGAGTCATTCTCGATAATGGATAATAATAAGATATTATTTACTAAATTCTAGATCTAACCTCTTAGAATATTTTATTATATTTTGTTGGAGGGAAAAAGTATTTGAATTGGTTAAATACCTTTATTTATAAGTAATAAACAAATAAATGATTTATCTATCATTTCAAGAATGTGGTTAAAGAATAATAAAAAATAATGATTTGTTTAATTACTACTAAGAGATTTAGTCAAATTTGACAAGGAATAATAAATAAATAATGATTTAATTAATTATTCCTAGAGAAAAATAAGAAAAATAATTATTTATCTAATTATTTCTTGTAATTGGGTTAAATATGACCAGGAATATTATTTAAACAATGTTCTAATTAATTATTCCTAGAGGAAAATCAAATAAATAATGATTTATTTAATTATTCCTCATGGGGTTTCTTGTTTTAGCCAGAAATAACTTAATAAAATATGGTTTATTAAATTATTTCTTATAGTGAAAGCAATTTTACTATGGTAAAATTGGTCGTACCTGGTGTACTTAAATCCATCTAGTTATAAATTTCTAGATGATAATTTTTTGGTGATAACAACGCACCTTTTTTCTTTCCTGGTGGATCAACTGGTCCCACAAAGTTGATCGCCCATTTATCAAATGCCTACAAAGTGACTTGAGGATGCAGTGCCATTTCATCCCTTTGCGATGGTCTCCCTGTCCTCTGATAGACATCGCAAGCCCTAAAATTCTCCTTCGAGTCCTTATGCATTGTGGGACACCAGAGTCCAACCCTCATAATATTTTGCGTAGTGGATTTATCTGTGTAATGCCCTCCAACAACCTCGTCATGTGCTTTAACCAAAATGTTGTGTCTTTCATGCTCAAGGACATACCTTCATAGTATCTCATCAGCCCCCATCTTCTATAAATGTCTTGCAATCAAAGAAAAATACGTTGACTGAAATACCAGCTCTTTCTTATGCTACATAGTATACTCTGCAAGTGCAACTCATGTAGTCAAAAATTGAGTTATATCTACAAAATTCTCATCTACAACCCGAGTCGCGAACAACTACGCATCAGGTAACCCTTCCTCAATATTTGTTGGCTCTTTAACTGTCTTGACCTTGGACAAATGATCAGGTCCTGCATTCAAACATCTTGGCTTGACTATGACTTCAAAATCATATTCCTAGAACATCAATATACATTTGCAAATCCTCCCCCCAAACACAGGTTTGTTCACTAAGTATTTCAACACAGAGTGATCAGTGAACATTTTGAAGTGTGATCCTAATATGTAATGTTTGAATTTCTGCAACACATATACCATCTCCATTACTTCGTGCTTTGTCATGGAATAATTCCTTTATGCCTTAGAAAAATTCTTGCTCAAAAAAGCCACAAGGTGATCTAGATCTCCTTCTCCAGGTTGCGCTAACGCAACTCCGAAAGATATGTAGGAATCATCGATATTGTTAGGTCCCCGTAATTTTTTAGATTGGAAAGACCAAATGTACAAGGGTAACATCAACCAGCCTTTGGATTCCTAGGACCTAGCCTTCCTAGACTCAGATAGGGCTCTTTTATATTTGTATGAAAGATGTGAACTTGATTGATTTTAGGGTTTTAATTTTAGGCTAGTTATAAGGATTAGGGTTTGTTTGTTTGTTTGGTTGGGTAGGTTGTCAAGCAGAGTAGATAGAGTGAGAGAGGTTTAAACCATTGGGCTATGGAGTCTGCAAAAGGTCTTGAAACGTACAACAATAGGTCAAGGGTATCTTGGAGGGAAAGTATAACAAAGCCAAATGGATCTAAAAGCTTATGTGAGTGAAGTGAACATTAAATCGTGAACATAGTAGGTGCAAAACAACAGCTAATAATCCTTCAACAAATACCTTAACAAGAATGGCCTTTAATATTACTAAGCATCAAGAAATAACCAAAGACAGGGCATACCAATAACTTCTTTGACCAAACCCTGCAAGTAAAATTTAGACAACAATCCAGTGAACTATAGAAGGCAAGAAACTTGTAAGTCTTCTAGTGATTTCACCTTCAAGCAAAGAAAACATTTAAGATAAACATATGGCAGAGATCAGAGAGTAGGGAACTACTAATTTCTTTAATCAAACTAAAATACCTCCAAAGCAACCATTTAAGATGAAAAAAAGGGCATGGCAAATCATAAACCTCTTCAATTAAACCTAATCAGTAATACTTCAAAGAAAAGACCTTAAAAAACAATGTTTAAGTTACATCAAATAGCAGGGCTAACCATGAAATACTTTGGCATTGGCTTCATCAAATCATATTTAAGATAAAAAATCATTAGTGGGATTAGAGAGCAACTAAGAATTCTCTAAACTGACCTAGCAGAGGAAAACATGCAAGCAATAGAGAACAGACAGAGCTAAGGTGCCTCTAAACAACATTTCTTAGCCTAAAATTTCTGTCCTACTGCATGAGAAAGATGAAACAAAATTACAACATAAGAAAACAAGCATTAATTAAGAAAAACATCACCATTAACTATGTTCATGAATCCTGCAAGTGAGCTTGCTCCATTGTCATGCACATCAAGACATCCACAAAAACCAAAGGCAATTTCTCTCCAATCTTCAAGTCTATGATATTTATTCTCAATAATCATCCAACATGTACAATGAGGCCTCCATGCAGTATTTAACTATAAAGGAGGACCAAAAACCTAACTAGGGTTTCCAAAATGTCATTAATACATCATAAATGCCAAATTTGTCCTATGAGACCATGCAAGGCCTAAGGCACAAAATATCTAAGTTAATAAATGAAAAATAACTTCTAACACCTAAATTTGGAAAAAATTGATTTTGAGGTTCCTGAATAACTCCAAAATATCTCTAAGTGTGTTTTTTTTACTTTGCAAGCAAGGGTGCATCACTCAGGTCCAAGGGCACAACGCCTACACCAAGAAAATTGTCTGTTTTGAAACCACGATTTGAAGGTCTTCCAGTTGTCCAAATGAGCTCCATGATAGCTAATTGGAAAGCGTGTCCAGTATAGTTTCCAAATATTCTTTTGGTTTTCCATTTGGTGTCTATTTTTCTATCCAAAAACTGATTCTCCCAAGACTTCTCGGGGTGCAGCGCCAGCTCTGAAAATAGGGCAGAAAGGTAGTTTTTTGGGTGTTTTTGGCACTTTTGGAGTACCACTTCTGATCCAAATGAGCTGAATTTTTTTTTGGATGATGTACTTGGCCTAATTAACTAAAAAATTCCAACCATGCATCAAAATAGTACCCCAAAAAATAGCACAGTGCTAAGGGCTCTGCGCCCTTGGCACTTTAAATCAGTCAAAAACCAAAATTTAAAAAAGGTTGCCAAAAATTGAACTTGCCTTGCTCATGGTGTTCGAGATACCTGTAGGAATGCATAAGCAAGGATTTCAAGGTTTTCTTTTCCTTTTTCTTCCTTGAGGGCTTGAATTTTAGCAAGGGATCTTTTGAGCTTGGCCCTTTCAATTTGGTTTCTTAAGGCATAGTGCTTTGCCATCTTCTTTTGGAGGTCAAGCTCCCTCTTTGTCTTCTCAAGCTGACCCTCTAAGTGTATGGTTTACCTCTCTAACCAAGGTTCCCAATCATATTCTATCTCCACGGCAAGCTTCTCACTTGGAGTGAGCTGCTCTTCTAGTGCTGTCTCTTGCTCCTTCTCCTTGAATAGGGCCTTCTTCAAGGCAATTTTTCTTGGCCTCTTCCTAGGAAGTTGATCTTCCTCTTCGTTAGTGTCATCATAAGGGCCTAAGACCTCTTCTAGCTTTTCCCTTGTCTTTGCAACCTCTTTCTGAGCTCTAATAGCTCTGATCTCATAGATAACATTCTGTGACTCCAGCTGCTTGTTTTCAATCTCATAATAGTGAATCACATTCCTAGCCCTACCTAGATTGGCTTGCAAATATTTAATTTGGGAATCTTTTCTTTTGAGAAACATGCTTGAGATCCATGCCTCATTTTCATCATCACTGTCAACATGAATGAGTTCAAATTATTTTTCAGTCTCATGCTGGTCTTCTTCTTTTTCATCCATGACCTTTTCTTTACCTTTGTCAAGTTGCTTAGTTGATGTAGAAGGCATGGCCCCTTGCCTCTTGAGGGCAGCAAACACATGCCTATTTCCTCTTTGGTAGGTCAAAGAAAAAGGTTCGACTCTGATCATTTCAGTGCCTTCACTATTGCTACTATCATGACTGCCATCTTCATTGGCATCCTTACTGTCCTCATGGCTCTTATCAGCACTATTTCTTTCTGCCTCATTTTCCTCATCTTCTTCTGCTAGGTGCTTCATCACTATTTCCAGACTCATTGGCATGTTTACTGACATGTGCTTCACTTCCCTCATCTGATCCACTGATTTGTTTATTACTTTATTCTTCATTGTTTTATGCTTCACAGTTTCCTTCTTCACTTCCTTCTGCTTCAATGCTCTCTATTTTATCACTGACATCATCCTCACTGATATCATTTCCCTTTTCACCAATGCTTTCTTCATGGATCTTTTCCTCACTACCTTCTACATCATTACTGCCATCAAGGCTCTTTGAGCCACTGTCAACATCCTCACTGTTGATCTCTACCTCATCTTTTTCTTCCACTTCATTTCTTGATTCATAATGCTATGTCCCTCATCACTATTTGCCTCATTGTCATCTTTACTGCTTTCTTCATTTGTATCTTCACTATCCTCAGTGCTCTTATCAACACTGTTTGCCTCATTGTCATCAGGGCTCTTTGTTCCACTGCCATCATCATCACCATCATCATTTATGTTTCTTTCTACTTCATCTTCCTCATCTTCATTGATATCTGCCTCCTCTGTGCTTTCTTCGTTACTGTCATTAGCCTCACTGCACTCACTTTCTAATTTTTCATTGTCATCTCCCTCTTTGTTAGATGCATTAGTATCATGAGGTGAAGGTGGGGGATTTTTAGAAAGTGGTGAAGGAAGGTCATTATCCTTAGGTGAAGGAATGGGAGTAGATGGTGAGGTGGAGGATTCATGAGGTGATGGAATGTGAGCAGATGGTGATGGATGTGTAGTGGGGTGTGATGGTGAAGGAAGAATGGGAGGCTGAGAATATGAAGGTACATATAGTTGCTGTTGGCCTTGTAGATTGGTGAATATGTCATGGAAAATGAAAACCTCCCATGGAATGCCCTTATGCTGCAATTGTTGCATAACAACCATTTTGATCAGTGAGTGGTGGAAGAGGCTTTGCATCTGCTGAGGGAAATATATCTTCTGTACAATATAGGAAATTTTGTCAATGATTTTGTAGAGGTAATAAGGTAGGTGCAGCATCCTAACCCCAGTAAAGTAAATAAGAAACCTAATGTGATAGGATTCAAGCCTGGAGAGCCTTCCCTCACATGTAAAATACTTCATGATGATTCTCATCATAGGTGAATATCTCTCCAGCAAATGTGAGAAAGGAAAAATGGATTTGCAGTTGTCTTTGTATCTAGGATTTAAGAAGGGTTCATAGTAGCTCATCTCAATATTGGTTTGCTTGAACCATTTCTACCCAACACTAGGTATACATTTGTAATTGGAAATAGCATATGTAGATAGTTCAAAGGTCACCCCTGCAAGGTTAAATTTTTTTTCATGAAAGTTAATAATGAAAAGTCTAGTTAGCTCAGGGTGACTTTGCACCTGCTGTACCTTCTCACAAAAATCAAAACATCCCACATGCTGGAAACATGAAACACTCATGGGATATGCCAACAGCTCTATGGTGTTGAGGGGTTCAAACCTATTGATTTTTCCACCTTTGTGTTGATGCCTCCTTGGCATTTGGCCTTCTCCTTCACTACCACTGCCCTCTCTTTCTGACATATTGACCTTCTCTACCTTTGAAAACCCTAAGACTGTAAATGGAAAGGAGTTTAAGGGATGGTGACGAAAGAGGCAGTCTTACAAGTGAATGAGATGAGTGAGAGAGGGTAAATATATATGAATGTGAGTGAGAGGAAAAACTCAATGACCACCCTCTGTTGATTGTTCAAACTCTGTGTTAAAACACCTTGTACGGATGGCAAATGGATATGAAAGAAGGTAATGAAATTGTCAAAAAAAAATTAATGTAAGGGACTAATTTAGTGAATGGAGTGAGTGTAGGAACAACCTTAGGTGAGTGAACAATATTTAATAATGTACTCCTTTTGGCTATGACTGGTCTTCTTAGTATGTAAATGAAGAAATGTTTCTAACTAGTGATATCAAGCATGAAAATTAGGGTTCCTTCTTTGGGTTTCAAATATTTTCAATTTCAAACCATCAAAATGCTTGAAGAAGGGCTTGATGAGCTGTACTTACGCTTTAATCTGTTTGGAGGTCTTTTGGCAGGAGTCTGGAACTAGTTTGAGTTGTATTGAGCATTTGTAGGGCTTAGAAGGTCCTCTTGGCCAAGGGAGCATTGTTTAGTCCAGGCGCGCAATTCCAAGGTCTCCTTGTCAGGCTTTTCAGGCAAAGGCACAGCGCCTTGCTGGGCGCGCAGCGCCTTAAGAAAATACACAGGAGAAAAAGGCTAGGGGCGCAATGCCAGCTGAATTTTTCCAAGTTTGACCTGAAACTCCCAAATTTTTCACTCCAGAATGCTCTGATGATTTTCACAAGGCAACAATGACTTGTTGAAGTGTTAGATAACCCTTTATAGGAAAATGATTTAATTTATCTTTGATAACCCTTTTCTAATGTTTTAACTTTTTCACTCTCTTTCACTGATATTCTTTGATCTTTTTTCTTTGCAGGTGACATGAAAACCTTTAAGTGGCTCTTCCTTTTGTTCCTTGAGAGTTGACATGTTCATTTGATGTTTTTTTGGAGGGCTACACACAGTAGTATCTTCAAAGCTTTCTGTGTTTTTCATCACAATAGTCAACTTATCTTTCTTACCTTTTCTCACTAACCTTTTACAATTTTTGTATGCAGGCTACTGAAATGATGATTTTGTCTTTCCCCTTTGTTATTTGAGGCATGAAAAACTGATTTTGACACCTTTGGGACTCAAACACAAGGAAACATCTTCAAAACCCTGTGTGATTTACACCATGAACTTAGCTTTTTCACCTTGGATGGCAGTTTTAAGAAATTTGTGTTCCTTTTGACCCTGAATATTTGACACATTATTTGACACAAAAGCAGCCCCAAAATCCTCTTTTGTCTGCACCATGAAATTCAATTCATCATTTGATCATTTAGGCATGACAACTCATTTTTGACAAGTTTGGAATCTTTACAAAGTAGCAGCTTCAACATCTTCTCTCATTTCCATTATGAGGTCTAGCTCAACTTCTTACCTTATCTGACTAACCTTTTTACACTGTCTGTATGCAGGTTTTCGAAAATGATGATTTTGACCCTCTTTTTGCTTCTTGAGGCATGACAGGTTGATCTTGGCAATTTTTAGGATGCTTTCGCACACTGGTAGTTTCAAGATCTTCCTTTACCTGCACTATGGAGCTCAAACCATCTTTTGATCATTTTGGCTTGACAAACTCCTTTTGATAAGCATGGAATCTGAGCAAATAGTGATATCTTCCAATCCTTTAGCTTTCATCATGGAGTTTGGCCTACCATTTTACCTTCTCTGACACTTCTGATGGTTGGTGACTAAAAACACTGAGTTCACCTTTCTTACTGATACTCTTTACATATTTTCTCTTTGAGGCCTGACATATTCACCTTGGCAAACTTTTGGATTCTTGCACACAACATCACTTTCACAATCCTTTCTTTGCTGGCATCATGGAGTTCAAACCATGCCTTTCACCTTCTTTGGCTATTTTCCCAAAACCTTAGATGTTTGGAGTGTTTTTAAGACAATCATCAATGTTGTCTTCTAAGTTCTCTATAGCCCTTTCAATTTCATTCATTTATGTCTGGTTGACCTCACCTTTTCCCTATCTAATCAATATTTTCTGCTAGAACCTCTTCATGTTTTGGCTTTGTGTATCTCCTCCAGGTTATTTGCTACAAGTGGTCAGTGTTTTGACATTTAAGTGGGCCATTCATCTCAAGATCCCAGTTCTCCTTTCAAGACCAACTTGTTTCCCTTTCTTCACTTGCAGTTTATGATTTGCTAAGACAAACTTCTTTGGAAACTTTCTTACAAAGGAAAAGTAGTGCCTTAAACACATAATGATGACCTTCAGCCATGTAAAACCATAATCGACCTAGTGGGAAGATTCTTTGACCTGTTCTTTGACTGAAAATTGGCTTGGAGTCTTCAAGTGTAAAAAGAGAGTATTGACAAAGTGGTTTATTAAAGATCCATTAGGGAAATTTTGAGGTCTAAAATGGGCCTCCTAAGAAAAATGTACAACCAAAATAAACTTTATAATAACTAATAGGATTCAAGATGATGATGTCAACCATGGAGGGTGATTCACTATTTTTTTAAGTAAAAGGGTAAAAAGATTAAAAAATAATAAAATAATAAAACTACTTTTTCAACTCGTATTTTCAACTTATATCCCAAAGTTTTTACTCAAATTTCGAGCGGGAGTACTTGTTGGATGCAAAATTTAATTCCTCATCCAAGAAGTACCCATGTTGCATACTTTAAATGGATCATGCTATGAGAAAAATAAGAAATACATGAAAAAACGTGATTGCAATCACATTTTTCATGTATTTCTCATTTTTCATGTAGGAGGGTCCATCAAAAGTATTCAAAATGGGTACTCCTTGGATGAGGAGTTCAATTTTTAATCCAACGAGTACTCCTGCTCGAAATTTGAGTAAAAAATTTGGGAAATAAGTTGAAAATACGACTTGAAAAAGTAGTTTTTTTTCGTTTTTTCCCTCTAAATTTTGATGATGTCATCAAATCTTATTTGATTATTTCCAATATTATTTTATAATTTTCTTAGGAGGCCTATTTTAGACCTCAAAATTCCCCTAATGAAAATCCAATGTACTTGATTTATCTAAAGAGCCTACAGAGATAGTTTTGAGACCATCAATGCTTGAGGAACCTGGAAAACATGGGAAGGAATAGGCTTATAAGTAACCCTAGTTGTAAAGTGGAGTTATGGGCAAGGGAAAAACAGAGTGATGAGGTCATAGGTAGGAAAAAGGATGAAGATGGGTGACACAATCCCATAAGGATATTTTTAAAGAAGTGGCAGGGTGACCATGGAATGGAAAAAAGATAGAATAGTGAAAAAATTTCTATAAGGATAATGAAGGCAGTGAGATTTCTAAAACTCACAATATTCAGGGAATTTTGTTTTTAGAAATCTAGAACCAATATCTAGTCATCTAAAGATAGTGAAAATTATTGATGACTAACAGATATGTACATGGAACTCCTTCTAATCTGGAAAAACTAGAATTGGCGTAGTTACCATATTTTCCTTTAGCACATCAAGGCTCTTCTGACAGTCATCATCCTAACAAAATGAAGCATCCTTATTTAAGAGATTTTTCATCAGCGCAATTATCTACGCATAGGACTTTATGAACTTTCTATAATAACCTGTATATTTGAGTGTCATGAATAGTTGCTTCACATTCATTTGTGGCTCCAAATTGATAATGACATCATTCTTAGTAGGGTATACCATCAAGCCCTGTTTGCAAAAAATATGCCCCAATAATATACCATATGGAACACAAAAAATATATTTCTTCAAGTTCATAGAGATATTATACTTCTTGCAGCTATCCAACATCAAGCGAAGGCTAGAAACATGCTTCTTTAACAATCCAAACACAGTTCAGTCATAAAAATACACCTCCAGGATTTTTTGGATATTTTCTTTAAACACGACGACTACGACTCTGGAAAATATTGTCAATGCATTCTTCAATCCAAATGGCATGACCATATACTGAAAAGAGCCCCAATCAGTTGCGAAGGTGGTATTTCTCGTATCTTCTAGCATGATCCTATTCTAATGGTATAGTGAGAACCCATCTACAAAGGATTAGGCTTCCTTCCCTCCAACGTTATCCAAAAATTCATCAATGAACGGTGTCAGAAACAAATCATGCACACATGCATCGTTCAAATTTTTGATATCAACACAAATCCTTGTATCTCCCTTGGTATTTTTCTCCTATACCACCATAGGGATAACCCACTCAGATTCCTCTACTAGTTCAATAATGCCAAAATTGTTCCTCCTTCAATTTCTCTTTGTATTTTGCATTCAACTAATATGGGATTTGTTTCACCAGCTTCGTATCTAGATTCAAATTAATTCACATAACTCCCAAATATCCTAGTATGCCTTTTAATTCAGAGAAATTCATCGGAAACACCTCCTGGTATTCATGTAATAACTTTTCAACCTTACTTACTATATCATCGTCCCATTAATCTCCAATAGTAGTGAACTTTGGCTCCACTTCTAAATCAAATTTTACTTGCTAAGTCTTTACATGTTGTGTTATTCTAGGAATATTTACTTTAGGTCCTACAACCTCGCGTTGTCCTTCTGACTCAGGAATATTGACATTGCGCAGATCCTCCTCATCTTCTTCCGTGGTCATCTTATAACATTCTAAGGAAAGTTCCAACTGCGCATCCCATGCATATTTTTCCCAAGTTTATGGCTCATTGGGAATCCAAAAAATACTAGTTCTAACATCCTAAATAGTGCCATTGATGCAATCCAAATCATATTTGAATCTAAAGGTTAATAAAAATACTTCAGACAACTTGTCCCAATCTGCAGTGCCATGGTGCAACTCAGTTTCCAAATACCAATTCTGAGGTATCACATCCAAAATATGGAAAAATATATGCACCTAATTAGGTTGAGGTTCTTCGCCCCAAGCCTTAGTCCAACAAGACAAGTGTTCACGGGGATCATACCAATCACTATATTTTTCAGTGATCTTGTTGTTTTCATAACCAAACCTAACCTTCATCAATCTACAATATTCCTTCCAACCTCCTATGTTTTCCCTGTGAGTCCCCCACCATCTGGTTGGTGTGGACCTCAAAACGAATTCCAAATCTTCATATCACTGCTCTTCGGGCACCTTCTTTTAAAATTAATCAAGAAATAAATTAACGTCCTCAGTTCCATCATAATAGGGAAATTCATGCGCCTCTGATGCGATGCAATGGATCAATTTAGTAATTCTATTACACCACTTAGTAGAAACTTCGTGCAATCGGTTCTGCCAATTCTCAAATTCTTCGTGAGAGTTTGAAAAACATGATCTATCGCGCTCCCAACTTATCCTTCCATCAACAGTAAGATTGATCCAATATTTGTCCTGTGCAGTTGTATTATAGATATTTTTGATATTAGCATCACCGTATTCATTCTGAACTATATCGCACTCCTTTAGAGGGTTCCAAAGTAACAACGACCCTGGTACCATTCTTCTCAAACACCATCTTTCTATTTTTCAGATTGATTATGGCATCCATATCATAAGCCCAATCAAATCCATACAATAAGGATATGTATTATTATCATCAACAATCTCAATGACTTTGAAGTCTGATGACACACTTGCACCATAAATTTCTACCACAACGGCATGCAATCAACCCATAGGAATAATTTTCAGTTGATTGGCCATTCTTAGTTGAATTGGCGACCACTACAACTTTGGTCGCCCCATTCATTCCCATGTCTGCTTTGACAAAACATTTGCATTTGATCCAAGATTGACAATTACTTGGTCCATTTCATAATCTCCTATATGCACAGTTAACCGCATTTCTCTATCGGTTCTCTTCTTATTTCTGTATACCTTATTTACTGCACGTTGTTCAAGTTGTAGTTCTTCTTTTCTAGCGCAGTTGTCAATCAACTCCTACAATCCTTCCACAGATTTTTGATCCCTTAACAACTTCATACATGTCTTCACAAATGACTTCAAAATTGATGAATCAAATTACTTTGTTGCAGTAACCTCCTTGATTTTATTCTTCTACGAGATTAGTTGTATCTGCGTCTTTGATGTTGAAGCTCCAGGATCCATAAAGCCCTTCTTTGCTTCCATGAAGGTTTCCTTTTCGCATTGTACATTGAACCCAACATTATTTTCTCCAGCCTTCCTAACCCATGTATGTTCCATAGGCTTCTTTCCTTCAAATTTGTCTTCTCTGGTACTTACATTACTTATTTTTACTATGTTGACACTTAGATCCTCTTCCTGCAATTTAGCTCTCATCATTTGTAGGTTCTGGGTAGGCTACTGATTTCTATTTTCTTGCATTTTAGCCAATAATATGGAACAATATTATATCTCATGATCGAATTCTCTACAATACTTATAAGATATTGCAGCTATATTTTGACAATCAGTAGCGAAATGTCCAGGCTAACCGCAACTATAACATATAATATGTCTGTGACCTCGTCCAATGCCTCCTCCTCAACCACACCCTTGGCCTTGGAAACCTCTGCACATTGTTGGTGAACCTTGACCTTTGTGACCTTCAAATGGAATTTTGTATGCCCCAGGAGTATGTTGCATCATCAAATCATAGCTTCGCTAGTAAATTTCATCATGTCCCACCAAGCTATATAATTTACGGAACAATTGCTTCGGTGACTGGATATAATTTTGCAACAAATGAAAATAGTCTGTGGGGTGTTGGCCTGAAACCTGCCATAGGCTACACCAAAAATTTGGTCCCACACTCGGTCCAACATTTGGTCCAGGATTTAATGGACTTGGCATCCCAATTCCCAAGTACTCTCTAAAAACACGACATTGATCCTTATAGTGGTCATCCGCTTTTCACTTTATGCACCAAACTTATGAATGCATGTCAAGCCGGACCTATTTTCCATTCTTCAAGCCTTGGAGTTCCATATGTAAGCTCTGCAACTGGGCTTGGATCTGTTGAACCCCTATATTGGTATCTGTTGCCGGCGGAGCTTATAGTTTCATCGCAATCTCCAATGCTTCAACTTAGGTTGCGATATTTTGTTGCGATAACAGTAATCTGAGATGTGGTAATAGCAAAAATATAAAATACTCCTTGTGCTGCTCATCGGGGATCTCGAAGTTGATTTGGCTTAGAAGCGTCTTGAATCGTTGATCTACTTCCCACACAGTTTCAGTGACCATTTTTTGATCTCTTTTATCTCTGTAATACATTATGACTGTGATTTTGACTTCTTAAATTCAACATTCAATGCAACTTTTGTCTAATCCAATGTGGAATTTTGGTTTGTTGTGGTCTACTTCATACACTAAGAGAATGCTTTGTCCTACAGTGCTGTGAAAATTTGTGCTTTCTTGATATTCTCATCAGTGACTTTTTGCGATATCCACATTGCTTCTGAAACAAACCAAAATTACTGGGATCATCTAATCACTTAAAAATAGGCAACTTTACCATTTGAGCCATGTCGAATGGGGGAGGTGTAGGTGGAGGTGGAACAACAGTATGGGAATGGATTGTGATGGGAGTGGCGGTTTTGGGAATCCCAAACTATATCAACGCACTTCTAGGGGTCGCAAGGTTTCTTTCTCCTTCTTCACTTTCAGACCCAAACAATGGACTGTAATCAGTCTCAACGTAGTGATCACGATCTACCCTAAATATTTTACAAGTTCATGTAGATACAATTTTTCTTCCTCCGAACATCAATATGATTGCATTCACAGTACACCATTTTCACATAACAACATCTTAATCCAAATATTCAATGAGTTTAAGTACTTACCTTGTGTACCTTTCAATACTTTTTGCTTGGATTCGATGTAGGATATAGATTTATCGATCACAAACTTAGTAATAAAGCCTCCAAGAATACTATCTATCCAATAATCAACAACCCTTGAGATATTTGTATCAGTTCCCTTCTGATCTGAAAGGATTGTATTAGTTTTTCTTTGCTAAGTGTCTTTTTAGTTTATAAACATGTGCATACTTGTCTCATTAGTTTGCCTAAGGATTGAGGATTTTAACCATGAATAGTAGATGATTTTAGTGAATTAGAAGCATGAAATAAGAACAAATAACACTAAACAGTAGTGTAAAACAAAGAAATAATTCACCACATAAAATTTACACAACAGGCATGATGAAGCAGTTCACCCCTCCTGGGCTACATCTGTTGGTCCAACTCCCAATGGCATGTCCATCTTTCATTATGCTCAAAATTTTGCAAATACATGTAGTTACAAGCCTCTAATGGTTGTTTTCTCTGCAACAATGGCTCCAAAATGCTCCAATTAGCTAATAATGACTCTTCATTCACCTTGAATGGGTGAAAATGGAGTCTCCTACTCATTTTCCCAATAACACCTAGAAAAACTCCACTAAATGTGGAGAACTCCAATTAACTGGAGTCAAAATAGTGAATTACGCCTAAATTTGGGCGCGCTCCAATATTAATACCAGAATTAATCATGGAAATCAATTTTATGGTTAGGGTGGCCACATGCACACCCCAACCCCAGCCCTGACCGTAACGGTCAGTGTAACCACAACCTAAACCATGGGATAAGATTTAACTACGGGTTTAAGACGTCGGATTTATGGCTTAACCGCAACTGTCGAAGATATCATTTAACATGCCCATGTGATAACGTTGAAAAAATTGGTGGTATTTTAGACGGTTATATTTTTTGTGACGTTGGTTTTAGTTTATGTTATAACATGTGAACACTGCTATGCGGACCGCTGGCGGGTTGGGACTGATGGCGGTCCCTAATCCCCCACACTTTATTGCAATAAAATTTATCAATAAGTCGTAAATGTTATACGTTAAGAGACACATGTGGCTCAGACAGTAAGGCGTGGGTGTGTTCTACCAGAGGTGCAGGGTTTGACTCCTGTGGCGTCAAAAAAAAATTAATACACCACTAAGGGGACACGTGGTAGCCTCAGGGCTGGCCACGTGTCACACTCTAATTGGCCCATAAAAACAATGTACAACCCATCCAACCAATAATATTGTGCCACTTGTCAGCCTGGGATTGGCTCTGAGGAAGGAATATTTCTCAAAATATTACTTTTTCTAACTGTACATACACCATGCTGACTGGGAATCCCAGTCAAACCTGTCGCAAAATTTACCTATTTGGGATTTCGATCAGAACGCGATATCTACCTCATATGACATCGGTTTTCCAAACAGTTCACGGTGCCAGAATCAGGATGACGAGATCTACAAAACCATCCTAGTTTTAACCCAATCCTGTAACTTTGAATTTTGAGAAAAATTTATGAACTCCTAATCACTCCTCCCCATTGGGAAGATTTTGGACCCCAAAAGACTTGATTACCTATTCAGTAGATGAGGGTACAACTCCCTCACCTTTCCAACCTCCATCTACTTTTCCTTACTTGGTTTAGTGTCTTTGAGCCCAACTCGAAGGTACTCAACACTTCCCCTCTTGGATGCTCTTGTCCTCCTGTCAAGAATTGTATCTTCCTTGACCTCATCTAGAAATTCTAGCGAGAAATCTTCAATAGAAGGTATTTGAACATCACTTCCTTGATCATCGATCAAAGGCGTCTCATACAAATGTAAGTTTTCAAAATTAACAATTGAATACATTTGCATATATGAAGGCAAGTCAAGTTGGAATGCATTGTTACCAACTTGCTTTATGATCTTGAATGGACCATAGAAAATGGGTTTGAGCTTTTTACCTTCCCCTTGCATCCTTTCTTTGTTAATGTGAAACCATACCTCATCTCCCTCTTGAAACTTGTGATCAACTCTATGTTTGTCATGCATCTCTTTGTATTTTCTTTGACTTTTCTCAAGTTGTTCTTGAACTTGTTGATGTATAATCTGAATTTTCTCAATGAAATTTTGAGCCT
The DNA here is from genome assembly GCA_034641835.2 of Pinus albicaulis. Lineage (NCBI taxonomy): Eukaryota > Viridiplantae > Streptophyta > Pinopsida > Pinales > Pinaceae > Pinus > Pinus albicaulis. The sequence continues at coordinate 1,424,715,838 of CM076572.1, forward strand.
TGTCAATGTCACTATGGCCATCAATTGCAACATCCTTCTCAAAGATGAAGTCAAATGGCGATTTTGGAAAATACCCTAAGCATACTTCAAAAGGTGATGTCTGAGTAGAAGAGTTCTTTGCCTGGTTTTAAGCGTGATGAATGTAATGTAGTTGCTCATCCCACAACTTAGGATGTTTGTTGCAATATCCTCTCAATAGATGCACAACGGTTTTTTTTACCACCTCATTTTTTCCATCAGTTTGCGGATGAAAAGCAATACTCTTTTTCAACTTTGTGTCCATCATACTCCAAAGGTTGGACCAAAAAATCCCAATGAACCTAGAATCCCTGTCACTAACAATAGAAGTTGGCAATCCAAAATGAACCCAAACATGTTGAAAATAAATTTCACCAGTTTTTTTCAGCAGTAATGGTTTTCTTACCTGGCATAACTATACACATTTTACTGAATCTATCCACAACTACATAAAGATAATCATGTTGCTTTATTGACATAGGTAGACCTCCAAAAAATTCCATGGAGACACTCTCCCATGGCCTTGATGGCACCGGTAGTGGCGTGTACAACCCAAGTTTCCTATTACTAGGCTTACTTGTTGCACACATAGAACAACCTCTTATAAAAAGCGACACACTATCTATCATGTGAGGCCAATAGCAATACCTCTGTAGATGCGCCACTGTTTTGCTTACCCAAAATTATCCAGCAATAAGAGATGAATGAACTTTTCTCATGAAACTTAGCCTCTCTCCTTGTGGTATACATAGCTTGCCCAAATGAAATAGCAAATTTTTATGCATGTGATAATATTTTACTTCAAATTTATTCCCTTCACTCAATCTAGCATACACATCTTGAAAATCAACATCATGTGCATATTGTTCTATGTAACTCTCATGTACAATAGAATCATTTTTTAGTAAAGTAGATGCACTGATGATTGGTCTTGAAAGCATATCAACAACTTTATTGAAAATACCTTTCTTGTACCTTATAACCAAGTGAAACTGTTGAAGAAATCCCATCCACTTGAAATGTCTTGATTGCTGCAGTTTTGTTTGCGACTGCAAGTACTGTAATGGTTGGTGATCGGTATGTACAATCGTCTATTTACCCATCAAGTAGTGTTTCCACTTCTTGACGCTTTGTACCAACACATATATTACTTTTTCATGTGTAGGATAATTTTTCACAACACCATTAAATGTTTTAGAATGAAAAGCAATAGGCTTACCATGTTGCAAAAGTACTGCACCCATGGCATAATCACTAGCATCGGTGTGAATCTCGAATGGTTGTCTCAAATTTGGAAATGCAAGGACTGGAGCTGAACTGATATTGTATTTTAAAGCTTCGAAATATTGCTGTTGTTTGCCTCTCCATTGGAAGCCTTTCTTCACACTTGTCACTGCATGCATAGGAGTTGTGATGGCATGTTGGAACAAGGTCTCCTACAAAGCTGTGAATCTGTTCCATTTTGTGTATTTTTTATTATATTTAGTCTAACACAGGGGTTTTGGGGTGGGTCAAAGCCCCTAATGCATTGTAAGTGGGTCAAGGGTAGACCAAGAGTCCGCAAACCATGGTTTGTGGACCATTAGATGCATAGGCTAAAGTAGTATAAATAGTTGAACCTTTTTTAGTCGATGAGTAGGAATGAATTAGAATTAATGCTACGTGCAAACTGTTAGATCTGTAGGGTTGGTTGGGTAAGGACTCCTGCTGGCTGTGTACGTGGAGATCCTCTGTTCTGCTGTGTGCAGACCCTGCTGCTGTGTGCGCAGGTTGGGTTTTGGGTATTTTAATCTGAAGGATTAATGAATGCGGAAGGTTGTTGGAATATCTGAATGTATTGGACTTACTTCTGATGTGACTCTATGATATCGAATTAAGTATGTATGATTCTATGTTATTGATTTAAGTTTCGAAAGTACTTGTGTTACTTGTTTATGCTGCGATCTAGATCTGTTCTGTTATGCTTTATGCAAGGATACCTGTGATAACTACGGTAATGTTCTATAACTTTATGATCTGTTAGTTACTGTGATTATAATTGGTATTGCGCATGTGGATGCGAAGGATATCAGTAGATTAGGGCTCTGAGATATAAGATCTGGTAACTATAAGGTTGAACGTAGCTCTGCTTGACTTAGCTACCCTCTCCCAGGGTGTGGAAACCTAGTTCCAGAATCCTCCCATACTACTTCGGGTGAGACTTTGGCCTACGCAAGCAGGTCACTGCCGAAAGGGCCAGTAGTATAGGGGTTTGTTGGAAAACATTAACCTCCGAACCTAGGTCAGGACCCCCCCGAGCCAAAAAATGGTTTCGTTGCTGGGACCAGGAGCATTTTGAGAGAGGGATCGAGTAATGCCAAGGCCATATTATAAACCTGAAAGAAAATAAATTGATGAATGGTTTGAACACAAAGTTTAGGAATTCGCAGTAAAATAAAACTTCAATA